>ML797474.1:337372-406550 GCA_009831015.1 Picea engelmannii
TTTTTTTTTTTTGTCTGTTTGTTTATTAGAATAGTTTTGTAATAAAACAAAAAATGAAATTTTATATAGAACGAAACAAGAAAACCAATTTTTATTTATATACATATATACATTTTTTTTATTTTTTATTTTTCTATTATTTTTTTTTATAATACAACAAAACAAAAAAATGAAATTTTTATTGCGCAATCAAACCTTCATATACCTGCACCATCATGCCACCATGAATGTTTTCATTAGATAGGAGAAGTTCGTGATCCAGAGCTTTAATTTAAAGATCATGATTCAGGGTTTCACATCATAGTCCATAGCGATCAATGCATGGGATCGATGAATGGAACGTTGGTCCTGTGGGGTCTGCCATTGAAAGTTGGCCAATAGACCTGGCAATAGATAGTTCCTGCAAGGGTGGTATGACCCTAAAATAAAACCTCTCGTACTATCTCACATTCTGCAATCGTCGTAAAAGAGTACCCATGCTCAATAAGAATCTTTATCAATGAATCCGTCAGATCACGCCCAACGATTGGATATTTGAGAGATAGAATGCCACGCTTTGGCTGAGCTTCCAACATATGCATCCTTCTACCCCATACCAACCACGATGCCAGTATGTCTTGGTCTACCAATGTACCCTGCAATAAGATCTAGACCTTTCTTTATTTACAATCCAATGCCCAATTCTGACTTCATTTATCCTCTGGTGTTTCAATTGGACTTCCTTAGAAGCAACCTGCATTGTAATGAATCTCTTTGGGTCACAGATTGGTTAATGTAGACATCAACACATGTACTATATGTGCCATAAATGGAAAAAATTATTCCACAAACTAAAATGGACGGATCAATGATTTTTTTTTGTGAAAAATGTAGGCAGCCTCTAAAAGCGCTAAGGTGAAACAATGCTGGGAAAACAAATGCAAGAAATGCATAGACTATACTTCCCACCAAAGAGATAAAGACCCCAAATCCAGGCATGGATGAGGCCAGTACTACAAGGATAACAACAAAACCCACACGATGAATTTTGAATAATATTATTTCCATCCATGGGAATGAAAAATAGATTTTTTTTGAAACCAATAGCTTTCCACCAATTTTATCTCGAACATTTCATGAATAGGATGCATCATATCAGGAAATGTCAAGAGAAGGGATGTGCAAAGCCCAAATTTCACAGCTACTACAGACTAATCACTGGGAAAATTGAGAGTCACTATATCTTGGGCTTCATTTCCATATGCAACGTACCCTTGTCCAACCTTTGAAATGAAGAATAACAATCCTTGATAACAATTTCCATAGCCAAAATACTGCAGAAATCTATGAAAATACTTAAGGGAGCAAGGGATGACAATGTTCGAACCCAAGCCAGTGCAATTTCCGCAGGAACTAAAACAAAGATGAAAAATGAACTTCTATTACTTGATCCTGTGAATAGTCACACACAATAGAGTATGATCACTGTCAGTATTTGAAACAACATAGCTGGCATGATAAATAACCAAAACACCCATGTTTTCATTTAAATCAACCCCACGAAGCTGCGTTGCAGGTTTATTATATACAGGTTCTAATGCTTGGCAGATGTGAAGAGTAGTATTTTTTTTTGTATAGAACTGTCAAATATCATATTAGTAGAAGCCCCTTTCCTTTTCCAGGCTATCGACCGACAACTTTAAGCCAGTGATCTACATGTTAAGTGACTAAATCTGGGCTGGAGCAACAGGTGGAACACTGTCGACCGGGACTAGGCAACCTATAGCTGTAGTTGTTGTGGCAGAAGTTTGTACAGGACTAGTGCTCCCCGCAGTATTATTTTTGACTACCGATATTGCCCGTTTATGACCTACATTTACAACTAGAGGATCATGTCACCTTGACCGGGACTAGGCAACCTATAGATATAGTTGTTGTGGTAGAAGTTTGTACAGGACCAATGCTCCCCGTAGTATTATTTTGGACTACCGATATTGCCCGTTTATGCCCTACATTTACAACTAGAGGATCATGTCACCTGGTAGTGGTAGACGGAGCTTCCTTCTGGTTTTCTTGATTTCCTCTTTTACAGGGTTCTCTCCTTTCTAATTCATTATAATTGTTCACAATCCCACCGTTGAAAGAATCACAGTATTGTTTCATCCATTGCATGAACTCCAGATTATCAGGAGGTCGCCCTTTGACAAGCTTACTCACTTCAATATGCTTTGATATCTTGAGTTTGTTGAAAACGTCTTGAAGCACTTTGTGGTTCTGAATCATTTCATAATCACTTTTAGCATCAAAATTGACCTTATGCATTGGCACTACTCCTGGATGTGTGGCATCCATTAGTTGGTAATGTACTTCTTTTGATGCAACATCTTCGATTTTATGGAGATGGAGACCGAGGGTGCATCACTAATGGGAGCTTGTTTACAAAGATGAACTCAAAGATGGGATCTTTATCATATTTTCCATCAAAATGGGATTTTTTTTTAGGCTCCTTCTTTAATAGTACCAATGCTAGCCGCATTGCCTTTGTGTTAATGCCAAGAAAAACAACTACACTGTCACTAGTTGTTTTGATAAAATAACACATCATCTTCTTACCTTGATGCAGCATAAAAATCCTCATTTTCAGTGCCCTCTAACGAGTCAGATAAACCAACAACAACTGTGGATCCTGAGTCCAATAGAGTTTCTGCATCCTCAGTTGTGATGATATTGGATACAACAGGTCCATTGTCTATCAATTTGTAAAAAAATGAAGCCAGATTCTTCAGATGGAGATGATAGCTTCTGAGGTGTGAATGCGCCATTTTAGGGATGGCATGTACTTCACATTTATTATATCCATAGTTTCATTTGCCCAAGAATCCAAATGTAAACAGTCATCGCTCGATAGTCTTGTTCAAATGTTCAACAACCTTGTTTTGCTTCATGTCTTTATATTTATTAGTGGCTCTCAACAGTGTATGACCACGACGTATCACCAAGAATCCATGTCTCGGAAATATAGCACGAGTTGTTAAAACAAATCTAATAATAACATGCAACCATCATCTCATTACCTTTACTTAGGAGCATCCGCAAAATTCATTAACTCGACATTCCAGTTGTAAGGACAGAGTGAGGGCTATTTTTGAAAGTTCATGAGCTTCGTGAGGTTAATTTTGGAGTTGACAGATCTTTCAATTGGATTTGTTTACATCCTATGATAAGAATGCTTCGTCAAGAGAAATGATGGAAGAAAATTCGTAGCCAGTAAGAGAGAGATCTGTCAAATAAGAAACAGTATAATAATTTAATCCCAATAAAGCATGTCGATGGATAGAAAATTTAGGTAAGTAAATCCATTCAGATTCCCATGAAATATTATCACCGAGATATTGGTGAAAAATTGTTTGTAGTCAACACCGCCACGAAAAGCAATCCCACAACTACCCGCAAGAAAATTCTCATCATATTTTGAGTAAAACATGATTGTTGTTATCTTGGTTGGGTGAGTTCAAACTGGCATCGAGAGAATTGACTCATACAGATCAATAGGTTATGAAATCAGTAGGGTTGGTCGATGAGTCCTTGCTTGAACCAAATGCAACAAAACCATGGGAGCAAATTCTATCATCCCTAATCCAGAATTGTATGCACTAGGCAATCTTTCTTCGACTAATAGAAACAACATTGAATTTAAGTTTGGCAATAAGGATAAAGATCCAATGTTTTATTATTGATTTGATTTTCTATTGCTTTTGCAGGTTTCGACATGAAAGGATGAGTGCTAGCGGGGAAATTACATTTGTAAGTTTACCATTTAACTGCTGTTGCGGGTTGCGAGTTTATAAAAGATATGGCATGACCACTACTTAAACTAGCGATGAACCTAGACCAAAAGTTAAAGACATGAAGACGCGACAAAGTGCGGGAGTGATATTGTTTCAGCTTGGAGTTTCATCATGGAAAAGCACAACTCTTATCTTGCAATTGCATACCATCTTACTTATTGATTTATTGTTTTGATTTGCAGACAAAATTAAATTTTTATTTCTGTATTTATCTAAAAAAATAAAAATGATTTCGCAAATTTATTACAAATTCGTCAACAAATGGAAACAAACCGTAGACAAAAAATATATTAGGAGAGCATACAAACTGTAGGACAAAATCAATCATCCTACATTCTAATCCTCACGATCGCATGAAGCGTGGAGGAGAGCATACTTATTCTAGCAAAGAAAAAAATCGAAAATAAAACCCTACCTACACTACACTAATTAGAAATGGGACATTAGTTACATATAATCAAAGAGACAATGTAGCCATGCACACAACACTAATAAAATTATGTTATCTTTCAATTTCACAATTGATAGTCGAGAATATTAATGAGCGTGTGAAATTAGCTGCTGAAGTTCTAAATTAGCAAAATAAAAAGGAAAACTAAGTGGAACTAACCTAGTACTTTCTTGAAACCAACGTTCAATCATGCTTTCATAGGCATAATTTGTCTTACTTGGATCATGATGAAGCTTCTTGCTGTCCTCCTCAACCTTCTGCTCGCCTAATTGTTCTTTATTAAATACACATGATTCATCGTATGTTGACTCTTTCTTTGCCTTTGGAGGAGTAATTAAGCTTTCGGCTACTGTCAATATCTCCTCTTCCAAATAAGAGGAGATCCCGACTTTTGCTAGGACTTGAGTGAGTTGTTCCAATCTTAAACTCATTGTTAAACCATGTTAAAAAAAGGATTCTTACAACACCCAAATCAAAATGAAAAACTTTAAAAAAACACTCTTGCTAAAATGGAAAATAATTACTCTTCATAGTTGCGGAAATTAAAACGTTCCTGATAGTTGGTCAGGGAGAACATGAACAGTCTCCATTCAAGTAGCTGCTAAGACCCCTAGAACCAACACATGTAGATCACACTTGCAAAAATTTAAACTAATCTTGTGGAAATTGAAACTACTTTTACCTAGTTGATAGGGAGAACATGAGGAGTCTCCTCTCATGAGATTCTATGACCCCTTACCAACATGTCTAGATCACACTTGCAGAAATTGAAATTTACACTAACTTGCAGGAATTGAAATTTACACTACCCTACATGTCCTTACCGATATGTCACCTCAGAGTTAGGATCATGTCTAATCACACTTGCATGAATTGAAATGAAAAAGAAACTAATAACTCAATCCATCATGCTTCCCCAACAATGACGCCAAAATGTTGGGCTCTATAGATGTCCTAAAAACAACCTCTATGTATCAACCAAAGGTAGGTGCTGGAACAAGCGTTTTACTTGTCGCCTACGTAGGTTCTTACCTTCCATTTTCAATACCTAGCCTCCAGAAATGCAACACCTATAAAGGAACAACAATCGTAAAGGGAACGATAGGTGTTCTAGTCAAAGGAACAAGAAAAGGAACACCAATCGTCCCATTCAAATGAACAACAAAAGGAACAACAATTGTGACAAGGGAACGACCATCGTTATATTGGGCTGAACTAATGTTGTATTAATTGCATTGTAGTATTTACCCAACTTATCTAATTTTTCAACCCGTGGTCGTAAAATGACGAAGCACATGCAAAGTATATGCAAGATTAAAGTGGGACTAATCTAATCTAATGTTTAAGCTACAATTGAAATTGAATCATTAATCTAACACACGACTGAAATAGAATCATTAATCTAACGCACGACTTGGAATTGAATTAATCTAGTTGCGTAAATGAAATTGATCTAGGAATGAGAAATTGCATGAAGGAATTAATCTAGAAATGGAGAACTACATGAAGGAAAAGCAAGTACAACATGTGAAGAGTTGAATGGCATAACAACATATGAGAGCTCTCACCAATGAAGCAATATTACATTCAATAATCAAATCAATATTCATAACAGAATATTGAAAGCATGAAAACCAAAACCATGAATCAAAGCTAAGAATCCCTTTCTCTTTCGAATCCTAATGACTACCATTAATGACTACTCTAATTCTAATTACATCTTAATTGAATAATCTAATTCCTCTTCTACTTGAATCCTCATGAAGAGAGAGCACTCTCTTTTATACATGAGAGCCTTGAAGATAAGATAACCATATCATTATTACAGATCCACTATTCTCTCAACCTATTTTCCAATATTACAAAATATAATCCCTTTAAATCCTCACACATATCTCTCATATATCTTGGATAAGATATTCCAACCAAATCTCCATGATCTTCTCCTTGGAATGGGCTTGAATTATCTCCTCAAATATTGAAATGGTGGAGGAAGTATTTGAGAAGTCCTTTGAATTAATCCTTCATATATTCCTACACATTACAAAGCTCACACATATTTGAGATATATATGAAAACATGTCAATTTTCTAACATTTAATCACAAATTCCTTTTAAATACTAAAATCAATAAAGTGGAGAACAATAAGGTGAAACCAAGTATATTTATGGAAATGATGTCATGAAAGGTTAATGGGGCGATGAAATGTGAAGAATGATGAAGGGAAAGGTGGATGAGAATAGGAAATTTCTGAGCCCCAACAATTTTCACAAATAATTAGCGCCCAAAGTTTGGTTTATCGGGCTTGCACAGTTGTAAGAGACTCATATTCGCATCATATCCTTGTCTCCTCTCTTTTGAAACCTGTGAACTTCATTGCTTGTATAAAAGTCTGATTACATATGCCTGCCATATCTATTGAGGTTGCAAGTGATCCATATGGATATCGGTGGCCACCCACCTTTTCCAACTGGCTCAAGACAGTTTTTTGACAATTTTGGCAATTTACTATTTTTAGCAGTTTTAACTTCTGGGGCTATTTTGAGGGCCTAGATGAAGTTTTTTTCAGGATTGAGATCCTCAATGATATCTAAAGACATGATTGAGCCCCCAAAATTAATCTCCTCGATGATACCTTTTCAACGGGATATCACACGCCTAAAACGAAAATCATATGCAAAAGTTACGACCCCGGAAAGTTGATGTATTAACTTACCCAAATGGGACCGACCTGAATTTTGGCGTTTCATCTCGTAGGGCTAGGTTTTTGGATGCCTAGGGTTTTTGGAATTCTTGTTTATTGTAAAAATTCCTTTTGAGCCTCATTGAAATGTTCTTCTTGCAAATGAGCGCAACCGTCACATCGCTTCTCAGAGATAAGCCACCACCATTCCAACAAGCTTGTTTCCAGTGCATTTTATAGTTTCAGCTTATTTCATTATTGAATAGAAAATCAGTTTTACTATATTTATGTGATTTTGTGCTAAGACTCTGTTAATAATATGTATTCATTTCGTTCTACTCATAAAATCCGAATCAGTGGTATCAGAGCGGTCTGCTCCTTGTCGTCTTAATGCATGTCCCCAACGAGGTCAGAGTACAAAGAGTTGGGTCTTGAGCTTGTTTCTCTTGACAACAAAATCTCTCGCACGCCCAAGAGACCTCTCATGGCAGGAGAAAATAAATATGATAGGATATGAGATCCTTTCAAACTGTTGATTGAGGAAGCCCTCACGCAACAGAGGAACGAGATGATGGATAGTTTCGTGCAAATCCTTCGACGACTACCAATAGGCGACACATCTTCTTCGAACAGAGGTGCCACCCCCTTCAAGGTACAAATAAAATTTGATATTCCTAAATTGGAAGGTCAGATAGACACAGATTCTGTAGACAAGTGGTTGAATCTTCTAGAAGGGTATTTTTCTGTCCATAAATTCTTGAATAGAGAAAAGATTACTTTTGCGCTCCTCAAAGCCATTCCCCATGTCAAAGATTGGTGGGAAACCTTATGTGAGCAATAGGAAATAGATGAAACCTCATTATTTTCAGTCACGACCACCTGGGAATCCTTCAAGGATGCTATTAAGGAACAATACTACCCTGTCAAAAGTTACGATGACCTGTATACCAAATGGACCACACTGCGGCAAGAAAGAGACCAAGCAGTGCCAGATTTCACAAATATCTTCCATACCTTGCGCACCAAGCTGGGTATCAAAGATTCAGAGCGACATTTGGTGCTCAAGTATCATGGTGCTCTGCATAGATACATCCATACTAAAATGGAATTTTTGGACATCTCATCCTTAGGCGTGTCCAAACGATATGTCATCAAAATCGAGCAAAAGCTCAAATAAAAGACGCGGAAATTTGGGCCTAGGAACCCCGCACAACAAAATCCAGAAAAGGGCGGCCCCAACCCACAGAACAAAGGACAGAGAAAATATGGACAGTATCATGACTACCAGTCCAAGCTGCAAGAAAAGAAGGACACCAGAAAGACAAATAAATATATCGGGAAGTGGTGCCACTTCCATAAAAGCCCTTGGCATAACACTGTTGAATGTCACTCGAAACAGTCGCTGGTGGCCGAAGTGAAAGCCTCTAAATTAGATGCAGATTCTGACTCTAATCCATAACCAAAAATGGGAAGACGGATCATTGACACGGAACCCAGTGTCACTGTTGCTACCACCAAGCTCCAGCCTGGTGAACCAGACGAGCCAGAAGAAGGAGAGTGCCTCTTCCATTCACAGATGTGGGTAAAAGGCACCCCACTGCACTTCATTATTGATAGAGGTAGCTAGAAGAACCTCATCTCAGCATAGGTCATCAAGTGGTTGGCCCTGCCAACAACATTGCACCCACAACCCTACACCATTGGATGGATCTGCAAAGGAAGGGATCTCCGTGTCAGCCAACAATGCCGACTGTCGTATGACATCAAGCCCTTCAAAGACTAGGTATTGTGTGTTGTTTATCCTCTCGAAGTTTGTGATGTTCTTTTGGGCCAACCTTATTTATGGAAATGTCATGCTGTATATGATTTTAGGCCTCGTAGTGTTATTATTACTTTGAACAGGAAATTGTACAAGATACCCTAGGCAGTCCCACCTAGTACTATTTCCTTGATCTCTATTAAGCAATGCAGGAAGGTCATCTCTCAAATGAGGAAGTTTGTCTTCTTCGTGATTTTCTCTCAGAATAAGAGAAAGATCACAACCACATCCAGGGTCTCTGTGGCCAACCTCTCCACACAGAAAAAGAAAGTAGATAAGGTCATCGAAGAATACTCAGATATCTTCTCCTCACCTACAGGGGTACCTCTGCACAGCCAGGTCAAGCACCCCATCAATCTAACCCTCGATGCACCGCTTCCTAATGTTTGAGTCTATCATCAATATTTGTTAGAGAATGAGGAGATCAAGTGATAGATCCAATAACTACTCCAAAAGGGGCACATTCAACCCATCTCATCACCTTGTAGGAGCCCAATAGTGCTGGTACAGAAGAAATATGGAACCTGGAAACTCTGTATTGATTAGCAGACTCTGAATAAAATCACAGTAAAAAACTGATACCCGATTCCCCAAATCGACGACCTCCTTGATCAACTCACGGGGGCCAAATACTTCAGTAAGATTGATCTGAAGTTTGGATACCACCAGGTCCTGATAGAATAGACAGATGTATGGAAGACTACCTTCAAGTCAAAGGAAGGCATTTTTGAATGGTTGTCCATGCCCTTTGGTTTGACAAATGCTCTAGCCACTTTCATGAGGATGATGGATGATATCACATGACCATTCAACAATAATTTTGTAGTGGTGTATATGGATGAAATTCTAATTTATAGCAAGACTTGGGCCAAACACTTGCAGCATATTCAGTAGGTCATGCACACCCTGCGACAGCACAAGCTATACGCCAACTTGGAAAAATTCACCTTCAGAATGGACAGGGTCCATTACCTAGGCTACATCATTGATCAACATGGTGTACATGTGGATCCAACCAAGATCCAAGTCATCCGTGACTGGCCAGCCCCAACAACACTCACTGAGCTCCGAAGCTTCTTAGGGCTTGCCAATTTCTATCATAGTTTCATGTTGGGATTCTCCCATATTGCATGGGCCCTCAACCAAATAAAAAAGGGTGGTGGTAAGGTAAAGTTTGCATGGGGCTGGTCCCAACAACAAGCGTTCAATGATTTGAAGAATCACTTGTGCTCAGAACCAGTATTTTCAATACCAAACCTACAACATCCCTTTGAGATTGAGACAGATGCTTCAGACTATGTTGTGGGCATCGTTCTCACTCAGCACGACCACCTTATGGCCTATCATAGTGAGACACTGTCAGATACTATTCGTAAGTACCCTACTTACGACAAAGAAATGTACTCCATTATGCAAGCCTGTCGCCAGTGGAGAAATTACATTCTTGGCAAGGAGACAGTCATCCACACTGATCATAAGCCACTCCATTTCATGCAGACATAAGGAAAATTACAGAATGACCGCCATCAAAAGTGGTCCACATACTTGTAGCAATTCCACCTCAACATCAAGTATAAAACAGGAAGCACCAATCGCGTTGTTGATTCCCTCATCAGGCCTCTAGTCGTGACACTCACCACGGTGCTAGACTCTTGAGGCCATGAGACATTTGGATGGCCCCAACTCTATGCGATAGATCCTTACTTCGCCACTACCTACCAAATGTTAGGTGCGAACACAGTTGTCGATAATTTCCATCTTCAGGATGGGTTGTTGTGTCGTCTGGGACATATCTATGTTCCATCAAGTGAGTGAGTGAAGATGATCTAGGAAGCCCACTACAGTCGGGTGGCAGGACACTTCAGCGTCGAAAAGACAGTGGCGATGCTATAGAAACATTTCTACTGGCTGAAACTTTGACAGGAGGTCAGCAAGTATATCAGGGCCTTCACTGCCTGTGCTATTGCCAAACCAGCCACTAAGAAACAAGGCCTGTACACCCCTCTTCCTACTCCTGATAGGCCATGGGAATCCATCTCAATGGATTACATGTCGGGCCTCCCATCCACCAAGCGGGGAAATGACTGTGTTTTTGTGGTTATTGATCGCTTTTCTAAGATGGTGATTTTGGTTGCCTGCAAGAAGAGCATCACAGTAGAGGCCACTGCCAAGCTCTTCTTTGAACAAGTCTGGGTATATTTTGGAATCCTACAAACCATTGTCTCAGATCGGGATAGTAGATTTATCAGCACATTCTGGTCGAGCCTCTGGTCACTGCTAGACACCAAGCTCACCAAATCCATGACCTTCCATCCCCAGACAGATGGCCAAACCGAGGTTATAAATTGTATGATTGTGCATATCCTTCGCATGTATAATTCAAAGCACCCTCGCACATGGGATGAGAGCCTTCCCTATGTACAACATAGCTACAATCGACCCCTACACAGCTCAATCAGCCACAACCCCTTTCTGGTGGGATTGGGATTCCAACCATTGGGTCCCATAGATGTTGCACTTCCCATTGCAGTCACCTCGATCGACTCATCTCCTACTCCAATTGAAGCTGACAAAGCCACCCGGTTCATTGAGCGGATCTAGCACATTCGCCAACAGGTTCAAGATATCCTATAGAAGTCTAATTATAGGTACAAACAACACCATGATCAACATCATATGCCACATAAGTTTCAGGTGAGCGACAAAGTTTGGTTGCACTTGCAGAAAGAATGCCTTATAGGACCCCATAGGAAGCTTCACCCACTCCATTATGGGCCATACACTATCACCAAGGACATGGGGGATAATGCTTTTGAGCTCAACATTCCTCTTTTCCTTGGCCTGCACCTAGTGTTCAACGTGGATCTTCTTCGCCCTTATTTCCCACCATTATTTGACACCTCAGAAGTAGCAGAACAACTGACATCAACAGAGCTCAACCCCGACTGCATGTTGGAGCATACCCCTAACTTACATTAGTTTATACCTAGCTTAGACTCCTAGATCTTGGTTAATACATTCATTTACACTTTATTTCACCTAATTTTTCCACATAGAGAAGAAGGGCGCCTCATCCCTAGATTTTAGGGAAAACTACTAATTTTAGATCAAGACTCAACTCTCGGTTCTTGATTTTCTTGATTTTTCTTGATTTATTCTTGATTTATCCTTGATTTATTCCAACTCCCCATCAAAAACTCATTCGTTATTTGGGAATGCGCACCTCCTCTTTGAGTGAGAGATTTATTCCTTAATTAATGATTTTTGCCTTTACTATTATTAGTAACAATTATTTTGGGTCAGTTAACTGAGTTGGAACTGCTTCTCTTGTCAGTTAAGTGAGATTAAGTAAGCTAATGCACATCAATTGACTCTTTTGGACATTAATAATTGCGTGACATGTATATTTAGTGGTCTAGGTCGAACTATGTGGTCTCCCTTAGCTTATGACACCTATTTTAGCTATTTCTAGCTTTTTTTGACTAGAATTTCTATGTTGGAAATTCTATATATTCACCTCCTCTCTTCTTTTTGAGGATGGTTGCTCATGTATATTTATTTTTTTATTAATATAATTCTCTGATTTATGGAGCAAAAAATTTCTCTCATCTCTTGAATATCATCAAATTGTTTGTGTTCAATTTAACTAGAATTCTAGATCTATCGGGGTTTCTACAGGAATTCTACATGGTATCAGAGCTAGATTGAATCTAGTGGATTGTACATGGTTTTATTTGCAGGTATAGATCATTAGGAGACGCAGAAAGCAGCAATGGATCATCTCTCTCAGCCCACAAAACTCATTATAAATCCTTTCAATTACTTCAAATGGAAGACAAAGATCTCTCTGCTCCTCCGAAGCAAAGGGCTTTAGCAGGTAACAATGGGAACGGAGAAAGAACCGAATGCTGCAGCGGAGAAGATAAAGTATTTCAATAAATTAGATGAATCAATTGGGATGATATGCCTATAAATTTCCATATATATCCTCTTTCATGTCAGTGAAGCCACTACTCCCGATGTGGTCAGGACCACATTGGAAGGACTATTCGGCAAGCAGGATGCAATGAGAGTGCATCCACTGGAGAATGAACTCATATCCCTAAGTCAAATTCATTTCAGAAACCTACAATAATTCTTCACCAAGTTCAAATCCCTCCTCATTAAAATTAATGCATGTGGAGTCACGAAAAAGGAAGAACAACTCATCCTTTCAATTCTCACGAAATTAGGCCCTGAATATTTTGTATTTGTGTCGTCTTTTCAAGCATCTAAATTGACTTAGGAAAAATGGAAAATGCCTCCATTGATTGATTTAATTTCAGCATTGACTCAAGAGCAATCTAATTTATTCCAAATGGGTGCCATCAAGTGTTCCAAGAACCAAGCACTTGCGGCTACTGATGCTCCAAAGAGCAGTGGAAAAGACAAGAAAAAAGGAACGGGTAAATTTCCTGAATCGAAGAAGGAGAGATTCACACAATCTTCAGAGAACTCTTCTGAGCCTAAGGGTAATAATAAGAAGAAGTAAAGAACACTTTTCAGCTACTGTTCCAAGGGTTTTCATCCAAAAGAAAATTTCATGAGGAAGACTATCGATGAGATGGCTAAGCAATTGTAGCAGCATAATCTCACAGTGCCCGAAAATGCAAAGAAGAAAGATGATAACATAACGGGAGGGAGAGAATGAGATGGTCATGCTTTAATGGCTTTAAAATCCACTCCATAATCTTGGATCCTTGATTCAGGCACATCGAACCATATGGCTTCATCAAAAGATGAATTTTCCTCCATCGAAGAAAGCACCAGATCCCAAATTTACTTGGGAGATGCCACACCCGCAAAGGTGTGCAGAGAAGGAATTGTTGATATTGAAGGGGGATGATTCAAAAATGTACTACATGTTCCCTCACTATATGCGAAAATTCTCTCGATATATCAGATCACTCATTCCGGCTCTGGAAGGAAGGTGGAGTTCACTCTGCACTCCGCAATGATTACCAACATTTCCACAGGCTCACAACTTGCACATGGAATTGCAGATCACAGTTCTCGTTTGTATTTCTTATCCCACTTTGTTCCTAAATATATTAGCACTGTATTTCTATCACAATATAATGGTATTATAAGGTTATAGCATGAAATATTTGTCCATATAAACTATAAGTACTTGCATCAACTCAGCAAGGAAAACATGGTAGAAGGATTGCCAACGATTAAATTCACAAGCAGTGTATGTCAAGGATGCATTCTTGGCAAGAATCGAGAGAAAAAGTTTGACAAAGGGAAGGCATAGAGAGATTATTCACCTCTTGGGATGATTCACAGTGACATTATGGTCCCATTCCCACAGCCTTCAATCAGTAAGGCTCGATATGTACTCACCTTCATAGATGATTTTTCTTGCTTTACTTGGGCATTTATTTTGAAAATAAAATCGGAAGTATTTGAATGCCTTATAGAATTTAAAGCACTTTCTGAGAATGAGTCTAGGTGTAAGATTAAGATACTCCATAATGATAATGGGGGGGAGTATGTCAACAAATATGTGCATAAACTTTGTATTGATGTAGGTATACAACTACAACACACAGTGCCATATACACCACAGTATAACGATGTTGCAGAGAGGAAAAACCAGTCCTTAAAAGAGATGGAAAATTGTATGCTACAGTCGAAATCATTAGCTCCCAAGATATGGGCTGAAGCTATTAATTGTGCAGCATAAATTCAGAGCCGAGTTCCTCACAAATCACTCAAAGGCACCACTCCTTTTGAATGTTGGACCGGTAAGAAACCGAAAGTGTCACACTTTCATAGTTTTGGTTCACGAGCATGGGCTCACATTCCGACAGATAAGGGGAGGGATTTGGAGCCTCAAAGTGTTGAATGAATATTTTTTGGATATCCTGAAGGTATCAAAGGATATATATTTCTAGACTCTCACACTGAAAATTTCATTCTAGCTTGAAGTGTAAAGTTTGAAGAAGAATCACTGCATGATTTTTCAAAAGACCCTGCTGAGGAACCACTTGCTGTCACTGATGAGGAGGAGTCATAAAATTCTTCGAGCACTTAAAAATAGACAAAAAAGCATCCTTTTAGGTCTGATATAGAGGATGAGGAGAAATTCATGGATGCTCCAACTCAGTTGCCAACTTGGGCAGAGAAAACCCTGCAAGATGCAGGTGAACTAGTCGGTGATCCTGTGGATATAAGAAGGACTAGATCATAGTTTTTTGGGGATCCTCAAGCCCTAGCTGCCACATAACCTTTGCTGCCCATAAATTTCTATATGTCACTTGGTTGAGATCCATAGTCACACTCTGAGGATGCTGGAAACCCACTTTGGGAGGCTGCCATGGATGAAGAGTACTCTGCTCTTATGGACAACAACACATGGGACTTGGTTCCACTTTCGAAAGGAAGAAAGATTGTTTAATGTCGATGGATATATCGAACAAATATTGTTGCATATGGTGATATCATAAAGTACAAATATCGACTTGTCACAAAAGGATACTCACAGGTACATGGCGTAGACTACACAGAGACATTTGCACCTATTGCAAAAATGGACTCCATTCGACTAGTTTTGGCCATTGTCGCTTCTCGCAGATGGGAAGTTCATCACATGCATTACATCCACGAGCTGATCCATGACAGAGTCATTTCACTGTAGTAATTCCCCACAGAGAATTAGGTTGTAGACATCTTCACCAATTCCTTCACTGAAAAGAAATTTTCATAACTGAGAGCTATGCTTGGAGTGGTGGAGACAACTGAGTACGTCACTTTTTGGCCACTCAACATTTTTTTCCTCTTTAGGGGGAGGAGGTTTCCCATGAGGTTTTCCCTCTTTCCTCTTTTCATGAGGAATTATTTTATGTAATGAGTACCTCAAATGGCCAAGTTGTCGGGACTCAATTTTTTTTTGTCATTACAGTTAGGCTTAAGGGGGGGTGTTGGAGCATATCCCTAACTTACATTAGTTTATACCTAGATTAGAATCCTATATATTTGTTAATACATTCATTTACACTTTATTTCACCTAATTTGGTCACATAGAGAAGAAGGGCTCCTCATCTCTAGATTTTAGGGAAAACTGCTAATTTTAGATCAAGACTCAACTCTTGGTTCTTGATTTTCTTGATTTATTCTTGATTTATACTAACTCCCCCATGAAAAACTCATCCATTATTGGGTAATTCACACCTCCTCTTTGAGTGAGAGATTTATTCCTTAATTAATGATATTTTCCTTTACTATTATTAGTAACTATTATTTTGGTCAGTTAACTGAGTTGGAACTGCTTCTCTTGTCAGTTAAGTGAGCTTAAGTGAGATAATGCAAATAAATTGACTCTTTTGGACATTAATAAGTGTGTGACATGTATCTTTAGTGGTCTAGGTCGAACTATGTGGTCTCCCTTAGCTTGTGACACCTATTTTAGCTATTTCTAGCTTTTTTTGACTAGAATTTCTATGTTGGAAATTCTATATATTCACCTCCTCTCTTATTTTTTGAGGATGGTTGCTCATGTATATTCATTTTTTATTAACATAATTATCTGATTTATGGAGCAGAAAATTTCTCTCATCTCTTGAATATCAACAAATTATTTGTGTTCAATTTAACTAGAATTGTAGATCTATCAGGGTTTCTGCAGGAATTCTACACTGCATACAATAGGAATCCAATAATCAGATTGTGGACACACAGATAAAGGGAACTCGACAACAAAGGATCCAACTTTATTGATTCGTTAAAGCAGGGCAACTCCTGCACCAAGGCAAGTGGCTCACCCTGGGCCGAGTTCAGCAGAAATTTCCTTATCTAATGGGGGACCTCAACACAATGGAGACCATTGATTCCTAAGGAGGGAGGATTGATCCAGATGGATATTGGTGGCCACCCACCTTTTCCAACTGGCTCAAGACAATTTTCTGACAACTTTGGCAATTTACTATTTTTAGCAGTTTTAACTTCTGGGGCCATTTTGAGAGCCTAAATGAAGTTTTTTCGGTATCGAGCTCCTCAATGATAGCCAAAGGCATGATTGTGTTGAAATAATGTAACTACAAAGAGTATTCTTATTATTATTGATATTTTATTTATAGGATCAATCCCCATTGTGGATTGATCATGTCGGATATTGTAATAGGAACAAATCCCCTTTTGCGGATTGGTCAACAGACAATTATAATAGACATAACAAGAAGTCGGCCCCAACAGTTAATAAAAAGACCCAGAAATATAATAAAGGTGGGTTTACCCACCCAGATGAAGAAGTCAACCCTGCCAGTGAAGAGACACTTCACATGTGCCAGAACTTGTATAAATAAAGGAGGCTAGCACCTCATTTGAACATAACTCGCTCAGTTTGAGAGACAAGTTCTGATTTGTTACCGACAAAGGAGAGAGGAAGAATAGTGACACATCTTTTGGAGAGGACTATCTATATTGGTTTGAGTTATCTCTTAACATTGTATTGGCAATTTATGATAAGGAAGTTTTTGCTGGGTTTTCTTCCCCTAGAGGGTTTCCCAGGATAAATGTTGTGTCTCTTGTGAATGTGTATTTCTCAGTGATCTTGTTCTTATGTTGCTCTTATCTATTGAAAGGAAAAGAAATATAATAATGGCATAAACATTAACATGGTATCAGATCCACGCTGAAGGAAGCATATTTCGCAAGAAGAAAAATGTCACTGTTACCGTACCCAAAAATTAGGGTTTTTTCAAAAGTGAAGATTTTCAGCTCCAAAACCACCTAGAAAGTTGCACCCTCCCCCAAGGATCATTTTGGCACCTTGAGCACACCTTTTCAGTGGCTATATCTCTCGAAAATTGAAACCCTAGTTTCACAAAGTACTAGAAAACCAGAAAACCAGAGTACCAGAAGTACCAGAGTACCAAAAGTGCCAGGAAACTAGAAGCACCAGTCCATAAATCCATAGATCAAATTTGAGGGGGTAAAAGTTGGACTTTTGAAATTCCGACTTCACCAGCATACTTGCCTCAACCCAGCGCATCTATTCCCTAGATAATAATTTCAAAATTTGAAATTTGAAAAATTAGGGTTTCCTCATCAAACCCTAAGTTACAGTTGCAGTTGCAGCCGTAAGACCAGTTGCAATCACCATTGAAGTTTTCTTAAGAGTTGGTAATGATTACCGCTACTACCAAATGGAGCCACTACCTGAAAATGTCATCAGAGGTATGTACTCACATATGTTTAATGGTTAGAACCTAAAGAGTATTTGCAGGAGAAGGGATCTCTTGCCATAGATCCAGAAGGATCTCAAGATCCAACACATTCAGAGGAATGATGCAACCCAGGTGTGATTATTATGATATGCGTTTATTTGTCATGACATTATCTTGATCAATGTTGCATGTTGAAGCCATGATCAAATTATTAGAAGGATTAAAATTTGATCATAGAGCTTATCCTCTAACCTAACCTTTTGTCGAAATAGTGTATTGTCTCAGTACAGAAGATAGGTTGAAGAAAGCACTCGTCACTTGAGTGAAGAAGACCTAGAAGAAAAGAAAGAACTCATTCTTGAAGACAAATCTCCATGTTTGATTAAATCAAGTTGATAATATTCAAAGGTACAGATGGAAAATTGATGACTATAGTTGAGATAACAGTCTTTGTAAAGTATTATACCTAATAGCATGTGAGCATATAGAGGTATATGCTTTGCCTGATACAACTAACATATCCTCTAGAAGAAACCTTGTGTGTTAGTTCCAGGTTGCCATGGAAGAATGCTTGGTCACAACACTATAAGAGTGTTGACCTCATTTTGTATTGTATTCCTTACCTTTAATCTTTGCTTCATATAAATTACAAGTGATAGCTCTAAATGAGCTACTGGGATGATTGTTCATGCTATTTCTTTATATTATTAAGAGGGGTATTATTATTTCTTGTTGTTTTGTTGACCTTGCTCCAGGTCACATGTAATAACCTTGAGGAAGATATGGTGAAGGTTGCAGAAGGCAACATGATAAAGAAGAAACCATAGATGAAGCAATCATCATTGGAAGAGAAGAAGGTAGCTTGCATAAGCTAAAGGGTCACTCATAAGCTTCCATGACCCACGCCATTGAAGAATCTTGGCATAGAAGATTAGCTCACTTCAGCTACAAGGTGCTATCATATATATGCAAAGCAGTCACAAGTTTACCAGAACTTAAAGGTGACCATGAAGGCATATGCAATGGATGTGCACAAGGGGAGAACATCAAGAACCCATTTCCGAAGAGGGAAAACAAGCAGAAGGAGGCCTAGAACTCATTCATTCAGATGGCCCAATGCCATCATCCTCCATTAATGGGTATGTATACTATGTATCATTCATTGATGATTATTCTCGTAAGACCTGGATATATTTGAAGTTTTCAACAAGGTCAAGGAATTCAAGCCTTGATAGAGAATCTTTCTGAAAGAAAGATTAAGATACTCAAGTTAGATAATGGAGGATAATGCACCTCAAAGGAGTTCATAAACTTCTGCAAAGATGTGGGAATCAAGAGGGAACTCACTACTCCCTATAATCCACAACAGAACGGTGTAGCTGAACAAAATAACAGAATCTTACTGGAAGTTGTGAAGATCAAGATATTCCTATGTGCTTATGGGTAGAAGCAACAATGGCAGTTGTTTATGTGCAAAACCAATTATCCAATAGCACACTTGGGCTCAAGACACCAGAATAAATATTCACTGGAAAGAAGCCAGAGGTAAGGCATCTCAAAATATTTGGCTGTTTAGTGTTTATTCATATACCTAAAGAAAAGAGACACAAGCTAGACCCTTCAGGAAAATAAGGGAATATTTGTGGGATACTGTGAGGTCCCCAAGGCCTTCAAAATATACATACCTGGTCACTTCCACATTGAAATCAATAGGGACATGACCTTTGATGAAGAAGCCACACTTAAGAAATCAAGAAGATGACAACTTGAAGAAGTATATGAAGAAGAACCTGTAAATCCTAAGATTACAGAATCTGTGAGGGAAGTTCCTAGGGTTGTAGAACCAGTAAGGGAAGTTGTAACTTCCCCTGATGAGGAGACTCCTAAAGACCATGATATATCAGAAGTTCAAGAACCTCCTCAAATGACCTTCTCCCATAAAAGAAAGCCTGCTTGGGAAAGAGAGCTTATTCAAGATGGAGAGAAGTATGGTGTTACAGAAGGAACCTTGAGATAGGTGAAAAGACCAAATCCTTTCTCCAGTTACACAGATTTGATGTGTTATCTCCTAGATGAGGAGCCTACCTACTTTGAAGAAGCCATTCAGAGAAAAGAATGGGCAAATTCCATGACAGAGGAATACCAATCCATAATAAAGAACAAAGTATGGGAAATAGTTCCCAGACCGAAAGAATAAAGACGGGGTATCCTACAGATGGCTCTTCAAAACAAAACATGCTACTGATGGAAGTATTGAGAAGTATAAAGAAGGATTTGTCGCTCGTGGATTTTCCCAGAAGGAAGGCATTGACTATGAAGAGACATTCGCTCTTGTGGCCAAATACACTTTGATCAGGACCATCATAACTCTTGCAGCTAAGATGAAGTGGAAGCTATACCAGATGGGCGTGAAGACAATGTTCCTAAACAGTGTCATCGAAGAGGAAGTGTATATAGAGAAACCTCAAGAATTTGAGGTTGAAGACATGAAGTCTCATGTCTGCAGATTGAATAAAGCCTTATACGAATTGAAGCAAGATCTTAGAGCTTGGTATGGCCATATAGATAGTTTCTTGACAAGCTTAGGCTTTACCAAGAGTAAAGTAGACTCAAATCTCTACTTCAAAATTATGGATAATGAGCCAGTAATATTACTGCTATATGTGGATGAATTATTCTTAACTGGAGAAGAAAAGCTCATCGCTGAATATAAAAAGAGACTTGCCACAGAATTTGAAATGAAAGACCTTGGCCTAATGCATTATTTCTTAGGTCTTGAGGTATGGCAGAGTCATGAGAGGATCTTCCTTAACCAAGGGTAGTACACGGTCGAGATCTTAAAGAGATTCGACATGTTGAATGCAAGTCCATGAATACACCCATGGAAGCAAAGATGAAGCTGTTGGTCAACACTTCGTCAGACTTGATAGATGCTAGACTATACAAACAGATTATTGGATCACTGATGTACCTGGCGAACACCAGACCAGACATCTATTTTGTAGTGAACACCTTGAGTCAATTTTTGGTAGAGCCCAGACATGTTCACCTAATGGATGCAAAACATGTGATGAGGTACCTTAAAGGTACAATGGATTATGGTCTCAACTATGATGGAGATCATGACTTCACACTGAGTGGATACACTGATTCAGATTGGGCAGGAAGCATTGCTAACAGAAAAAGCACTTTCGGATGCTGTTTCAGTTTGGGATCAGCCATGATCTCATGGCAGGGTAGGAAGAAATCTAGTATTGCTCTCAGCACAGTGGAAGTAGAGTACATTGCCGCATGTTCTGCTAGTTGCGAATCTATATGGCTTCAAAAGTTGTTGACCGACCTATTTGACTTGGAGATGAGAGAAACCGTGATTCTATGTGACAACCAGAGCTGCATAAAGATGATAGAGAATCCTGTATTCCACGACAGGTCAAAGCACATAGAGATCCGCTATCATTTCATCCGCGACATGGTACAGAGAGGAGCCTTGAATCTCCAGTACATTAGCACGGATGAACAGGTTGTTGATATGATGACCAAACCTCTATCTCGTGTAAAGTTTGAACACTTTCGAGATAATCTTGGTATAGTCCGAAAGGACCCTCCTTGAAAGGGGGAGTATATATAATTCCTTTCTTCTGACCTCGCTGTTAGACGTAAAGAAAGATGAGTCATTGCTTATAACCTCTCTATTAGACGTAAAGCATGACACTGTGTGTTCCTTGCTTTTGACCTCGCTGTTAGACGTAAAGAAAGATGAGTCATTGCTTCTGACCTTGCTGTTAGACGTAAAGCATGTCGTTGTGTGTTCCTTGCTTCTGACCTCGCTGTTAGACGTAAAGCAAGATGAGTCATTGCTTCTGACCTCTCTGTTAGACATAAAGCATGATGTTGTGTGTTCCTTACTTTTGACCTCGCTGTTAGATGTAAATCAAGATGAGTCATTGCTTCTGACCTCGCTGTTATACATAAAGCATGATGTTGTGTGTTCCTTGCTTCTAACCTCATTGTTAGACGTAAAGCAAGATGAGTCATTGCTTCTGACCTCACTATTAGATGTAAAGCAAGATGAGTCATTGCTTCTAACCTCACTGTTATACGTAAAGCATGACACTGTGTATTCCTTGCTTCTGACCTAGTTGTTAGACGTAAATCAAGATGATTCCTCACTTCTGACCTCATTGTTAGACATAAAGCGAGATGATGTGTGATTCCTTGCTTCTGACCTAGTTGTTAGACGTAAAGAAAGATGATTCCTCTCTTCTGACCTCGTTGTTAGATGTAAAGAAAGATGTTGATGTGTTCCTTGCTTCTAACCTAGTTGTTAGACGTAAAGCGAGATGATTCCTTGCTTCTGACCTCGTTGTTAGACGTAAATAAAGATGTTGATGTGTTCCTTGCTTCTGACCTATTTGTTAGACGTAAAGCAAGATGATTCCTTGCTTCTGACCTCATTGTTAGATGTAAAGCAAGATGTGACTGACACTGAGCTACCAGCTTAACAGCCGTGACATTGAGCCAATGTAGTATTGTGATGTGGAAGCCTAGTGTTGTGATGAGGTATCATTTTTTACTAATACATATTTGATGTAGATGATGATGGGATTATTTCGAGAATGATGATGCTGCCGATGAAGAAAACTTCTGATGACTCGTAAATATGCCAGCCAATGTTCCAAGATGATATTGACGATACTGTCCTCCTGATGCCACTTATGATGCAGACCTCTCTCACCTGATGTTGTTGAAGAATACCCTTCTTGTTAAGGGGCAATGTTGAAATAATGTAACTGCAAAGAGTATTCTTATTATTATTGATATTTTATTTATAGGATCAATCCCCATTGTGGATTGATCACGTTGGATATTGTAATAGGACCAAATCCTCTTTTGTGGATTGGTCAACAAACAATTATAATAGACAGAACAAGAAGTCGGCCCTGCCAATGAAGAGACACTTCACACGTGCCAGAACTTGTATAAATAAAGGAGGCTAGCACCTCATTTGAACATAACTCACTTGCTCAGTTTGAGAGACAAGTTCTGATCTGTTACTGGCAAAGGAGAGAGGAAGAAGAGTGGCACATATTTTGGAGATGACTATCTGTATTGGTTTGAGTTATCTCTTGACATTGTATTGGCAATTTATGATAAGAAAGTTATTGCTGGGTTTTCTTCCCCTAGAGGGTTTCCCAGGATAAATGTTGTGTCTCTTGTGAATGTGTATTTCTCAGTGATCTTGTTCTTATGTTGTTCTTATCTATTGAAATGCAAATAAATATAATAATGGCATAAAAAATTAACAGATTAAGCCCCTAAAATTAATCTCCTCTATGATACCTTTCCAACGAGCTATCACACGCCTAAAAAACAGATTGTATGGAAAAGTCATGACCCCGGGAAGTTGATGTACTAACTTACCCAAACATGGCCCACATGACTTTTGGTGCTTCATCTCCTAGGGTTAGGTTTTTGGATGCCTAGGGTTTTTGGCATTCTTGTTTATTGTAAAAATTCCTTTAGAGCCTCATTGAAATGTTCTTCTTGCGAATGAGTGCAACCGTCACATCTATTCTCATAGATAATCCCCCACCATTCCAACAAGCTTGTTTTCGCTGCATTTTATAGTTTCATCTTATTTCATTATTGAATAGAAAACTAGTTTTACTATATCTCTGTTATTTTGTGCTAAGAATATGTTAATAATCTTTATTCATTTCGTTCTGCTCATAAAATTTGGATCAACAAGAATCTAAACAATCTATCCTCTGCATACGCATCACGTTAGCTAGAGGCACTGCTTAACCACTCTGTGTCTCCCCTGCTTCCTTTGATTTTTGAGTTAAGCATTTTTACCCAACTACAAAGGGCCAATTACGGAGTACACTCTCATTGTCTAAAATTTCAATACATGTACAAATATAAGGGTGGGATTTCCACAATCAAGTCTTGGCTTATTAGCACTAGTATGTTTTAAAAGGTCATATTTGTACATTTGAAGCTCGATTTTAAGTCCTCCTGGTTATTACTACCCCATAAGCCATAAGAATCTCTCATTCTAAGCTATGGAGACTCCTTGGATGAATAAGACACACAAAGGGGGCAAGGTGGTTAGAATTGAACCTATGGATATGCATCTTTTTGATATAGAGCCCATGGAAAGAGAGTTTTTTCAAAGAGTGGGATACCTCTCTTTCTACCTTAATATGCAAAGAGGCCATCTAGAGGTGACAATATAGTTTGTATTACATTTTGATGGTAGGAGAACCAAGGTACGGGATTTAGAATTTGAGGTGCATGAGGCCTCTATTTTAGCTGCAACAGTAATCCCTATCACCGGTGAAAAGTGGTTTAAATCCATGGCTTTGAGTTCATCCTATGCCAAAGAGTTCCTTAAGCCTGAACATCAAGACAATGATTTGTCTAAAGGTGTGCCAAGAAATCAATTGATCGAGCAATTTGATAGGATATTGAGGATCATCTAGAGATATTTTTCATGTGAAGGGAGGTTTAACACATTGTACCAGTACAATATATGGTTTCTGCTGCATTTTACTGGTAAAATTGAAATGAATATTCCCTACTATTTGTTAAGGATCATAGGTAAGATTTCATACATGATTCAATCCAAGTCTAAGGATGTGGATACTAGCATCTTCCACTCTGGATTGATCAGAATGTTAGTCTCTGAGGAATTGGGTAAGAAAGAGATTTCATGGGAAAATTTCGTTGTTGCTTCTCACTTCAAATTGGATATAACATCTACTCCTCAATCATAGAATGCATGTCCTTTATCACGCACCAATGTTGTTAAAGAAGGGACTATTAGGAAGAGAAAGGGTAGAGCTCTTGTTCAAGTTTTAGAGGTCATCAAGCAGGTCATAGGAACTGAGGAGGAAGCTTGTCCTTCCCCACAGAGAGATTTTTCACCACCTCCTCCACCAGGGTTAGAAGAGGTTCCTTCTTCTACCAAAACTACATCCAAGAAAGGGAAGAAGCTACACTTCCCCTCTTCTCGTCTAGTAGCCACTACCAAGGGAAGAAAACCTTTCACAAGATCTTCAGTTCCCAAAGAGGTTTTTGAAGAACAGTCCCCATCATAAATACCTGTACAAAAGAAGAAGGGTAAAGGAATTAAAAATCCCGTGGAAAGGAAAGACGACACCCTTGTGCAAAATAAGAAAAATAAAGACAAAGACATCAAGAATCTTGATGAGGCATACAAGGAAATTCCTATGTAGGTGGAAAAGGAGATCGAGAAAAATCCTGTTGAGACTGTGCATGTCACTACTCCACTTGACAGTCAGACATTCAAAAGATTAATAAGGAAACTTAGGGATGCAAGGAAAGAGGTGGATCAATTGAAAACAAAAGCCATGTATGACAGAGTGAAGATGAAAGAGCTCATGGATGGATATAGTCATACCCTTGACCTGGCAATTTTTGTAGCAAGAAAGGCCCAACCCCTTCATAGGCAGATCCAAAACCTTTATAGGCAAAATAGAGGCTTTCAATCTCATAACAGGAAACTCAAGGCAGAGTTGCAAAATTTTCAAGATGAAGTAGCTCAAATAAACGTGCAGGTATTGGCTGAAGCTACTATTGAGAAAGAGATGCCAACAGTCAAGGAGAGCATAGCTCCATTGAAGAAGCCTGTCATTTCTAAAAAGAAGAAGTCTGTTGTGCCAAATGAAGATTCTACTTCTACAAGAAAGAGTGTGAGGTTAAGTGTCAGGGTAACAAAATAGATGGTGAAAAGTGAGCCCCATTTTTTAGGATGGTTCCTTTTTTGTGAGAATAAACTGTTATTGAAATATTACCTCTGCCACCTATGCATGCTTCTAAGTGCTTGATTCTCAGAGTTTTGGGCTATTTGTGAAGTGCTAACTCCCTCAACAGTAAAATGCAGACATTCCATAGCACTTTGGCGCTACAGAATAGTCTATTTTGGTATTCGACTGGTATGCTACCTACAATGCTTCCAAGTCACCTAAAGATAATGGGTTTGATACTATGAAAAGTCACTACTTTCTCTGCACATGTTCAAGTTGGAGGTGCTGCGTTTTTGACAACGTTATCTAAAATTTTCACAAAAACGCACAGTGGCGCTACCAAAATTCATTACCTAATATCTGGAAGAGACATAATTTGCACACAAATGCATCACAATGGCACTACCTAAATTCACTACCTAATATCTCACAGAGGGAAAAGTTTGCACAGGGGATAGGAAGATTTGGCGCTACCTTTTATACTTGTCCAATTTTGAAGTGCGCTACTTAGAGTGCTACCCAAAGAATATACCAACAGACACCAAGGATCCAGGAGGGCCAAGCTAACAAATTTTTGGATAGCTGATGGTGGAGAAGATTGCAGAAACATCAACTGGCATCATCATGACAACCACATGCTCCTAAAAGGAACATGGAAAATAAGGAGCTACACAAAAAAAAGGAATCAAGTCAGTTTGAAGATTGGTTGGATTAGTCACCAACATTTTCCTATTTTATAGCATAGGTTGTTAGCCAAGTTGTTAGATGAAATAAATTCTTAGAGATTTTCAAGAGAAAGAGGCCATCTTGTACCTCTAGTTTTTTCGTCCCTTTTTTTTTATAAATAGATAGATGGAATGATTTAGTAAGTTTGTATGGTTGAGAAAGGCTCCCTTATACTGTAATATTTTGATGAAGTGACTGTGAACTGGTTATGTACTGGATTTAAGACATTTTGGTTAATAGAAATTAGCTTCTCTTTCATCCTATTTGCTTTTGATGCTAAATGTTCATGCTTTGAATGATTCACATGAATGGTTGTGGTGATTTTATGGTGGATGTTTGATCATTATATTATCATGATATTTATTTGGCTTCCTTAGTTTCTGAGTTCAAGAAGATATTGTGTTAATAAACTCTCTTCCTTAGGCTTTTGTAGACCTGATGTTTACAACAACCCCTACATTCCTCTCATTCAAGTCTTCCCTCTATTCATACTCACTCCCAATTACTGATTGAATTTAGCCAAGACCTTGATTGTTGGTGCAAGCTAGCCCTATTTTCTGAGTTGGGACATTATAATTTTGAGTCTCTTTCCATTTGACCCTTTAAAATACTCTTACATTTACATATAACCTGATGGGTACTGGGCTTGCCTTCCATACAATCTGAAGGTGATTCCTAGTGCTAACACCACCCACATAGACATATTTTATGTGATCAAAGGTTGTGTTAGAGGGTAAAGAACAATATGATTTTGGGATAAGCCATCAATTATAGTCATATTTATTTCCCTATAGCCAATGTATGAATTTTTTGTAGCCAACCAAGGCCTTCCAAAAATTACAGGATATCCATTGGATTCAGACTTGGGTTGAAGAACTAGGAAGTTAGTAGGGTACTCCCAAGAATCAATGGAAAAGGTGATATCTTCCAACATACCTTCAAGTTTGACTACATATATGTTTTCTAGCTGCATGATAGTTAGGGTATCTCTAAAAAATATCTGAAGGTTGATGGCATAGCACACCCCCTTCCAATCGTCCAAAGGGGCTTCTTGACCTCCTGGTAAAGGATCGTTCAAGTTACTGAGCTGAATTGGTTCATCAGGCTCTTGATGGGAACCAATTTAACTTGGCTAAGACCCTTCCACCTTTTCGGTGTAGGCTGTGTGGCACCCACAGACCCTCTCCTTAGTGTTTTTCAAATCTTAACGCCAACAGACATTATCTCTCTATGATAGGATCCCCCTTTTTTGTGACCACAGACTACGACCGTGGGTTAGCTCCCTTCGCTACTCTGTGCTTTGGAACTTTTGCGAGCTGCTTGCTCCCTTTTCCCGATTTGTGAATCGACAAATTCTCAAGGACCAAATCTACGGTCTACATTCTTCCCGCAATTGACGACTGAGATCAAATCGTGACTTCAAGCTTCGCGAGTCTATACTTTTCCCAACTCTTTCCTTCCCAATTTGTGAATCAACGAAGTGTTGACTGCTCACCACGTGTCCTATCTCAATGGACGACCAAGATTTCTTTATCTCCCAGCTCTTCGGGTATTCTCTTCTTGTCTTTCCTCCAAAGGTTTTTTCCTCCGATGATGGGTGACTTCATGGTCTTCGGGACTTCGTAGTCCTCAACCACCTATTGCACACTTAGCACAATTTCCTCCTCGAGACTTAATCTATTCTCAAACTTCTTCTGCACTCCTTGCAGAGTTTTGCGTAAAATCTTTTGTGACTTTTCTCGGCTTGAAAACTTCCAAGGTTATCAGTTCCCCTACGTCCTTCAATGGAATTTCTCTTGATCTCCTGGAAACCTAATGCCTTTCCTCCTGAGCTTTGTATGATAAACTTAAAATGTCCTTGGCACACTCCTTATGCTTGAATCAACTCTTTGATGGCTTCTCCCTTGGCCTTACTGAAGGTTTTAAGGCATCTCCTTTCCTTTATAGATGCACTCTTGTAAATCCTTCCTTACTCAAAGTGTTCAACAACCACAGGGTTCTCTTAAAGATTTCGACACCTTAGAATTTGTTTCCCTTGTACGCTATCATACTTGCTCTATTCCTTCCTGGAAAAGTGTTGTAGAGTGTTCAGTAACTCTGAATTGTGTTTCCTCCTACACAATATTTCTTCCCAAGGTACTTAACCACCTTGAAATTTCCTCTTGAGTTTGTGAATTATCCTGGTATGCCCTCCTCAAAACTTCTCTTCTGACTCCACTGAGTGCAGAAACACACTCCTTGCATCGACTCATAGAGTTTCCACCCTCTTGCGCACACTCCTTGCACTTATCCTAGAGAACCAGACTTAACCCAAAACACTAATAGATAGAAGGTTATATTTCTATCCTTGTAGATGATTTATAACATACATCTACAACTCAAATGCATATGAATGACATTCACAACAAAACCATCCACACATCCATTACATAGAAAATGATAAACAATAAATTGTTTTCCTTTTCTATTAATGGCATAGTGTCAAATTACAAATGATTGAGTCCAGACTGTGACCGAGTCTTGACTCCCTCTCAACTATCTCCTCCCTTTAATCTACTGGTAACAATACAATAGTTTATACATGAGGGGCTTGATGAGCTTCCCTCCAAGCTAATATAGTGGTGTCTAATCACCATTTAAAAATGCCTGACTACCGAGGCAGATTACAATGATGGAAATCTGATCCAAATCGGATACAGATCCCTCCTACCATCAACCACTTAATAGTGACCTTATCTCCATCTTGTCAACATTAAATTCCTTGATCACACTTAGATTCTCAAAGGTCAAAATGAGAGGGAGATGCCTCTCCCTTCCTTGATTGCACACCACTCATGCTATCCAGCTGGCACATGTTGAGGTGGAGTGACGCTCTTGCATCAGTTGAGCCTTAATATAATTTCCATAGTCATAACATTGATTGCATCTCCTAGATCAATAAGAATGTTCTATACCAGGGTGTTATTAATATTCACATTTACTAAGGGAATCTCTCGATCTAACTATTTAGGTACAGTCAACTTCCAAAGCATAAGGTCAACTAATTTTCCTATGATAATTATGGTAGGATCATCTCTTATTTTTCTCCCTAGTCTTCTAATGTATTCTTCCTTGATATATTTGTTGAAAATTGGCATATCCTTAAGAGATTTCAAGAGAGGTATCTTTATGCACAAATTCTTAAGCTCTTCTAAAAGTTATTTTTCCTCATATGTATAAGTTTTCTTTTCTTGTAACATTTCATGGTAAGGATATTTTTGTGGTTGAGGTAAGGTAATATCTTCTTTCTCAAATTCTTCATTTTTTATGAGTTTCGATTGTTGTTGTAAAAAAAATTCTGATCTGAGATTTATCTCTTGTAATTCCAAAGAACAAGTTAAATAAATTGTATCATTGTTGTATACAGGTTGTGTTGAGGAAAATGTATGGAAAAACTTACTCAAGCTTTTTCAGATCTTTCCAGGCTAAGACAAGATAGTTGGGAATGTCACCCAGGGTTTATAGCCTAAAAACCAATCGCTTAATCCACAAGTATTAAGTACAAAGGATCAAGGATGATTTTTATGTGTTATATATATAAAAATGCACAAGAAATAAACTTAAACAAAGTTACATGAACGTGTACTGAAATTACACAAATGTGTACATGGAGATAAAAGCAAAAGAATTAACCAAATAATTAAAACACATATGTGATACTGAAACATTATGTAAGGTAGCTAGAGAGGTAGTGGGGGGGCCAGAGGGCCCATAGTGATAATAGTGGAGTTCATTCAATGTAAGGTGGACTAGGTCCACTATATTATTAAATAAGGTCCACTATGGTAGTTAGATATAATAAATGGTTAATTAGATATAATAAATGTAAGAGGACTTCTTAGAAGGTTCTACTTCTAGAAAATTCTCCCCTCTAGAATGTTCTTAGGTGATGGTAGCACTATATAAAGGGGTTCAAGCAATGTAATGAGATATGAAGAGAAGTATTGTATTTGGAGCGGTAGCTCAATAGGAGGATGCCCCCTCGAAGAGGCAAGTGAACATGAGAGGATCTCTTCCATAATAGGATTCATTGTACGATGTTTCCCTACCTCAAGGGTTTGACAATAATAAAGTGTATGGTTTCTTCTCTATTGCTCTATGGATATATTGTGTATTTAGTATTTGTGGTGATTATATTTGTAGATCCATTCAGGTTCTTAACAAGTGGTATTAGATAACTTTCCTTGGCAAACATTGTGGGCACATATTTTTTATTTTTGCAGATTTTTCTTTTGGAGAAGAAAAAAGAGGGCTGCGACATTCCATAAATTTTTGGTATATTTCTATGTAAAATTTGCAGAAACAGATTGTATATCTGAGGTCCTCTCATAAAACACCCAAGTTGAAAAAAAAATCGTCCGAAACAGAGTCTGGGAAGTCAAGATATTGGAGTTTTAAAATCTGTAATTTTTCAGGGTTTTTTCCGTGGACGACGGCAGGATTTGTTTTCATTTATGTAGAATATGGAGGCATAATTTTCCCAAATAAATTACATATCTAAGTTCCTCTCACAATTTCACCCAATTTCAAAAAAAAAATCAGCTAAAACGGAGTCCGGAAAGTGAAGTTATGAGCATTTTAAATTCAACAGTTTTTTCAAGGTTTTTCCAGAAAACACCGCGATTTTCTGCAGTAACTTATTGTTCTATTTTTTGGGTTTTTTCATGACGGATGTGGGATCGAAGAGTTCATAGGGTGCTCAAATAGCTATTTCCTCTCAAACCCTTAAGGGAATTCTTGAAGCAATCAAATCTAAATTGAATGACACATTGGATTCTAGATTGCATGACCTTGCAAATGGCCTCAATGATAGTTTCCGTAGTATTTGAGATTCATTGGATAACATGATGGCAGACATTAGGGATGAATATAATCAATAAATGTATGCTTGGTATGATTTTGAGGCCGATTGTGATGATTGGTATATGGATAGTTGTCATTTCTAGGATGACAACCACTTTCTATTTTATTTGATGACTCTAATCCACCTTCTGTAGAGAGCATCAATGTGACAAATTGAGAGCCAATGATTATTACCAGTGTCCATCTTGCATATTCTACAGTGGTATTATTTCTTCCAGATTCTGCTAAGACCCTTTTCCACTATGTGGATGGATATTCTTATTTAGATCCACATGACAGGTGTCAGTCTTTGGAGCATCATTTTGAGTTGGTTATTGGGTTCCAAAATCTTCCACGGGGAGTTCACATGAGCACTTGGACATGGGACCTGGGCTTACTATGGTGGTTGGACTACTTCAACATGGTGGATTTTCTTTCTACATGGGACCTTGGTTCTCCATTCTATTTTAGCATTATGGTCCACAATTATCCATGAGACCCTGGTATATGGTTGTACATCAAGCGTTGAGGACAACACTTTCATAAGGGGGATGGAATGTAAGGTAGCTAGAGAGGTAGTGGGGAGGCCCAGAGGGCCCATAGTGATAATAATGGAGGTCATTCAATGTAAGGTGGACTAGGTCCACTATATTATTAAATAAGGCCCGCTATGGTAGTTAGATATAATAAATGGGTAATTAGATATAATAAATGTAAGAGGACTTCTTAGAAGGTTCTACTTATAGAAGATTCCTCCTCTAGAATGTTCTTAGGTGATGGTAGCACTATATAAAGGGGTTCAAGCAATGTAATGAGATATGAAAAGAAGTATTGTATTTGGAGCGGTAGCTCAATAGGAGGATTCCCCCTCGAAGAGGCAAGTGAACATGAGAGGATCTCTTCCATAATAGGATTCATTGTACAGTGTTGCCCTACCTCAAGGGTTTGGTAATAATAAAGTGTGTGGTTTCTTCTATATTGCTTTGTGGATATATTGTGTATTCAGTATTTGTGGTGATTATATTTGTAGATCTATTCAGGTTCTTAACACATTAATGTGATTTTTATATTTATTTCATTATGAGATACAAAACTGAGTTCTCTTTACAAACCCCTACGAGGGTAGGGACCAAAGTCATACTTAGAATGATTAGATGGGCACCATACAAAAAGACTCTGACAACAAAAAGAAAACTGAAGCTAAATATCTGGATTAGCTTGCCACAAAATGTTGTCACTTGACTCTGTAAGATATTCTTTATCAATCATAAAATTCAATTCATAAACAAACAAGAATACACAGACTGATAAAGATAAATCATACACCTTTAAAACAAGCTGCTGAAATATGTGATTCAGTTTTTGAATCATGTTGCCTTCAATAAGACCCTGTTGTCATCAAGAGGATTAATCCTTCTAGTAAAATCAAAATGAATGAAAATGAAAGTATCTCACTAGTATAAATGAAACCTTGTGGTTGTAGTTCTCCTTCTATTCTCTCCCCCTCGTCTCTTCATTTCATTGAGTTTTATTCCTTCTCAATAATTTATGGTAGTTTAACTAACTTTCTTTAGTTAAGCCAAATTAGCTTAACTAATTAGTTGAGACAAATAATAATAGTATATATAAATAAGGGTCTAACTAATAATAACTAAATATGTGGGACCCCTTGTGACTCCCAATTATTTGTTTTAATAATCATCAAATATGAAAAACTCAATAATTTGATTCAAATATCTTCCTTGTGACTCACGTGGTCATATTTATAATCAAATATTTAAATATCAACAAAATATAATATGACCATATCCAAAAACATATCATTTTATCTTTGATGTCCAAAAAAATTGCCTAAATATATGCTTGCTGTCCAAAATACTGTCAAAGGAAAGAATCGTCTTCAACATAAAAATTAACATTTAAACATCATCAAAAACCATATTTATTGTGAGAGGCATTTGGCCTCTTTTCATTGTTTTCCCCTTTTGATCTTTCTGCGAAAACCTTAGGATGATTGGAACCTTTAGGATGAATTGTGATGATAACATGAGAACAATCATTTTTAAGATGAAGGCAGGAGGACACAGATTCAAATGACTCTTTGGTTGATTTGGAGGTAGTGGCCACCCATTTTCCTTTATCCCGCACATGCTTAGGAACATCATTTTTTAACCTCTTACTAGCATGAGATGACTGCACAGGTGAGACAACATGATCAACTTGGGAAATTTGATTCTTTGGTGTTAGTGGAGGGGGTAATGGAAAATAAGCATTATGACAACCATGGTGATGAACAACAGACTGGTGGACAATCTCTTGCCAACCATAATTAGTAGGTGGTTCTGGTTGCATTGATACATGAGGAGGGAATCAGATACCATAAAAGTTTTGATGTGCTTGGAAGGGAGGTATTTCATGTTAGGGATGGAGGATGCCATGGCCTACTAGGTTGAAGAACCCAACTTGAAAAATATGATTCAGTTTACCTCTTCTATGACCTCTTTGCCAAGTTCCTCTACTTTTATTTCCCCTGCCATTACTGCCTATGCTAAAGAAAATCATCCTAAAGCAATGTTCCAATTAGTTATGAAAAATATTAACAGTCCATGCATCAACCCTACCTAAACAAAATCAAATCTTGGCTCTATCATTCACAACATAAGCACATGCAATCAATCCATTCTTCATATTACTCAAATCGATAATTAATTTCTATTGAATAGGGAATGGTAGGGCTATTGGGAAGTTGGGGGGTTTGTAATGAGAAAAACATGGTAGCATGGATGAGAACCACAAGCGGAAACTGTTCAAGCAAACACAGATGAAACTTCCATAAAAACAATATTTCCATTTCCAAATTTCAAAAGCCAATCACTTCCTTTTCCTTCTTTTAAAATGAAATTCAAAATAACAGAACAGGGAATTAAAATGAATTTTGGAAGATGGTGGGATTGTAAGGAGAGAAAAGTGGTATAATGAATGGGAAATGAGATGTATATTGTTCCATTATATGAAATAACATTTGTTCTTTAAAATGATATATCCTCAATTGCCAAAGAAAACATTTTTAACTGTAAGATATCTCAAGGTTCAAGACACAACAATTTCCATATCAAACCCAAAACAAAACTCCAGGATTTTCAAACTCTGCCGTTTAATTTCCACCTTTTTTTCATACATGTTTGATCGAACAATAACACAATTTATAGTCAGTCTATTCATAATTCCAACTAACAACAACCATATCTAGATCGCTTAGAATAGACATGGGGAAGATGAGGAAAAGAGCATGCCATCAACCTTAATCGTTTATATCAAACCAATTTTAAATTTTGCACAATGGAATGGGTTTGAGACCTTCTATTTATTATCTGGTTACCATTTCCTTTTATCAAAAACTGAATGACTCCAAACATCACCAAGCCAAAACCATTATAACCAATTTATTCCCACTGTGCTATTTTATTTATTTTTATTTGCATAATTATTTTTTATATGATAGACCATCAACATAATCACTCCAACAATTAACACCAGAATGCATCAAGTGCACAATGGAGCGTAACATAAGCCAACACTCTACAACATATGAGACTGATATTACCATTTTCGGTAATTTATGTGACAGGCTGGGTTTGAAACCCTAGTGCTCTTTTATTTACTCAGTATACAACCTTCAAAATTGACCAAAAATCCTCGTAGGTAGTCAACCAATGAACCCATAATGATGCAGGTAACAAATCTCTCTACTGTCAGGTCTACCATAACCATTTCAAAACCCAAGTTCGAGCTTACAAAAGTCATGACAAGGAAGTACAGGTTCTGAACGGTCAAGTGGGTGAGACAATTTTGCAAGTGTGGTTGATAAAATGAAACCAAAACCTCCATCATTTTACAACAAAGTTTGACACAGTTTCTTCCAAGGTGGCCGCAAGGAAAAAACCTGACTTTGCATACACAAAAAAATTTGGAATGGTAACTCAACAAGGTCACAAGCCTCTTATGGATTGATCAGGGGGTAAGAATAACCACATTAAAAGAACTAGAAATTGACTGTGTCTTTTGTTTACCATGAAAACTCTCTAGGATTCTACCATGAGGCATGGGTGGAAAAAAAAATTGCCATAAATTCTATCAACAACAAGGAGAAATAATAACTAGTCACCCACTCGAGGCACAACCATAACCAAATAACTTCATCATGAAAGAGAATTAAACAAATTCCAACTTTCAATATTAAAAAATCCAACCGATATCATTTGCATAGACAGCGAATATATTCAGCCACTGTATCTTTCATAAACAAAACACCCTGTATGTGAATTCTAAGAGAAAACATAGATATTTTATCTAGAGCAAGGTTACAATGATGAATGGAAGGGAGAGAGTCACCATACATGTGAGGAAAGCACCGAAGAAAAAAAAACACCGCCACTATTCTCCCAACAACAAAGTGAAACGGAGGAAAACTGACTAGAGAAACCAAAAACACATGACAAGGTAAGGGTGATGAACTCGAGGTGGGGTAAAAATGATGTGCAGTAAATGCACGTCTCTTCTCCACCCTCTCATTAATTTCTACCAACCATAACTAGTATGGAGTGCATCCAAACCTTCATTAAACAAATTAATCAACCGTATCAAATCCAACATGTCACTTCCACTTTTCCAATTTGAAATAAAACCCCCTACACCATAGTTTTTATACCAACACATTATAATATATTTCCCATATTCAATTTTAACAAGTTCCAATTTGCAAAGATCGAATTGACCTCAAAACAATTGCATAAACCATAACTATTGTCCACCGAACATAACTAATACCATGAACACAATATGCCATAAATGCAATATGACATAACCATTGTGTGTATGAGTTGAAGTTCAAATTTTAACCATATTCCAAAGTATATGTATAACAATAATAACCAAAGTGTTTCTCACTTCAAACATTCTTTTGACTTTTAAATTTCTAGCTCTTATCATCATTGATTGCATGTGAAAACTTGTTTGAACTCCCGTGTTTTTCTCAATCTGTAGAATTGTTTCGTAAATTTGTCATGAGTACGATTTAGAGAAGCGTTTTATTTTTTTTATCACGATTTAAACAAGGGGGTACAACCTATCTAATATCTTATTAATATGTATGTATATAAATAATAAGGCATTTCAACCAATTTTCATGCATGTACCATACATTATGCTTTTGGGCGTCAACAAACTGGCGACTCCATAGGGAAATCTGTTTGTAACATATTTAGGACTCAAAATGGTTGTTTTCATAGACCGGTAGAAGTAAATGATAGAAAAAATTGTTGAAGAGAATAACTATGCAACAGGGGGAAACAATATGGTTTAAGGGAAATAATGAGACAAGATTTTGGGAATAACTCATGGAAAGTGATACGTACGAGGGGATTTTGTCCTGTATGCATAACATTTGATCAATATGTAACATATAATGCTTCTTATAGTTCAAGGAAAATGTTCTGATATGCTCTTTGCATCTCAGGATGGAGGGAAGCAAGGGATAACAGAAATAGGCAAGAAGACAAAATCAATTATCCTACAAAAGTGTTGAAAGAAAAAATAAATTTCAACGATTCCTGAAAGGAGGAAATCGTGACTATTAGAACTAGGAATCATCCTCAGATTGCAAAGAGGATAAGCCCAGTACCCATCATATTATGTGTAAATGTAAATGAGTGTTTAAAAGGTCAAATGGACAAGACTCAGGATAATAATGTTTTAACTCAGAAATCTCAGCTAGCATGCACAAGCAATTGAGGTCTTGATCAACTTCATTCAATGAATGGGAGTAAAAGTGAATAGAAGGAATACTTTGGTGAGGGAAGTGTAAAGGTCTGCTATTAGCATCATGTCTTCAAGCTACCTAAGGAGGAAAAAATCAAACACAAGATATTCTTGAATTCAAAGTTTAGAGAACACTGAAGAACATCATAGCAGTACTATAATCAAACATTCATCATAATACAACTATAACAATCTCATGTGAATCATTCAATCATGAAAACTTCAGTATAAGGGGCAACAAGATGGAATAAGAGAAATTGACTTATATTAATAAAAAATTCTCAAGTCTAGTACATAACCAAAGAACCAGTCTTCTTAATCAAAATATTACAATAAGGGAGCCCAACTCAACCATTCGAACCCTCTGAATCATTTGGAATATCTATTTATAACAAAAAGGGAAGGCAACAACTAGAGGTGTGAGCTGTCCTTCCTCCCATGGGATTCTTTGAATCAGTTATTCAATCAAACACCTGCGCTAACAACTATTTAACAAACTTCTATAAAAAAGGAAACATATTGGCAACCAATCCAACAAAATTTAACTGACATTGTCTTCCTTTGATTTGCATCCCTGTACATGCCAAGTGTCCTATAGGAGTTGTATGTTTTCATCATGCTGCCACCTATGATATTATCTCTTCTCCACATTATCAACCACCCAAAATATTGATAAACTCAAACCCCTTGATTCCAGGTGTCGGTTGGTAGCATCATTCAATAGCGCATTTGGTAGAAAATTTCTATAGCGCCCTTGCAAAATACTTTGCACATTTAGTAGCATAGATCCAAAACATGCCTACATAATTGGTAGCGCTGGGCCTGTATATCTCTAAGTGAAATTCGGTAGCTTCGATCCTGTATATATTTGCGAAATTGGTAGCACCATCACTAAAATGGTCCTACAAAATTGGTAGCACCCATCATCAAAACAAATTTGGTATTGCCATTGTAACACAGCCCTGTGAATTTGAAAGCGCCACTGTTACACAACTTAGGAGATTTGGTAGCGTTCCTGTGTACTTCAGCTAGGAAATTTCGTAGCACTTTAGGTAGAAAAATGGCAGGACATGCTATATAGATGATTTTGCAGCGCCATGGTGCTATGGAATGTCTGTGCTCTTCTATATGATGAGACTAATCAAAAACCTTGAGCTAACAGGTTAGAATCCTGTAGATGCCTTTATAGGTGGAAAAAAATATTCATCCTTGATCACTTAGTCTTGCAAAAAGAGACCATTCTAAAAAATGGAGTTTATATCCCCCCAATCATTTCATCAACCTAGCACTCCTCCTTGTGGAAGGAGGGATTCCTTCTAACACAACAACATGTTTTTATTTTGTAGTGACAAGATTCTTGACTGAAGGTGTGCTTTTCTTCACTATTGGTTCTTCTATTTCAATGGCAGTTTCAACCAACACATTCAAATTCCTCTGGGCCACTTCATCCTTGAAGTGTTGCAGTTATGCCTTGAGTTTTCTATTTTGAGACTAAAAGCCTCTATTTTTCCTATAGAGGTTCTTGAGTTTCTTGTGGAGAGGTTGGGATCTTCTTGCTGTAAATATTGCTAAATCAAAGGTGTTTCTATACATATCCATAAGCTCCTTCATCTTAATTATTTCAGATAAACCTCCTTCCTAGCCTCCCTGAGTTGTCTAATCAATCTTTTGAAGGTGTGATTGATAGGTGGGGTGATGATGTCGACAACCTCAACAGACTTCTTCATGACTTCACCTTCATCTTTCTGCTACACAGGGGCTCTATCTATCACCTCAATAGGCTTCTCAATTCCTTTTCCCTTATCTTTCTTTTTATTTAGAATTTAAAACTTGGATAAGACTTGTGCTTCAACAATCTCCTTGAGAGTTGATGATCTAGTAAATGGATTCCTAACTTTTGTGCTAGCTACTGGAGAAGGTGATGAGAAATGTAATTTTCTTCCCTTCTTGGTTGTGGCTTTGATGGGTGAAGGGACCTCTTCCAATTCTGGTGTAGGAGGAGGTGAGAAGTCTCTCTGTGGAGAATGATAAGCCTCCCTCTCTGTTTCTTCAACTTCCTTAATAACCTCTTTGTCTTGAGCAATGGATTACTCTTTCTTTTCTTTCTTGTTCCTGTTGAAGCATCACTAGTAGATGGAAAAGGACTTTGCATATTTGACTGAGGATTTGAAGCTATGTCCAACTTCATGTGATAAAAGACAATGAATTGTTCCCAAGGGATGTTCCTCTTCCTCATTTCTTCCAAAACCAACATTCTGATCAATCCAGAGTGAAAGACACTAGTGTCCACAACCTTGGATTTGTCTTGGCCTCTATCATACATTTTTCCCATGCTCCTAAATAAGTAGAAAGGGATATTCATTTCATATTTACCAGTAAAATAAAGCAGAATCCTTATATGGTATTGGTATAACATATTAAACCTTCCCTCACATGTAAAGTGTCTTTAGATGATCTTCAACATCTTGTCAAAATATTAAACTAGATGACTTCTAGGCACTACCTTGGACAACTTGTCAGTCTAATAATATGGTTTGAGGAATTCCGTGGAGAAGGCAACATTCAAAGTCATGGATTTAAACTATCTCTCCCTAGTGTTAGGAATCCATGTGGCTGCTACAATAGAGGCTCAGACACCTCAAATTCCAGATCTCCTACCTTAGTCTTAAGGCCATCAAAATGTAAGGAAAATTTCCTTGCCACTTTAGGATGTCCCCTCTGCATGTTTTGGAAAAAAGAGAGGCAACCCACCCTCTGAAAAACTTCCCTAACCATTGGCTCTGCATAAAAAAGGTGCATGTCTGAGGGTTCAGTTCTGACCACAATTCCTCCCTTGTGAGATTTCATATTCTGAGGTGTGTCTCCATGAGTAAAGACAAGGGATCATAGGCTATGGTATAGTGAAGGATAAGGGAGAAAACAAAGGCATACTTCAATGGGAGAATTCCAGTGAATAATGGTTTCTCTTTCCTACGATTCTCCTCTAACTCACCTTATTTTGACAGAACACTATTTTGATGGCTTTTGAAAGGTAAGAAATGAAATTTCCTCTCCCCTTACTATCTGTAGATATCAAACTAAAGAATGATAATATAGTGAAAGGAAAAATACTGCAATGGTCTTTGAATACCTAGCGAATAACACTCCAATCCAAATAGTAGAGAAAACATGGGAAATGTAGCAAGGTTTCAACAACATTTTTTGGTAGCATAGTGCACACACAAGGAAAAAGTGTTTGCAAGGGAACTCAAAACTCAGGTGCAATATGAATTGGTTTCTTGATAACTAAAAACTAGGTGATAATGGCTGCAAGTTAGTGAGAGGGAAAATATGGATGGAGAGGGATGAAGGAGGGAGCAATTTGCAGAAACGGTTGCTACCAAAACTCAGGCAACAACTATCAAAATAATTTGCTATGCAATGGTGGGATATCACGAAATACCTAGAGGAGTAATGAAAATTTGAGGCTATGAAATTGGTTAGGAGACCACCACGACCACCTCAACTTCCAAATCCGCCTTAGCAGCTGATACCATAGCGTTGTCTGCAACTGGTCTAAACTAGCAGTTTCAATAGTGTCAAGTTTGAGAACATTCAAATCTTTGAAACCGTAAGCAAACTCATTAAAACCAAATCTTTGAATACATATTTTAAAGAACCATGGTTTTGAAAACAAGTTAGAACATGACCTCAATGAAATGATGACGAATCATGGGAAGGAATAAAGGACAAGGAGTGCACTATGGAAACTCGTAGTGAGTTGGCAATGTTCTTTTTCAAAAAAGGATGATTTAACCACCTTTAATCAAACATAGGGACAACATGGAAAGGATATGAAGGTATGAGTGAAAAGAGTGACATGTCAAGTCATGTAGGTCATGGGATGGGTTAATCTTGGTGTCAAGTCATGAGGTGAGTCAAAACCATAAGCCATAAAATGAACCTAGGCTAAAAATCTATGTGAGGGCCAAAACATGAGCCAACACTCAAGCCTTTATTTGTTCAAGCTAACCTAAGTAAATCACACTAAGAAAATAAATCCAATTTGAAGTCTAAAGGCTTAAAAAATTAAAACTAAGGGCTAAAAGACCCAAGGCAACTTAGTGTGATAAAAATGGCTCCACGGGGGATAGCATGCTCCCTGCGGGCTGCCAAGAACAACTAGTTTTAGTGACTCATCCTAGGGCTATGGGGTCACTTCATTCAATCAAAAATAAAACAAAAAATGATATTTACAATGACATGGAAAGCCACTCATGGATTAAGAAAAATACTTTTTCAGAAAGTTCTCATTGACAGGACCACCAAAAAATTCGGAATCCCCCAAATTTTGCAACTTATAAGTGTTATTTGAAAATACTTCAAAAATTTTGAAGGGACCAATCCAAAAGGATTCAAATTTACCGTGCTTGCCTTTGTCTTGCTTGGGTGCATCCCACTTGAGCACTAGAGCTCCTAGCTGGAAATCTTTTTTGCTTACCTTCTTGTCAAAGGCTTGTTTGATCTTCTGTTGATGGTCCTGTGCTTTTTCCAGTAGTTGCTCCCTAGTTTGTTTCAGTTCTACCAGTTGTTGTATTTTTATGATCATATCAATAGGTTCTCCTTAGTAGTCTTGGAATATTTTTTCCATAGGCAAGGCAAGATGAGAAGGAAAGATAGCCTAAAATCCATACACAAGATGTAAAGGAGAGACACCAAGAGACCTCTTTGTTGTCACTCTGTCATCCCACAAAGCAAATTTAAGCTTTGAATCCCATTCTTTCTTGTTGTCTTCTAACAATCTCTTGATGATATTTATAAGGCTATTGTTAGAGGACTCTGCCAATCCATTCCCTTGGGGATAATAAGGGGTAGAATGAACCAATGTAATCCCATATTGTTCACAAAACCTGATCAAAGGTTCAACCTTGAAATATGCAACATTATCAGTAACAATTCTACTCAGACAACCAAATCTTGCCATAATATCCTCAAGAAAACGAATCATTACCTTGTGGGAGGCATTCCTTGTAGGGATGGATTCTATCCACTTGGTAAAGTAATCAGTGGAAGTCAAAATCCACCTATGCTGACCACTTGAAGCAGGATGAATTTCCCTAATAAAATCTAGTTCCCACTGCTGAAAAGGTCCCGAAGCTACTGCAAGCTTCAATGGAAAAGACTTGAGCTGTTGCTTTCCAGAATTTTTTTGACACTGGACACAAGCTCTAATATTTTCACAAACATCAGTAAAGAGAATAGGCCAAAAATACCCATCTTTGATGATCTTATAGGATGTGGTTCTCCAAAAGTGATGGCCTCAACATAAACTCTCATGAAAATCATACATAATCTTTTGGGCCTCCTGTGGATCTAGACATCTCAAAATCACTCCTAAAGGATCTTTCCAATACAAAACTTGGTCAATAAGACAATATTTGATTGATTTGAGCTTCAAATCTCTTACCTTGTCCTTCTCCAAACCATCAGGAGGATGCAACTTTTTTATAAAATATATAATGTCCGTGCACCAAGTGCATTATGCCAATGGAGGGTTGACTTGAGAACCTTTATCAGACAACTCAACTTGCTGATTTTATGAGATAAAGTTGATGACATTAACCCCCAGATCTTTTCAATTTGATTAAGCCAGTAACCTAGCTAAACCTTGGCCATTAACCAATTTGGTGGGATTTATTTCAAGATCAAATTCAAGAATTTTGGCAATCCATTTGGTCCTCCTTCCGTCTGTGTCATGTTGAATAAGTATCTCTTTCACTGAGGCTGAAGGGCCATATGAAACTAATTTTGAATCAAACACATATAATCTAAAATCCTTGAGGGCTTTGACCAAAGCATAGGCCTGCTTTTCCATGATTTCATATTTTATTTCAACATCTCTCAATGCCTTGTTGAAAAAGGCAATAGGCTTCTCTAACCCTTCTGCATTTTTCTGCAATAAAACAATAGCTATTGTGTCAAATGAAGAAAAAGAAAATATCAGAAAATCCTTGGAGTAGTTAGGACTAATGAGCACATGTGCTTCATTCAAATCCTTTTTTATTTTATCAAAACAATTTCGAGACTCAGTAGTCCATTTGAATTCATTTCCTTTCCTCATCATGGTTGTGATATACTTTACCAATTCAACAAAATTTGAAATGAACCTTCTCAAAAAATTGATTTTCCCCAAGAAAGATTAAACTTCTTTCTTCGATATAGGGAGAGACAAGGTATGGATAGATTCTACTATGCTTGAATCAATCCTTACCCCTTCAGCTGATACAATGTGCCCCTATAATTCCCCCTCCTTCATGGAAAACAATGACTTTTTAGGATTTAGAGAGAGACCAAATTTTCTACACTTCAAGAAGACCTTTTTCAAATGATGATGGACCACACTGGTTTGGTTCGAAACGTCGAATATCAAATACCAATGCAATGAGTCTGAAAGAACTATCTCATCAAAACAATGGTATCAAAAGTATTAGAACAGGAATAGATGATAATGTTCTTTATCAGATTGTGAGAACATTGTTATGTCATCCAAATAAATGACTACAAACTTGTCCTTCTCCCCAATAAAGGAAATTTGCATGACTCACTGAAAGGTCACTCCTGCATTCATCAATCGAAAGGGAATTTTAGCATACATGAATGTACCCCAAGGAGTAGTGAAGGTTGTGGATGTTTCCCTATAGGGTTTTTACCACGTGAAAACATCGATGTGTTGATATTTGATCTAGTTATGTGAGTGGTTACTGAAGGTGTTTGTCCTCTGTTGGAATACCTGTGTTTTCAAACACCAATAAGGATGACAGAGAGACTTCCTGGATTCTAAACTCAGAATTATCAATGAAACTGTAACTTCAAACATTATTGCAATGAAACCACACCAACCATTCATTCCAGAAAAATATCACAAATTTACACTGTTTATAGACTTAAGGAAAGCGCAGACCCATACATCACCGAGCCAATATCTATTTCATAACTAGATCGGTTTCATGGATGGCGAAAATACATACTTGTAACCACGAAAAACCTTAAAAATGTGACCTTGGCCGAATAGTTCTTCCTCTGCTTGAAAATTAGAGCTTAACCACAACAAACACAATTGAACAATATCCAGGGTGACGGTTAGTGGAAGGATTATGGAGTGATGTGCAATAAATGCATGCCGCCTCCATCCTCCAGTCATTCAATTCCTTATTACACGCCAGGCCACTAATCCATTAATTCATTCAATTAAACTATGCATCGAAACCAACATCCACGAATTGCCAAAAATGCCACCCTATGTCACATTAACCACTGTCAACCACACTATAACGTACATCACATGTTTTTCCATATAATCCAATAAATCACATATCCACTAACCATGTTAGCTAGGACTAACAACATTCTATTTAAACTTCAAAATGCATAGTACAAGTTACAACATCGTATAGCATAATAGCATAGTTTAATTTCTTGCTTAGATTTTTCCATATTTCCTTTTCCTTTTCCATGACTAACACATGTTTTGTGTAGGTGTAACAAATAATAAATCATGGCTCCATATCATAACAGTTCACATAAGCCCTGGTGATATAGAAATGAGAATTTAAAGTAAGGACACTCACACATAACATAAATTTTCCACCACTCATTTGTTTCAAATAGAACCAATATTTGAACATCAATCATGCTCGACCTGTAAGCAGTGTCAAACAACCTCATAACATCAACTAAGAATTAGATCTGATCATCCAATCCACAAGGGGGTCCCACCTACTAGTATTATAGATATATCATTAACTTATAATAATAGGTTTTAGCAATACTTTGCGGGCTAAAAAAAAATGCGTTGCGATTTTAATCGTCAACAAACTGGCGACTCCACAAGGAATTGTTTTACAATAGATTAGAACTCAGGAATCATGGTTTCACAGGCTAGAACAGAAGGCCAAGAAGATATAACCAAGAAGATTATGCAACAGGGTTAAGTGAGCGGATTTAATTGAAAAATGATCGGGAATTCAGGAATAACTTATGAAAAGTGTTAAGTATGAGGGGGTTTACCACTATATGCATAATCGTTCAACCAGGATCAGTTCTTAAATTCAAGGAGAAAATTTATGGACTTGCTCTCTTAAATTTTCAAATGGATGAAGAAAAGGAAGGCAGGAGAGGGAGATAACCCCCCCCCAAAAAAAAATCTAGACAACAGTGGAAGCAAATAACAAATTCAAGGGTGCTTTTAGGGGAAACATCGTAACAACAGTGTAAGATTGATTTTTATTGACTAACAATGCCTTGCAGGAGTTTCACTATGGCATAATTGATCCAACATATTGTTTTTTACCAAATCAACTAAAATATGGTAAGCAACAAAATCATGACAGAAATAAGATTGCAAAAAGTAAAACAACAGCAATAAAATGACCGAATGTAAAAGCAGAAGGAAATGTTTTAAAATAGAAAGAAGAAGTCAAACTATTGTAAAAGCAGAAAAGAAAATAGTGAAAAATTGGAAGCAAAGCTAATTTAATAGTATATAGAAAATCCAAACAATGTTAGCATTTTTCACGTTGGTCCCACGTAAAGTTTCAAGTGAGAACAGTTAGTATTGTAGGAAAAAAAATTCTCCTATAAATCCTTTAGAATGAAAGAGTTAGAATCAAAAGAAATTTTGAGCAGACCCAGAAATAACACTTGGAACTCTGAGGTAATAATCATCCCTTTAACATGTACAATCAGATCATCAAGATATATATGGATATTGATCAATTCGTCCAGAGTTGTCCGTATAGGTCTTTTAAGAGTGATACTTGCATCAGGTAAGCCATAAAGAAAGCATTTATAAGTCATGGTACCCCAATTAGTGATAAGAGTGGTTTTGTGAGCATATTCCCCTTTTCCCTTGATTTTACTGTAACCCAAAAAAAATTCAAGGGCCTCATTTGTGACCTTACAACCTGTTGCATAATCATTTCCATATTAAGAGGAGGAAAAGGATTTCTCATAATAGTCTCACCGGAGGTGTGAAAATTAATGCAGGTTCTAATATTATCAGTGGTCTTCGAGACAAGTACCCAATTGGAAACCTATTCAGGGTAGACTAGAAAAATGATCCTAGACCTTAAGAAATTTTCCAACTCCCTTTGACAAGTTGCTTTAAATGCAGAGGTAATAGGTCTTAGTTTATGCCTAACTAGTTTCATGCCTTCCTCGATGGGGATAGCATGTTGTATAAGACCAGGATCCAAACCACAAACATCCTCATAAGTCCAAGCAAAAACATCTTGAAATCTACCAATTAGCTTGGCCAAATTCATTTCTTATTTATCATAACATTGGACACTTATTTTAACATTCCTTGAAGATTCGAGTGCCCCAATGTTCAAGGATATGGTTTCACCCACCTTCCTTCTTGAATACTCTTCTTTTTGTTTCTCTTTATTGCTTGCATTACTCAAAGAAAATGAACTCTCTAGAGGAGTCAGACCCTTAGGAATATTTTTGTCTTCTATGGATATAATTTCCTTGGGATTAAGAGGTCTATCTTGAATGAAAGTACAAATGTTCTCATCGTTAGGGAGGGCCTGCCAAGATTCTATATTTTCAGGGATATGTGGATGATATATAGATTTAAAAGTACAATCGGTTCGGTGTGGAAAATTTTTATGATTCGGAGAGGTTGCAAAAGTAGCTAATCGATCAACCATTGAATTCAACTCCCTATTAACATGAGTGATATTGAAAGATAACAGGTTCGAGATAAGTTCCCAAACTGTTTGGGTGTATCGTTTTATCAACTTGTTTCTAGGAGAGTAAATATTACGTACAAGATTCACAACAAGCTCGGAATCCCCAAAAATTGAAAGGTGACCACAGCCAAGATTATAGGCATTCTCAATGCCCAATAATAAATCTTTGAATTCCATGACATTGTCTGTGCCAACAAACTCCAACCTATAAGAAAAGTTATGGATTTTTCCTATAGAAGAAATCAAGATAATTCCAGCTCTGTTACCTTCATTAGAGCATGAACCATCGAAGTGCATGTGCTACATACCATCATCTAAATCAATTTGTTCCAAGGGAATGTTATCCTCTTCAAAAAATATGGAATACACCCCTAGGTCCTCTTCGATATAGTTTACATTGGGTTGTGGGACACTCTTTATGTAAGGTGAAATCCTTCCCTCTCTAAGGACTATAATGTTTTTACCATTTCGAGGAAAGGATAAATGTGTTCCATCAAGTGAGAGGTATCCACCTATTAAATCTTGTCAATCTCCCCCCAATATGATTGAGTAATTACTTACTGGCATGTCAATTACCTGAATGTCGAGGGTTGTCCTTATTTCTGGATGCGCACACAAAACTAAAGTCACATCTTTAATCTCACCTATGGTCATTTGTTGTAGACTATTATAGGAGAGCATGCTTCTGGTGTTTTCATTTGTACAAGAAAAGCCTAACTCTTCCATAATAATCTTCGACATCACACTTGGGCCCGAACTGCCATCAATGATGCAACAATGGGAAATATTATCCGTAACTTTTACAAAAATATAAAAAGGGTGATTTTTTACAAGGTATCTAAAGTTATGTACACCTACTTTATTTACAGATGAATCCTCTTCATTCACCTCTTCAGAGAGATTGGTTACCATGAAATTTTTTCCTTCCATGAATTGTTTCAGATGCATCTGTAGTTCAGGGACGACAACCATGTCCAAAAGGGTGGCATCTGATTTAATTTTGGCCAACTAATTCAAGATATTGTACTTGGAAGAGGGGGAGTTGTTCCTTGAATTTTAGGAACCTTAGGAACCTGAACAGTAGCAGTGAGTGAGGATTATCTCGTGCTAGAAGAATTGCGGGGAGGATCAAATTTTCCCTTGGGAGAATAGGCTTTGTTCCTGGTGTTGATGATCATGACATCTTCTAGCTCTGCGAAATCTAGGACAACGATAGTAGATTCTGGTATTTTACCAAAGATCTTATCTCTAGCACTCTTCCTTACTTCATATGTGGCTTCCTCATGGTGTTTCTCACAGAAGTTACACCAACTTCGAGGCAAGATAGCTTTAGTCTGAAAATTAATTTTAATTGGATTTCTAAAGGGGGTTGCAGAAGAGGATGAAGCTCCAGGGGTGAGAGGTGAGACAATTCCCTTTCGCTCGAATGCTATCATATGATTATTCATGTCTTGTACTAGCTGTAAGAGGTTGGACATGTTTGTCTGTTTAACCGATTCTCCCAGAGGAAGACCTGTTCTTTCAAGTTGTTCTTCATAATCTAAACAAGTATGCAGAGCGAAACCAAGATTATCAATGGATTTTTCCTCAAGCCTATTACAGTAGGTGGTAGGTAATGCATTGTAGTAATGCATGAAAGTGGCTTGGTTCCGAGGTTGAATGAGTTCATGGATCTGACTGTATAACTTAGTGAAATTTAAGTTGAAGGACTTGATGGTTGCACGATCCTTATAGGCGATGTTATTGTATTCCTGTAACTTTTCGGTTGGGATTTTAGATTTCCCATAAGTGGATATAAACCAATAGGACAAAATATTTGGAGGAAGGTCAAAGAAATTGGTTGCATCATTTCCCTCCAAGGAATTGACGAATAAGTGCATGCAAGTATCATTGTCATTGGCTCCAATGTTTTGACAAGCATTAGAAAATGCCACCATGTGTTCGTTTGTAGTTACAATGTTATTTCTTGAAAACATAGGAAGATGTTATTTGAATTTAGGAATTGGATGAGTAGTAGGTGCTTGGTTAAGAGGAGATGACACATGCCACGATGTGGTTTTGGCGTCTTCTTCAAACTGAAAAATCCCATACTTTTTAATGACTTTGGTGGGATTTGTGGTAGATTGGATAGGGATATGGTGGATACATAAGCTACCAATCACTTATGAATATGAATACTGAGAGGAGGAATCACTTCTAGTGCCACCAAAGCCACCACTAGATGCCATCTTATGGATGATAGGTGAACGATAAAAAAGACGAACTTGAAGAATCAGACAAAGTTCTCCTTAGATAACTTTGTTGGTTAGATAACACAACGTTCCTTCTTCCTATTTCAGAAATAGGATTAATTTCAGGTGATAAGACTCTTCTTCTTATAAATACATGAGAGTCTAAGGACATGAAAGAAAGGACAAAACTGAAGGGACAAGAAGGTTACTGTTGATTTCTAGGCTGCCTACGTCTAGATTTCCAACGTTATTGGGCACTAATATCTCGCTCAATTTCTGCCCATGGATGATTAAGCTCAACAAGAGTATTGGTAGTGTCTAAAATGGTGTTAAATAGGTTCAAAGAAATGTTGGTTTGATCTTGAAGACTAGGCTCAATATTGGGTTGCCTTGCAATAGGCATAGACATTAAGAAGTAAAAGAGTCAAAGAATCAATATCAGAAAAAAANAAAGATGACTCTGATGATAATCGAGTATAAAAATTAACCAGAGAGATATTGAATATCTCCCCAGTACGATCGCCAAATAAATGTTGAGGAAAAGATATGAAATGATCTTACTCAAGCATTTTCAGATTCTGCTTGGCTAAATAAAAATAGACGGGAATGTCACCCTATGGTTATAGATATCCAAAATAATATCCTAACTCACAAGTATTGATTACAAGTGCTTAGGCTAGTCCTTTTACAAATAAAAGATTGCTGGAAAATCCATTATTGATATGATTTTCTGAATATAACGTTTGCTGAAATAAATGTAGAGACAGAAGTAAATACACCAATATGATAATCAAGATAGATGAGACATAAAGCAATCCTTTATTTCATTCCAATTCATCAAAGAGTCATTCTCTTTACAAAATTTCGTAAAGAAGTTTTGGACCAAAGTAAAACTTAGATTTCCCCGATGAAACATACAAAAGGACCTCTGACATAAAATCAAAACTAAACTCTAAAAGTTGGATCAACTTGCCACAGGTTTTTGCCCACTCGACTCTGCACAATAGCCTTTGTCAGTCATGAAAACTAATTCACAAACAAACAAGTCTAGACAAACTATCAAAGATAGATCAACACCTCTGAAAAACAAGTGCCTGAATGATTTAATTCAGCCCTAAATATTGTTGTCTGCAATAAGACCCTGCTATCATAAAAAAGAATTAGGCTTGTGATCAATTAAGGAATGAATGAAAACTGAATTATCTCAACACAAACTCAAAGATCAAACCTTGGTATGCTTCTCCTTCTATGCCTGCTCTTGTTCCTCCCTTTCCTTTTTCCTTTAAGCAAATTAGAATTGGTTGAAGTAGTTGAACTACCCCATTACTTAAGTTAACTAAAAACTCAACCAAATTTTTAGTTAGGGGGGAAAAGTAATAATCATAATAAGGGTTATAAATAAATAATAACTAGTAGGTGGGACCCCTTGTGACTCCCTTTAGTTCTTAACAATCATAACATAACTAGTTAATTAAACAAAACACCCCTCCTTGTGACTCCCATCATCATATTCATATTTGACAATTTATCTCATTAATAATGGAAATCATTTTCAAAAATATATTACTCATATATCCAAAGAAAACATGTTGTCCAAAAAACTTCTGAAGTCAACTGTCATCAACAATAAATAAAATAAAAATCAAAAACCATATTTTCCACTTTGAGATGCAATCCTTCCTTGATTGTTGTTGTCACCCTTTGATTTCTCCGAAATTTCCTTTGGTTGTGCTGAGCCTTTAGGCCTAATCTCATTGATCACATGAGAACAATCATCCCTCAAATGCATCTAGGAAGACAGAGATTTATCAGAGCCATTGGAGGGTGAAGAAGGGGAAACATTGGCTTTTCCTTTGTCAGGGGCATAATGGACCTCAGTTTTCAATATTTTGCTAGCATGGGAGGATTGCACTGGCGATTGGGTAGGGGCTGCTTGGACAGTTTGATTGTTAGGCGAGGGAGAAGATAAGGACAAATTGGGCCAGCCACGATGTTGGGAGACTGCTGGGTGGACAATCTCTTTGCATTCGTCATTTTCGGGAACCTCGGGTTGCAATGAGACATGAGGGGGCACAGGAATACCAGGGTCTTGTGGAGCTTGGAAGGGAGGTCTTTCAGCCTAGGTTGGACCACTCCTTGCCCAATCCAATAGAAAAATCCAACATGAAATAATTGGCCTAACTCTTAAGAGTCAACATCAAAGTATATGAATAAGCTTGGCCTTCTTGGGCCTCTATTCCAATTACCTCTCCCTCGATTGTCTCTGCCATGTCTACCTTGGCTGAAAAAGCTCATTCTTGCATGCATGATTGATTAGAAAATAGTTCCTTTACAACCATACATGAAAACTCCTTAAAAATATGAAATAGACTTTGGCTCAGCAACATATCAAACTCAACAAATCCAATCCATACAAATTGTTTAACTGTTGTCAATGAGCAGGGGGCGAACAAAAGGTCCTGGGATATGCGAAGGGTTTGTATTGAGCGAAACATGATAAAATGAGGGGGAAAAGAAACATGGTTACTACTCAAAGACAACAAACTATCAACTGTAATGCAAACCAAATAAAATATCATTGTGATCCAACCAAGAAATGCGATTTCAAACTGCTTCAATACATAATTCTTCTTAACTGTAATTAAATTTTAAGAACAGGGAGTGGAAAAATGAATGTGGGAAGGTGATGGGGTTGTAATTAGCAAAAAGTAAAATAATGGTAGGGAAAGAGAGTGGATATTGTTCATAAAATTAATTAAGTAATCCATTAAACCGTTCTATATCAAACATAAAAATAACTAACACCAACCAAACAATCATTGTGATCAAATGAAAAACTACTGTGTATAATTCAATCAATTATGTGCATTAACTTGCTCATTATTTGTAATCAGATATTTAACACAGTGTCACCCAAACAAGACAATATGCATCCCACGACAACCTGTAGAAGGGTTTTGTTTCTTCTCATTGTCCATTTAATGTTTTAAAACAATTCCCAAATGAATACACAATCACTTATTTCCACTCTTTTTAGTGTCAAGTCATCAATCACCGCCCACGAATTATTTCAATCATCAAATATAGACACAAAAATCGTGCCCAATTTCATCCTTTAGTTCATTGATAATTAAATTGTAACGAGATTATACTGTCACATAACCTGTGTCTATCTATGCTATGATGCATGATATTCATCAACGCACATAACAAACATCCAAATACAACCATCAATATTTTAATTGTAAAGATCTTGACCTGCCATTTAAACACACAGACAGTAATCACCATTTCAACTCATACTATGCTTGGAATTCACAGACCATTCGACAAAACGCAGAGTATTTTTGTGATTGTATAGGTCCAACTACTCTGAATCTAAAAATCCACAATGTTGGGCTATCAATCAATACAACGAGGCAGCAACAGTAAGCTCAATCTCATCTCACAAATTGATCAAATTTGCAACAAAACCATATTGTTTAAAAACCTATGACCATCTCTAATAGCACAATCAATAATATCCATAGCATATACAATGGAGGGCCATGCCATAATTACCATGATTTCAATACTCCCATGGAAATTTAAAACCCATAGTCACAACAATCATCAACTCAACCTAACATGTTGTAGGAAGGCCACACATACCCACACATTACACACAAATCATTGTTGTGACTTAATCAATTAAAACTAATGTTGGGTTAACAATTCAATAATCACAATGTAAAAGACAACAACTGTGCAATCTCATTTCTCCAATCAACCAATTAACCATGTTGAGCTTATCGATTTGAATATTATTATAACCAATTGTAGTGACTAAAAACCAATAACCAAAACCACTGTCAACATAATCAACAGAGATGAGCCAATGATAGAACACTGTCGATGATGCATCACCAACTCATAACAATCAACAGCATGTCCAAATGGACATAATGGTTCCCTCTATCAAACAGGGCTTGATAAGTAAATGGTTTTCTCTATGGACCAACACAGGGAGACTATATTTGACCCTCCAACATTAGGTGAGAACCTCCGAGACCAACAGTGCACACACAGGGTATACCACCAATAAATTCACAAACAGGGTGACAATTCCCATGATAGGAGAGACTTGTGAATAGAGGAGCAAGGATTCATTTTGGTCCTGTAAAAATACTTAGAACATGTAGGGTATAACGCTCATGGTTTTCCCAATCAACTGAATAATGCTGAGATAAAACAGAGTTGAGAAATAACAATCTATCTTAAGCAAGCCCTTTGGCATAACAACTATTATAACCCCCTGCGCAAACACCAGTAACATGAATGAACCCACACCCGAGTGAACGATACACAGTGACACAAAGTGTTTCAAACCCAACAAACCCCATAAAAACAAATGATTGGGTATGGTGATAAGAAAGCGTGGAGACAACCAGCCAATCTAGACGGAATGAAACCCTTTTAACCAAGACCAATAAGGATGACAGAGAGCCTTCATGGTTTCTAAACTCAGAATGATCAATGAAACTGTAACTTCAAACATTATTGCAACGAAACCACACCAACCATTCATTCCAGAAAAATACCACAAATTTACACAGTTGGCAGACTTAAGGAAAGCACAGACTCATACATCACCAAGACAATATCTATTTCATAACCAGAGCGGGTTCATGGATGGAGAAAATACATACATGTATCCATGAAAACCTTAAAAATGCGAGCTTGGCCGAACAATTCTTCCTCTGCTTGAAAATTAGAGCTTAACCACAACGAACACAATTGAACAATAGCGAGGGTGATAGTCGGTGAAAGGGGTATGGAGTGATGTGCAGTAAATTTACGTCACCTCCATCCTCTAGTCATTCAATTCCTTAGTACACGTGATCCCACTAATCCATTAATTCATTCAATTAAACTATGCATCGAAACCAACATCCACCAATTGCCAAAAACACCACCCTATGTCACATTAACCACTGCCAACCACACTATAGCACGCATCACATTATTTTCCATATAAGCCAATAAATCAAATAGCCACTAACCCTGTTAGCTAGGACTAACAAAATTCCATTTAAACTTCAAAATGCATAGTACAACATCGTATAGCATAGTAGCATAGCTTAATTTCTTGCTTAGATTTTTCCATATTTCCTTTTCCTTTTCCATGACTAACACATGTTTTGTGTAGGTGTAAAAAATAATAAATCATGGCACCATAGCATAACAGTTCACATAATCCTAGGTGACATGGAAATGAGAATTTAAAGTAAGGACACTCACACATAACATAAATTTTCCATCATCCATTTGCTGTGAATAGAAACAATATTTGAACATCAATCATGCTCGACCTGTAAGCAGTGTCAAATAGCCTCATAATGTTAAATAAGAAATAGATCTGATCATCCAATCCACAAGGGGGTTCCACCTACTAGTATTATAGATATATTGTTAACTTACAATAATAGGCTTTAGCAATAATTTGCGGGCTTAAAAAAAAATTGTTGCAATTTTAATCGTCAACACCCCCTAAGTTTGGTATGTTCATGTCAAGATATTGGATAAAAATATTAGGGGGAACCTTGCATATGGACCTTACATATGCCACCATTCCTATGTTTAGGGAGGAAGGCTTTACAGGGAAGCTCAGTTGGCCTACATTATCAGTGATGAAGAAAACCCCAACAACCATCCTATTTTTACACTTGATATTGATTTAGGATCCAATGTATTGCAATTCACTGATGCTCCTGAACCTCCTCTTGAAATCATAAAACAATCCATTACTTTTTGTGAATATTCTCCTCCAACTACCTTTGTTTGGAAGATGTTTTTTGATGGAGCCTCTTCTAAGGAAGGTGTTGGTGCTGGAGTATTCTTTATTTCACCTACTCAAGAGACCATATCTTTGTCCTACAAGATAGAATTTGAAACTACCAACAATGTGGCAGAGTATGAAGCTCTTGTTTTGGGTTTGATGGTTGCCAAAGACAAGGGGATTAAAGAACTATCAATGTTTGGGGATGTTGAATTAATTTTCCATCAAATAAAAAATATGTATCAAGCTAAGAACCCCAAGCTAAGGACTTACACAAATGAAATTTGGGATATTGTTGACAGTTTCTTCTTAACTTTCAATATCTCATTTATTCCAAGAGAAGAGAACACCATGGTTGATTCTTTGGTTGTTTCAACAAGTAATTTTAGAGTCCCTTTTCCACCTAAACTCAAATATTATGTAGAAGTGAATTATAGACCCTATATACCTAACAATATCAAACATTGGAAGGTCTTTGAGGATGATCTTGAGATTAAAATATTTCTTGAGATTGTTGATGAGTTTTTTTCATTACATATTGATCAAGATCATGATTATGAAAATAGTCATAATGCTGATGTTTTTCTAAATAAAATTGCTAACCATCATATTGTTCAAGTACCTAGTAACCATATTCCAAAGGGACTAGTTCCTTTGGAGAGTTTGTTCAAAAGAAATGATGTGGGTGTAAAGGTTAAAGGTTCAACTGATGATGTTGATGTGAATGAATGAAATGTGGGTACATAGAAGGATCCAAAATATGTCAAGTTATCTAGCATCTTATCAAAGTAACAAAGGGAAGATTATGTTGAGTTGTTAAAAGAGTTTGTTGATGTGTTTGCCTGGACATATGAATATGTGAGAACATAGGACACAAGCATCATTGAAAATAACATCCCTTTGAAAGAAGAGACCAATCCATTTAGGCAGAAGCTGAGACAGATAAATCCTATGTTGTTTCTTATTATGGAAAAAGAGGTAAAAAATATTTTGGATGCCAAGATAATTTTTACCTCTTGGCATCCAAAATATTTTTTACCTCTTTTCCATAATAGGCAACAACAGAGGATTTATCTGTCTCATCTTCTGCCTAAATTGATTGGTCTCTTCTTTCAAAGGGATGTTATGTTTAATGATGCTTGTGTCGTATGTTCTCACATATTCATATGTCCAGACAAACACATCAACGAACTCTTTTAACAACTCAACATATTCTTCCCTTTGTTACTTTGATAAGTTTCTAGACAACTTAACATATTTTGGATCCTTCTATGTACCCACATTTCATTCATTCACATCAACATCATCAGTTGAACCTTTAACCTTTACACCCACATCATTTTTGTTGAACAATCTCTCCAAAGGAACTAGTCCCTTTGGAATATGGTTACTAGGCAACTGCACAATATGATGGTTAGCAATTTTATTTAGAAAAACATCAGCATGATGACTATTTTCATAATCATGATCTTGATCAATACGTAATGCAGAAAAATCATCAATAGTCTCAAGAAATATTTTAATCTCAAGATCATCCTCAAAGACCTTCCAATGTTTGACATTGTTAGGTATATAGGGTCTATAATTCACTTCTACATAATATTTGAGTTTAGGTGGCAAAGGGACTCTGAAATTACTTGTTGAAACAACCAAAGAATCAACCATGGTGTTCTCTTCTCTTGGAATAAATGAGATATTGAAAGCTAAGAAGAAACTGTCAACAATATCCCAAACTTCATTTGTGTAAGTCCTTAGCCCGGGGTGCTTAGCTTGATACATATTTTTGATTTGATGGAAAATTAATTCAACATCCCCAAACACTGATAGTTCTTCAATCCCCTTGTCTTTGGAAACCATCAAACCCAAAACAAGAGCTTCATACTCTGCCACATTGTTGGTAGTTTCAAATTCTATCTTGTAGGACAAAGATATGGTCTCTTGAGTAGGTGAAACAAAGACTACTCCAGCACCAACACCTTCCTTAGAAGAGTCTCCATAAAAAAACATCTTCCAAACAAAGGTAGTTGGAGAAGAATATTCACAAAAAGTAATGGATTGTTTTATGATTTCAAGAGGAGGTTCAGGAGCATCAGTGAATTGCAATATACTGGATCCCAAATCAGTATCAAGTGTAAAAATAGGATGGTTGCTGGGGTTTGCTTCATCGCTGATAATGTAGGCCAACTGAGCTTCCCTGTAAAGCCTTCCCCCCCAAACATAGGAATGGTGGCATATGTAAGGTCCATATGCAAGGTTCCCCCTAATATTTTTATCCAATATCTTGACACGAGCATACCAAACTTAGGGGGTGTTGACGATTAAAATTGCAACGAGTTTTTTTTAGCCCACAAATTATTGCTAAAGCCTATTATTGTAAGTTAACAATATATCTATAATACTACTAGGTGGGACCCCCTTGTGAATTAGATGATCAGATCTATTTCTTATTTGACATTATGAGGCTATTCGACACTACTTATAGGTCGAAAATGATTGATGTTCAAATATTGTTTCTATTCGTAACAAATGGATGATGGAAAATTTATGTTATGTGTCAGTGTCCTTACTTTAAATTCTCATTTCCATGTCACCAGAGATTATGTGAACTGTTATGCTATGGCGCCATGATTTATTATTTGTTACACCTACACAAAACATGTGTTAGTCATGGAAAAGGAAAAGGAAATATGGAAAAATCTAAGCAAGAAATTAAAATATGCTACTATGCTATACGATGTTGTACTATGCATTTTGAAGTTTAAATGGAATGTTGTTAGTCCTAGCTAATAGGGTTAGTGGCTATTTGATTTATTGGCTTATATGGAAAATAATGTGATGCGTGCTATAGTGTGGTTGGCAGTGGTTAATGTGACATAGGGTGGTGTTTTTGGCAATTGGTGGATGTTGGTTTCGATGCATAGTTTAATTGAATGAATTAATGGATTAGTGGGATCACGTGTACTAAGGAATTGAATGATTGGAGGATGGAGGTGACGTAAATTTACTGCACATCACTCCATACCCCTTCCACCGACTATCACCCTCGCTATTGTTCAATTGTGTTCGTTGTGGTTAAGCTCTGATTTTCAAGCAAAGGAAGAACTGTTCGGCCAAGCTCGCATTTTTAAGGTTTTCATGGTTACATGTATGTATTTTATCCATCCATGAACCCACTCTGGTTATGAAATAGATATTGGCTTGGTGATGCATGGGTCTATGCTTTCCTTAAGTCTGCCAACTATGTAAATTTGTGGTATTTTTCTGGAATGAATGGTTGGTGTGGTTTCATTGCAATAATGTTTGAATTTACAGTTTCATTGATCATTCTGAGTTTAGAAACCATGAAGGCTCTCTGTCATCCTTATTGGTCTTGGTTAAAAGGGTTTCATTCCATCCATATTGGCTGGCTATCTCCATGCTTTCTTATCACCATACCCAATCATTTGTTGTTATGGGGTTTGTTGGGTTTGAAACACTTTGTGTCACAGTGTATTGTTCACTCGGGTGTGGGTTCATTCATGTTACTGGTGTTTGCGCAGGGGGTTATAATAGTTGTTATGCCAAAGGGCTTGCTTAAGATTGATTTCTATTTCTCAGCTCTATTTTATCTCAGCATTATTCAGTTGATTGGGAAAACCGCGAGCGTTATACCCTGTGTGTTCTAATTATTGTTACAGGACCAAAATGAATCCTTGATCCTCTATTCACAAGTCTCTCCTATCATGGGAATTGTCACCCTTTTTGTGAATTTATTGGTGGTATACCCTATGTGTGAACTGTTGGTCTCAGAGGTTCTCACCTAATGTTGGAGGGTCGAATACAGTCTCCCTGTGTTGGTCCATAGAGAAAACCCTTTACTTCTCAAGCCCTGTTTGATAGAGGGATCCATTATGTCCATTTGGAAATGTTGTTGATTGTTATGAGTTGGTGATGCATCGTCAGCAGTGTTCTATCATTGGCTCGTCTCTGTTGATTATGTTGACAGTGGTTTTGGTTATTGGTTTTTAGTCACTACAATTGGTTATAATAATAGTCAAATTGATAAGCTCAACATGGTTAATTGGTTGATTGGAGAAATGAGATTGCATAGTTGTTATCTTTTACATTGTGATTATTGAATTGTTAACCCAACATTAGTTTTAATTGATTAAGTCACAACAATGATGTGTGGGTATGTGTGGCCTTCCTACAACATGTTAGGTTGAGTTGATGATTGTTGTGACTATGGGTTTTAAATTTCCATGGGAGTATTGAAATCATGGTAATTATGGCATGGCCCTCCACTATATATGCTATGGATATTATTGATTGCGCCATCAAAGATGGTCACAGGTTTTTAAACAATATGGTTTTGTTGCAAATTTGATAAATTTGTGAGATTAGATTGAGCTTACTGTTTCTGCCTCATCATATTGATTGATAGCCCAACATTGTGGATTTTTAGATTCAGAGTAGTTGGACCTGTACAGTCACAAAAATACTCTGTGTTTTTTTGAATGGTCTGTGAATTCCAAGCATAGTATGAGTTGAAATGGTGATTATTGTCTGTGTGTTTAAATGGCAAGTGAGGATCTTTACAATTAAAATATTGATGATTGTATTTGAATGTTTTTTATGTGCGTTGATGAATATCATGCATCGTAGCATAGATAGACACAGGTTTTGTCACAATATAATCTCATTACAATTTAATTATCAATGAATTAAAGGATGAAATTGGGCACGATTTTTGTGTCTATATTTGATGATTGAAATAATTCGTGGGCATTGGTTGATGACTTGACACTAAAAAGAGTGGAAATAAGTGATTGTGTATTCATTTGGGAATTGTTTTAAAACATTAAATGGACAATGAGAAGAAACAAAACCCTTCTATAGGTTGCTGTGGGATGCCTATTGTTTTGTTTGGGTGACACTGTGTTAAATATCTAATTACAAATAATGAGCAAGTTAATGCACATAATTGATTGAATTATACACAGTAGTTTTTCCTTTGATCACAATGATTATTTGGTTGGTGTTAGTTATTTTTACGTTTGATATAGAATGGTTTTATGGATTACTTAATTAATTTTAAGAACAATATCCACTCTCTTTCCCTACCATTATTTCACTTTTCACTAATTACAACCCCATCGCCTTCCCACATTCATTTTTCGACTCCCTGTTCTTAAAATTTAATTACAGTTAAGAAGAATTTTGTATTGAAGCAATTTGAAATCGCATTTCTTGGTTGGATCACAGTGATATTTTATTTGGTTTGCATTACAGTTGATAGTTTGTTGTCTTTGAGTAGTAACCATATTTATTTTCCACCTCATTTTATCATGTTTCTCTCAATACAAACCCCTCACATATCCCAGGACCTTTTGTTCACCCCCTGCTCATTGAAAACAATTAAACAATTTGTATGGATTGGATTTGCTAAGTCTGATATGTTGCTGAGCCAAAGTCTATTTCATATTTTTAAGGAGTTTTCATGTATGGTTGTAAAGGAACTATTTTCTAATCAATCATGCATGCAAGAATGAGCTTTTTCATCCAAGGTATACATGGCAAAGGCAATCGAGGGAGAGGTAATTGGAATAGAGGCCCAAGAAGGCCAAGATTCTTCATACACTTTGATGTTGACTCTTAAGAGTTAGGCCAGTTATTTCATGTTGGAGTTTTCAATTGGATTGGGCAAGGAGTGGTCCAACCTAGGTTGAAAGACCTCCCTTCCAAGCTCCACAAGACCCTAGTATTCCTATGCCCCCTCATGTCTCATTGCAACCTGAGGTTCCCGAAAACGATGAATGGAAAGAGATTGTCCACCCAACAGTCTCCCAACATCGTGGCTGGCCCAATTTGTCCTTATCTTCTCCCTCGCCTAAAAATCTAACTGTCCAAGTATCCCCTACCCACTCACCAGTGCAATCCTCCCATGCTAGAAAAATATTGAAAACTGAGGCCCACCATGCCCCTCACAAAGGAAAAGCCAATGTTTCCCCTTCCTCACCCTCCAATGGCTCTGATAAATCTATGTCTTCCTGGATGCATTTGAGGGATGATTGTTCTCACATGATCAACGAGATTAGGCCTAAAGGCTCAGCGCAGCCAAAGGCAATTTTAGAGAAATCAAAGGGTGACAACAACAATCAAAGAAGGATTGCATCTCAGAGTGGAAAATATGGTTTTTGAGTTTTATTTTATTTATTGTTGATGACAGTTGAATTCAGAAGTTTTTTGGACAACATGTTTTCTTTGGATATATGAGTAATATATTTTTGAAAATGATTTCCATTATTAATGAGATAAATTGTCAAATATGAATGTGATGATGGGAGTCACAAGGAGGGGTGTTTTGTTTAATTAACTAGTTATGTTATGATTGTTAAGAACTAAAGGGAGTCACAAGGGGTCCCACCTACTAGTTATTATTTATTTATAACCCTTATTATGATTATTACTTTTCCCCCCTAACTAAAAAGCTGGTTGAGTTTTTAGTTAATTGAAGTAATGAGGTAGTTTAACTACTTCAACCAATTCTAATTTGCTTAAAGGAAAAAGGAAAGGGAGGAACAAGAGGAGGCATAGAAGGAGAAGCATACCAAGGTTTGATCTTTGAGTTTGTGTTGAGATAGTTCAATTTTCATTCATTCCTTAATTGATCACAAGCCTAATTCTTTTTTATGATAGCAGGGTCTTATTGCAGACAACAATATTTAGGGCTAAATTAAATCATTCAGGCACTTGTTTTTCAGAGGTGTTGATCTATCTTTGATAGTCTGTCTAGACTTGTCTATTTGTGAATTAGTTTTCATGACTGACAAAGGATATTGTGCATAGTCGAGTGGGCAACAACCTGTGGCAAGCTGATCCAACTTTTAGAGTTTAGTTTTGATTTTATGTCAGAGGTCCTTTTGTATGTTTCATTGGGGAAATATAAATTTGACTTTGGTCCAAAACTTCTTTATGAAATTTTGTAAAGAGAATGACTCTTTTGATGAATTGGAATGAAATAAAGGATTTCTTTATGTCTCATCTGTCTTGATTATCATATTGGTGTCTTTACTTCTGTCTCTACATTTATTTCAGCAACCGTTATATTCAGAAAATCATATTAATAATGGATTTTCCAGCAAGATTTTATTTGTAAAAGGACCAGCCTAAGCACTTGTAATCAATACTTGTGATTTAGGATATTATTTTTGATAGCTATAAACATAGGGTGACATTCCCGTCTATTTTTCTTTAGCCAAGCAGAATCTGAAAATGCTTGAGTAAGATCATTTCATATCTTTTCCTCAACATTTATTTGGTGACCGTGCTGGGGAGATATTCAATATCTATTTGGTTAATTTTTATACTCGATTATCACCAGATACATCTTTTTTTTTTTTTTTTTTCCTGATATTGATTCTTTGACTCTTTTACTTCTTAATGTCTGTGCCTATTGCAAGGCAACCCAATATTGAGCTTGGTCTTCAAGATCATACCAACATTGCTTTGAACCTATTTAACACCATTTTAGACACTACCAATACTCTTGTTGAGCTTAATCATTCATGGGAAGAAATTGAGAGAGATATTAGTGCCCAATAACGTTGGAAAGCTAGACGTAGGCAACCTAGAAATCAACAGTAACCTTCTTGTCCCTTCAGTTTTGTCCTTTCTTTCATGTCCTTAGACTATCATGTCTCTAGAAGAAGAAGAGTCTTATATCTTGAAATTAATCCTATTTCTAAAATAGGAAGAAGGAACGTTGTGTTATCTACCCAACAAAGTTCTCTAAGGAGAACTTTGTCTGATTCTTCAAGTTCACCTATCATCAACAAGATGGCATCTAGTGGTGGCTCTGGTGGCACTAGAAGTGATTCCTCCTCTCAGTATTCATCTTTATAAGTGATTGGTAGCTTATGTATCCACCATATCCCTATCCAATCTACCACAAATCCCACCAAAGACATTAAAAAGTATGGGATTTTAAAGTTTGAAGAAGATGCCACAACCACACCATGGCATGTGTCATCTCCTCTTAAACAAGCACCTGCTACTCGTCCAATTCCTAAATTCAAATAACATCTTCCTAGGTTTTCAAGAAATAACACTGTAACTACAAACGAACACATGGTGGCATTTTCTAATGCTTGTCAAAACATTGGAGCCAATGACAATGATACTTGCATGCACTTATTCGTCAATTCCTTGGAGGGAAAGGATGCAACCGATTTCTTTGACCTTCCTCCTAATATTTTTTCCTATTGTTTTAGATCCACTTATGGGAAATCTAAAATCCCAACCAAAAAGTTACAGGAATACAATAACATCGCCTATAAGGATGGTGAAACCATCAATTCCTTCAACTTTCATTTCACTAAGTTATACAATCAGATCCCTAAACTCATTCGACCTCGAAACCAAGCCGCTTTCATGCATTACTACAATGCATTACCTCCCCCCTACCGTAATAGGCTTGAGGAAAAATCCATTGATAATCTTGGTTCTGCTCTACATACTTGTTTAGATTATGAAGAACAACTTGAAAGAAAAGGTATTCCTCTGGGAGAATTGGCTAAACAGACAGACATGTACAACTTATTACAGCTAGTACAAGACATGAATAATCATATGATAGCATTCAAGCAAAAGGGAATTGTCTCACCTCTCACCCCTGGAGCTTCATCCTCTTCTGCAACCCCCTTTAGAAATCCGATTGAAATTAATTTTCAGACTAAAGCTATCTTGCCTCGAAGTTGGTGTAACTTCTGTGAGGAACACCATGAGGAATCCACATATGAAGTAAGGAAGAGTGCCAGAGATAAGATCTTTGATAAAATACCAGAATCTACTATCATTGTCCTATATTTCGCAGAGCTAGAAGATGTCATGATCATCAACACCAGGAACAAAGCCTATGCTCCCAAGGGAAAATTTTATCCTCCCCACAATTCTTCTAGCCCAAGATAATCCTCACTCGCTGCTACAGTTCAGGTTCCTAAGGTTCCTGAAATTCAAGGAACAACTCCCCCTCTCCCCTCTTCCAAGTACAATATCTTGAATCAGTTGGCCAACATCAAAGCAGATGCCACCCTTTTGGACATGGTTGTCATCCCTGAACAACAGATGCATCTAAAACAATTCATGGAAGGAAAAACTTTCATGGTAACCAATCTCACTGAAGAGGCAAATGAAGAGGATTCATCTGTAAACAAAGTAGGTGTACATAACTTTAGATACCTTGTAAAAAATCCCTCTTTTTATATTTCTATAAAAATTACGGATAATATTTCTCATTGTTGCCTCATTGATGGCAGTTCGGGCCCAAGTGTGATGTCAAAGATTATTATGGAAGAGTTAGGATTTTCTTGTACAAATGAAAACACCATAAGCATGCTCTCCTATAATAGTCTACAACAAATGACCATAGGTGAGATTAAAGATGTGACTTTAGTTTTGTGTGCGCATCCAGAAATAAGGACAACCCTCAACATTCAGGTAATTGACATGCCAGTAAGTAATTACTCAATCATATTGGGGGGAGATTGACAAGATTTAATAGGTGTATACCTCTCACTCGACGGAACACATTTATCCATTCCTCGGAATGGTAAAAACATTATAGTCCTTAGAGAGGGAAGGATTTCACCTTCCATAAAGAGTGTCCCACAACCCAATGTAAACTATATCGAAGAGGACCTAGGGGTGTATTCCATATTTTTTGAAGAGGATAACATTCCCTTGGAACAAATTGATTTAGATGATGGTATGTGGCACATGCACTTCGATGGTTCATGCTCTAATGAAGGTAACATAGCTGGCATTATCTTGATTTCTTCTGTAGGAAAAATCCATAAATTTTCTTATAGGTTGGAGTTTGTTGGCACAAACAATGTCATGGAATTCAAAGATTTATTATTGGGCATTGAGAATGCCTATAATCTTGGCTGTGGTCACCTTTCATTTTTTGGGGATTCCAAGCTTGTTTTGAATCTTGTACGTAATATTTACTCTCCTAGAAACAAGTTGATAAAACGATACACCCAAACGGTTTAGGAACTTATCTCAAACCTGTTATCTTTCAATATCCCTCATGTTAAGAGGGGGTTGAATTCAATGGTTGATCGATTATCTACTTTTGCGACCTCTCCTAAACAAAAACTTTTTCCACACAGGCCTGATTGTACTTTTAAATCTATATATCATCCACATATCCGTGACAATATAGAATCTTGGCAGGCCCTCCCTAACGATGAGAACATTTGTACTTTCATTCAAGATGAACCTCTTAATCCCAAGGAAATTATATCCATAGAAGACAAAAATATTCCTAAGGGTCTGACTCCTCTAGAGAGTTCATTTTCTTTGAGAAATGAAAATAATAAAGAGAAACAAAAAGAAGAGGATTCAAGAAGGAAGGTGGATGAAACCATCTCCTTGAACATTGGGGCACTCGAATATTCAAGGAATGTTAAAATAAGTGTCCAATGTTATGATAAATAAGAAATGAAGTTGGCCAAGCTACTTGGTAGATTTCAAGATGTTTTTGCTTGGTCTTATGAGGATGTTTGTGGTTTGGATCCTGGTCTTATACAACATGCTATCCCCATCGAGGAAGGCATGAAACTAGTTAGGCATAAACTAAGACCTATTACCTCTGCATTTAAAGAAACTTGTCAAAGGGAGTTGGAAAATTTCTTAAGGTCTGGGATCATTTTTCCTGTCTACCCTGAATGGGTTTCCAATTGGGTACTTGTCTCGAAGACCACTGATCATATTAGAACCTGCATTAATTTTCACACCTCCAGTGAGACTATTATGAGAAATCCTTTTCCTCCTCTTAATATGGAAATGATTATGCAACAGGTTGTAAGGTCACAAATGAGGCCCTTGAATTTTTTTTGGGTTACAGTAAAATCAAGGGAAAAGGGGAAGATGCTCACTGGCTTTCTGGCTTACCTGATGCAAGTATCACTCGTAAAAGACCTATATGGACAACTCTAGATGAATTGATCAGTATCCATATATATCTTGATGATCTGATTGTACACGTTAAATGGATGATTATTACCTCAGAGTTCCAAGTGTTATTTCTGGGTCCGCTCAAAATTTATTTTGATACTAACTCTTGCATTCTAAAGGATTTACAGGAGAAATTTTTTTCCTACAATACTAACTGTTCTCACTTGAAACATTATGTGGGACCAACGTGAAAAATGCTAACGTTGTTTGGATTATCTGTATACTATTAAATTAGCTCTGCTTCCAATTTTTCACTATTTTCTTTTCTGCTTTTAGAGTAGCTTGACTTCTTCTTTCTATTTTAAAACATTTCCTTTTGCTTTTACATTCGGTCATTTTATTGTTGTTGTTTTTATTTTTGCAATCTTATTTCTGTCATGATTTTGTTGCTTACCATACTTTAGTTGATTTGGTAAAAAATAATATGTTGGATCAATTATGCCATAGTGAAACTCCTGCAAGGCATTGTTAGTCAATAAAAATCAATCTTACACAATTGTTATGATGTTTCCCCTTAAAGCACCCTTGCATTTTTTATCTGCTTCCACTGTTGTCTAGATTTTTTTTGGGGGGGGGGGTTATCTCCCTCTCCTGCCTTCCTTTTCTTCATCCATTTGAGAATTTAAGAGAGCAAGTCCATAAATTTTCTCCTTGAATTTAAGAATCGATCCCGATTGAACGATTATGCATATAGTGGTAAACCCCCTCATACTTAACACTTTTCATAAGTTATTCCTAAATTCCCAGTCATTTTTCCATTAAATCCGCTCACTTAACCCTGTTGCATAATCTTCCTGGTTATATCCTCTTGGCCTTCTGTTTCCTAAGTTCTAATCTGTTGTAAAAAATTTCCCTGTGGAGTCACCAGCTTGTTGACGATTAAAATCACAACGCGTTTTTTTTTAGCCCGCAAAGTATTGCTAAAACCTATTATAATAAGTTAACGATATATCTTCAATACTAGTAGGTGGGACCCCCTTGTGGATTGGATGATCAGACCTAGTTCTTAGTTGATTTTATGAGGTTGTTCGACACTGCTTACAGGTCGAGCATGATTGATGTTCAAATATTGGTTCTATTTGAAACAAATGAGTGGTGAAAAATTTATGTTATGTGTGAGTGTCCTTACTTTAAATTCTCATTTCCATATCACCAGGGCTTATGTGAACTTTTATGATATGGAGCCATGATTTATTATTTGTTACACCTACACAAAACATGTGTTAGTCATCGAAAAGGAAAAGGAAATATGGAAAAATCTAAGCAAGAAATTAAACTATGCTACTATGTTATACGATGTTGTAACTTGTACTATGCATTTTGAAGTTTAAATGGAATGTTGTTAGTCCTAGCTAACATGGTTAGTGGATATGTGATTTATTGGATTATATGGAAAAGCATGTGACATGCGTTTTAGTGTGGTTGACAGTGGTTAATGTGACATAGGGTGGCATTTTTGGTAATTCGTGGATGTTGGTTTAGATGCATAGTTTAATTGAATGAATTAATGGATTAGTGGGCTGGCGTGTAATAAGGAATTGAATGACTGGAGGATGGAGGTGACATGCATTTACTGCACATCACTCCATACTCCTTCCACTGACCGTCGCCCTGGATATTGTTCAATTGTGTTTGTTGTGGTTAAGATCTAATTTTCAAGCAGAGGAAGAACTGTTCGGCCAAGGTCACATTTTTAAGGTTTTTCGTGGTTACAAGTATGTCTTTTCGCCATCCATGAAACTGATATGGTTATGAAATAGATATTGGCTCGGTGATGTATGGGTCTGCGCTTTCCTTAAGTCTGTAAACTGTGTAAATTTGTGATATTTTTCTGGAATGAATGGTTGGTGTGGTTTCATTGCAATAATGTTTGAAGTTACAGTTTCATTGATAATTCTAAGTTTAGAAGCCATGAAGGCTTTCTGTCATCCTTATTGGTGTTCGAAAACACAGGTATTCCAAGAAAGGACGAACACCTTTAGTAAACACTCACATAACCAGATCAAATATCAACACACAGATGTTTTCACGTGGTAAAAACCCTACGGGGAAACATCCACATCCCCAGCCAATGCGACCACTTGGAGTAGTTTATTAATGAAAAGAAAAAGATTACAGAGAAATTTTAAAAGAGAGTTTATCACAATAGATCATCGACAAATGACCCTAGATTCTCTTTAAATAGAGATCATGGAACAATCGAGTGTTAAGCCATAGATCAATGGTCGTTAAGATCAAGGAGAGTATGAACCGTCAGATCACTCTATGTCGGGAACATATCATGATCGTCAAATTTCCTAACTACAAATGCATACTAATTCATACTAAAGAAACACACTAGAAAATACATTTTTACCTAATGACACAATATACCAAGTAGATCTTAACTAACTCCTAAGTGTCTAAGTATCCTAACATCCCCCCTTAAGAAAAAATTGGGATAGGATTGAAGGATTTACAATAGTGACACAATAGGAGAAAGAATGAGGCATTAGAGGATATCCCCCCTTAATGAAAACTTCCTGAACTCCTAACATAGATCGAATTTTGGAAAACTTTGCTTCTGTAAGAGACTTTGTGAAAATGTTTGCAACTTGATCTTCTGTAGTGAAAAAGAGCACTTCAATAACTTGACCATGAATGAGATTTCTGATGAAGTGCATGTGTAGCTCGATGTGTTTTCTACGCTGATGTTGAACTGGGTATTTGGCAAGCTTGATGGCACTCTGATTTTCACACCAAAGGCTGGTCAGATGCTGGTGCTGGAATCCAAACTCTGAAAGGATCTGTCGAAGCCACAGGGCTTCCTAACTTGCATTTACTACTGCTTGGTACTCTGCTTCTGCTGAACAAAGTGAAATAGCTTGTTGTTTCTTATAGGCCCAAGTGACAAGTCCTAAACCAAGGCTAAAAACATAACCTGCAGTAGACTTCTGATCATCAGGGTCGTCGGCCCAATCTGAATCAGTGAAACCAACCAATAAAGGAGTCCCCCTTGAACTATAATGTATGCCAAACTGAACTTTACCACAAACATGGTGAAGTATCCTTTTAGCTGTTGGACCATGTTGTCATTGATGCCAATGGTTTGTCATTGATGCCAATAGTTTGATTACTTGGGAGATTGTTGGATCATATGTCATTGATGTAAATGGTTTGGTTTGATTGATGTCATTGGTTGATGTCAAGTAATTGATTGATATGATT
>ML797474.1:411652-446311 GCA_009831015.1 Picea engelmannii
ATTGTAGTCCGTAATAAAAAGAAAATTGTACATACATCTTGTGTTCTTTGTGTTCATTGTGGTGATGACTTGTTGATGATATATTGCTGATATATGTTGCTGATATGTGCTCACATATAACTAGTTATAAATGAAAACAATGGATAATGAATAAATGTTGAATGCTAATTGATGAGTTTTTGTGCAACAGGGCAGTTTTGGGAAAAAGAGCCCCACACTCATTCACCCCCCCCTCTAAGTGTGGTAGGTGTGTCCAACATTAGCTAATTTCCAATGTCTTTCATGGGGTGTTTTCATATACCGGGTAACAAGACCAACAACAAAGGAAAGATGAGGATGGATATGAATAAAGTATAAGAGGATACCAACTAACTGACAGTATAGGGTGGCATCAACTTTAGGAGAAGTACAACTGGCAGTAAGCTTGACTCCAGACTGGAATGGAGAAGGGGTTGGTTTACAATCGTCCATGTGAAAGCGACGAAGAAGATCACAAGAATACTTAGACTGGGAAAGAAAAATTCCTTCATTGGTTTGCAAAACATGGAGGCCAAGAAAATAGTGCAAAAAGCCTAAGTATGTCATTTCAATATTCTTCTTAAGGCTGGTTTTCACATAGTTTAAAATTTTTGAGTCACTACTAGTAAAGATAAGGTCATCAACATAAAGGAAAAGGATTATGAGATGGCTTCCTACTTTCTTGGTATAGACATTAGGATCAGAATGGCATTTAAAGAATCTAGTGGAAATAAGAAAGCTATCCATTTTGGCATACCAAGATCGGGGAGCTTTCTTGAGACTATAAAGAGATTTCTTGAGGTGACAAATAAGGATAGAGTCATTCTGGACATAGCCAGGAGGTGCTTCCATGTAGATTTATTATTGCAAATCTTCGTGCAAGAAGGCAGATTTAACATCCATCTGATGGACCTCCCATTTATGCGAGGCAACAAGGGTAAGAACAAGGCAGATGGAATTCATTTTTGCTACAGGGGAAAAGGTTTCATTATAGTGAATTCCTTCAACTTGGGAAAATCCTTTGGCAACTAACCGAGCCTTATGTCTTACAACACTTCCATCTGATGCATACTTAGTTTTGTAGACCCATTTGCATCTAACAAGTTTTCTTCCTTTTGGAAGAGATACAAGATCCCAAGTATTGTTTTCCATTAAAGAACGATACTCTTCATTCATTGTTGTATCCCAATCTGGATGACCTGGAGCTTATGAAAATGTATCTGGATCATGAGTTTCTGAAACTTGAGCCAAAAGAGAAGAGGCTCGTTGGAACTGTGAACGTGTTCGACGTTGATCTGAAGGATCACCGACAATATCACAACTGCTTCTCATGTTGAACAGACCCATCTAGGAAGCAGTGGAGCTAGTGCTGGTTCAGGTTCAAAGGACTCATCTGGAGGAGGGTGAGTAGGCAGAGTTGGATTTTCATCCTCACTATCATCATCTGAAGAAGAAACTAGATTAGAAGAAGGCACAAACACCGAAGGTGGCCGACAGGCTGAAGAAGGCACAACTGCTGAATTAGGCTCGCGGGCCAAAGAAGGCACAAACGTCGAATTAGGCTCACAGGCCAAGATATTTTCATCAAATTTAACATCTCTTCTAATAATAATTTCATTACAATGTGATTAAATAAGTCTGTAACCTTTGACATCTTCAAAATAACCAACAAATATACACTTCTCACTTTTAGGCTGCAATGCTTTCCCTTTTCTCATCAGGAATGTAAGCCCATGCTATACTACCAAATACATAGAAGTGACTTACATCTGGTTTAATTTTAGTCCAAGCTTCTTCCGGTGTTATATTTTAAATATCCTTTGTGGGAGTGTGATTTACTATGTAATTTTCATAGTTGATGGCTTCAACCCAATACTTTAGACTTAATCCCTTAGAATGGATCATACAATTATCCATTTCTTTTAATGTGCAATTCTTTCTCTTAGCAACACCATTTTGTTATGGTGTATATGGAACAATGTGTTGCATTTGGATTCCCTGTGTAGTGCAGGAACTTGTAAAATTATTGTTCACATATTTGCCTCCATTATCTATTCTTAAACTTTGAATTTGATGTCCATATTTCTTTTCTACAAGGGCCTTGTAGGCCAAAAACTTGTCAAAAACTTCGCTCTTAAGTTTTAAGAAGTAAACCCAAGTACGTCTAGAAAAGTTATCAATGAAAGTTAAGAAATAATTGCACCCAGAAAAAGAAGGAGAAGAAATTGAACCACACAAATCACTGTGAACAAGCTGCAAAGGAGCCGAGGCGTGCCAAAAGGCATGTTTGTCAAAACGGTCCCGATGATGTTTGTCGAGAACACAACCGGAACAAACACAATCTTTGCATGAAACAAGAGGAACACCAGACACCATATGTTGATTACATAGTTGCTGCAATGAGTGATAGTTTATATAACCAAACCGCTCATGCCAAAGTTTTCTCAAGTCATCGCTATGAGCAACAAAAACTGATGAAAAAGATGATGTCCCAAAGTTGTCAAATTTGTATAACCTGGTAATATCATCAACAATTCCAGTTGCAAGAACATGCTTAGGATCTTTTAGATCCTTTATTACAACTTGGTGAGGTGAAAACTCTACAGTTTTACCTTCACCTGAATGAGTGATTTGATATACTGATAGAAGGTTACAAGAAAGACTTGGAACACATAATACATCATTGAAATGACCATTTTCTACTTGAACTGGTCCAGATCCTTCAACACTAAGAGATCTATCATCACCAACAAATATTTTCTTGGTGTTACATTCATTTAGAGTAAAAAATATGGCTCTATCCTTAGCCATATGATAGGATTCTCCAGAATCAATAAGCCACTCATTAGAAGTATAAGTAGAAGTAGAATTTGTATTGAAGGAGAAACCAGAAGAAAAAGGTGCATGTCCATGAGAAGAAGAAGAAGTAGAATCGATATTGATGTTGTGCTTCATCATCACTACTTCTAAAGATGTCATCTTCTTGAAACATTTGGACTCATCATGACCATCTTTATCACAAAACTTGCAATGTATGTTAGTATTCTTATTTTTATATTTTTCTCCTTTTACTCCATTAGGCACAAAAGTTGTATGAGTGGGTTTGGGACCTTTATATTGCTTGTTTTTGTGGCGAGGATGTTGCTTCTTGTGATTATTGGTTTTTTCTTTCTGATGGACAACTAAGGGTTTGTTGGAGGTAGTTGCAGTGCTGATCAGTCCAAGTTGTACTAGGTTATTTTTCTCTCTAATCAAAGCATCACAAAATTTCTCAAGACTGGGTTTTTGATAAGTTGCCCCTAGATCCTCTTGCATGGAATAAAAGGTAGATACAAACACAAAATATGCACTACCTAGCTTAGAATGAATAAGATAAATGCAACAATCTTTGTCTATCTTTATCTTAAATTCTTCACATAAAGTTCTAAGTGTTTTAAACTTAGATAGATAGTATTCAATGCAAGAAAATCACTTGGAATTAAAGTTAGTACTTGATTTTCTAATTGTTGTGCTCGAATAATATTATGTTTACCAAACACAGATTCAATATTTTCCCAAGCTTCTTTGAGTTTATCAATTGATTGAAGGTGGAACCTTAAATTAGAAGAGATGGACATTCTGATTAATCCATGTGCTTTGTCATTCTTGTTATACCATTTGGCTTTCTTATCAACAACAGTGGTTGTTGTTTCCTTTCCCAAGGTAATTTGGTACAAGCCTTTACTTCTTAATAAATCCTCCATATGGGATTTCCATTGGAAGTAGTTGGTGCTGGTAAGTAAGAGATTACTTGTAGAAGACATATTAAATATGTAGATAATATAGATTTAAAAACTGAAACTAATGATCTGAATGGAAATATCTCAAAAAGTTATGCGGTTTAAAAAAAAACGGCATTGAAAACCGATTTCGGATGTGAGAGTTATGCCATTTAAAAAAAAAAGACATAAACGGTAACCAAAGGACCACGTGGTAGTGTAAGTTTCTTTATGAAGTGACTCACTTTTATAAGCAGAAGTGGGGCTTACTTTTACAAAGAAAAGTTGCATGCAAAATAAATAACTTTAAAATAAAATATTAAAGCTACTTATAGTGATTCACTTTTATACTTGAAGTGAAATACACTCTACAATTTTAGCATGATCTTTTTCAAAAAAATTAACAAAAGAGAGACTTGAACTCAAGACCTCTTACTTAATAAGTTAAATTTTAACCAAATGGTCTAGAAAAACATATTGTAATGTTCAAAAGGAGGATTGGGGTGTTGTTGGTGTTGTTTTTGTTGTTGTTGAAGATATCCTTGGAGAGCATGCTAAAAAAAACTCTTTTCACACAAGAAAAAAAAAATTCGCTTCTCGATGACAACAAGGGTTAGATATCGGTTAGCTTACCTGGAAGATGCACCTTTTCCTATATGTTTCTGATTTTCAAGATCGCACAGGGCGCAGGGAAAAGAGAATACACAGATCTAAAGGAGTAGAAACCCAAAAATAAAAAAATACAAAACCAAAATACTTCTCTGCAAAAAATTTAAAAAATCTGTATTCAAACTTTATACCTCCGGATCTGACTATAATGGTCGTATCTTAGGCAAAAAAAAAACTTTTCGAGTGAAACGAAAAGTGTTCCTGAATGAAACAAGTGCTCTAGACGCAATGGAGCAGTCCTCTCAGCCTAGAAATGTACGAAAATGATAGAAAATGGATACATCCCGCGTACATCGGTATATGTGCCAGAAAATGAAATTAAATGTCAGGTTTCCATGTCACGACAAGATATATCTGATCCTTGGCCTTCCATATACTGGAAAAATTCTGAATCAACCCTTCAGCTCCATTCTAAAGGCTATAAAGAATCCAATTCTGAGCTATGGAAAAGAGAGAGAATTCAACTTTGAGAGGAAAGTTACTATGGAGGAATTATTTACTTCACATTGAGTCTGCATTGATTTGTCCTTTAAGTCTAAACACAATGTCATCCCCCAATATATTCCCTTATTGTTGGAGAACCTCATTGTCTCCCTTATATGAACTTGACGTTGGTGGAGGATTGAAGTGGTGGAGGCCCAGTTGGAAGGAAATTGGTTTCTCAGTTTTGAACCGTGCCGACACAGAAGTCTGTAATATTATCACTTATGTTGATCATTTATTAATAGAAATACTCTTTTCCCGTCCAATTAATATCTTGCAAATATATGAATTATTATCCATGGACGTATTTGTTGTGTATATTGATGGATTATGCTATCTAATGTGTTAACCTTTTATATTGCCATCATATGCTTGTTTTGCTTGTTTGTTGAGAACTTGTTGTAGGTATATAGATTTGGGTAAAAGTGCTCAACGATGGAAATCATCGAACATCTGGACGAGGTAGGCCTCTTTCTTATCTCACATGCAAATTAGTTTATATAGTATTTTTATGGGATAGAGTTGATTTCTGCAGTCATTTTCGTCTGTTGTGATTCTCCCTAGACATAGAGATATTTTCCTCGTAACAGATGTTGGTATGGCCATTCTTTGAAAATACTCCATATGAATACCTTTCTTCTCTTGACGCAAACACTAGATTATGGAAAAAAAATTATGAAGCTATTCTAGAAAAAAAAAAACAAGAAGTCATGACCAATACTAACTGCCATTCATTCCTACTAACTACCATTCATTCATAGGGAGGTGTGTAACAATATTTCATGCCAAGGGAATATGAAGAGTCGTGGAAGTTTGAATCCCATAGGTTCATATCTTGATTAGTCATAATAGTTTAAAATTTACACATCAGAAATATGAAGAGATAGAGGAATCGACAACCAATTATGATGGTTGAGCTTTCTTGTATTATTCTTGCTAAGTTTTCTATCTGCATTGGCTCCCCTACACCAATACAAGTGTGTGCATCAAGATTTGGGTACACGCGACTATGTCCAATTATATGCACCCTAATTATGCTTTTGCCTAAATTCAGTTTGCATGTGGATATAAAAAATTGCACCTCACTCATATTGTTGGGTCTGCGCATGAACACAACATGACTCAACCCACCACTTTTGGCACACATCAAAATTGCAATTATCATGTGCACACTTGTACTTATACAACACTTCAAAGATAAGCATGTATTTAGTGCAAGTCCTCCAATCATACTCAGTCGATCTATGATTATTTTATGGATCAGGCCTCCTTTATATAACCCAAAAAAAAATTTGTCATTCTTGATGGGTGTTTTATATGCACTAAATCCCTCAATTAAATTGTCAACCCTAGGTAAGTAAACTTAAAGTCATAGCACTATATGTGCCAAGGTAGAAAATATAGAGGAAGTATGATCTAACTAAGTAGATGGTCTATCTTAGGGTTAATCTACTTGAGCAAAGACTATCAATGAGAAAACCCTATCAAAGAACTTGAACTATTTACCCTAAGCAACTTTTAGACAATGGATCAATGGATAGTTCCTAAATAAGCAAATCAAAAACCCTACTTTGAACAAGTTAACTTGTTTAATCTAATGAAAAATAACAAGTAATATATTCAACTTAATGAGAAACAACAACAACAAGCTAATATATTCAATCTATTCAATATAATGAGCATCATCAAGTAAGAAAGTAAGCAACAAAAAAACTAATCTAGTAAAACTTGTTCAACAGGTAAACCTATCAAAACTATTCAGCAAGTAAACTAATCAAAACTATTCAACAAGTAAACTCTATTCTTAAGACAAAACTCATAATCATTTCTAATCTGTGAAGGGAAATCTTAACCTACTTAATCAAAAGCATCATGACAATATTAAGAGATTAATCAAAACTATTCTTAATCTACAATAACAAGAAACTTCAAATATGATGATTATGTCTCGGTGCCTAATGACATCACGATGGAATCTAACGATTAGTGATAGCTCAAGAGGAATAAATTCAATATTAACTTATGTTGGCACAAGGGAAGACCCAGGGTTCAATGCTTCAACAACACACCAACAAAACCCTAACTACCAACCCTTTCAACAACATCTGTGAAGCAGATGAAGTCTCACCTGAGGTAGAGATAGGGGGGGTTGCAGGACTCAGGTGTATAAAACTAAGCTGGGACACAGATCTATGATTACGACACTTAACATAGAACTTAGAAAACAATATACATTAGTTCTTGAACCTCATTCCAATCACAGATTAAACCCTTATTATAGATCAACACAGTAACAATAAAGATCAAGCACTTCCAATCACTTAGCACATAGCTTAGCTCAGATCTAGCATTCAATCATATTTAAGCACTAAGAAACAACATCAGATGCATTCATCATACATTATGACAACAACACTAAGAAAATAGACAACACAAATCATAAATCACATCGCACAAAGCACATCAAGACACATGATATGCGTGGTTCACCCCAGTGTGGGGCTACGTCCATCAACTTCTTCTTCTTTATTTATTAGTCTTTGATATTCTTACATTCATCTGCTCCTGTGCACAAAGACAGAGCCAAACTCCGCAGAAGACAAGAGATCTATGCGGTGCACGCCAGATCCTCCTTCCCAAAATTAGGTCAACACACATAGCCAACTCCACACAGTCATTTTGTACAAAGAAACTTACAACCTCTTGCATTAATCCAACATTAACATATTATGCACATAGCGAACACCAACATATTATGCACATAGCAAACACCCCACTTCTTACATCACTTAGCTACTTATCTATACATTTACAAAAATTCCTAATCATGGGTAAACCCATGGGTCGACATCCCTTAACCCATTACATAAACCCTAGTAAACCCTTTGCTCGGTCCACAATATTGTAAAACAAGAGAGATTCTGTGATCTTAACTCTACCTGGGTGCTCCATCTTTGACCAGCCTATCAAAGTCCCAAAAGTGGTCAAACATGAACAATGTTTCCTCAAAACTTGGTCAAGGGCCAACAATCCCTGAACACTCACCCATGACTCATCCCGAGTCACTCAGATCTGGGCAACACTTCTTCGAAGGCCTCGAGCTTAGCTCAAGCTGCCTCAACTTTTTGCTTCGCCAAAGCCTCCTGCTCAGAAAACTCCTGAATCGGTTGCTCTATAACAAGCCCTTCCAGGAGTTGTTCCACTATCGTAACCATTTGGTCTAGCTGCGAGCCTTGTCCTTCAATCTCTTCAAAAATCATGTAGGCTTCATCCTGTACCGGATATAGTCTCTACGTAACTTCCATGACTCTTCTCTAGATGGCAGTAATTTTTTGTTGGACTATGCGTTGCTCCTATGATCTCCTCATTTTCTCAACTACAGTGAGTGACTTCATCTGTGCCTAGACGGTGGAGGCGTGCTTCTGCACCTCTTGGAGTTGTGCTTCCATTTTTCTCAACTCCAGATATTCTGCGAGGCATTTTTTTTTCTATGCACTATGATCACTTAATTTCTTACATTCTAAGGTGAGTACCCTGATCCTTCCAACTACGCTCTTGGCATCTTCGTCCCTTTGATCTCTCACTTCTTGTGAAGTTCTCAACAATGATCATATTTATAACTCCATTATCTGTGCTTGAAGCTGTTAGATGGCCTCAACGAGCTTCCCCACTTGCATCTCGACTAACTCTGGTTCCTCTTATGCCAAGCTCAACACAGATCGAAGTGCTTTAGTCACCACTTCTTTGACCACACTCTTCTTTGCGAGCAGTTGGTCATCTTCTTTCTATTCCTTTTCATTGTCCTCCTCGAACATCACTCGAATTTCATCTCTCTCCTTCTACGCAACTCGAATTTTATCTAAGACCTCCTCCTTTTATTGATTCAAGGCTTATGTAGCCTGCTCTTTTTCTTCTTAGGCTCTGATCAAAATCTGAACCATGGGTTAAAAATTTGCTCAATTTTCAAAGTACTCGGAATGCGACGAAAATGGTGCCATTGCGTTCGTCTCGTCTTCCTGATTCCGACGGTATATTTACTTTCTCAAACGGAGTCCGTATGGAGAAGATATTGCGATCTGTTCGCCGAGCCAAACAGGAAAAAAAATGGGACGCTGACTAGGCAGTCCGTACATTCGTACGGATGCTGACGTGGCTTGATGGTACGACTCACACGTGGCAGGTGATGTGGAAATTTGTGATTGGTTGACAACTGGACGAGTTATATGGCGACACGTGGCATCTTCTTAGCGAATGGTAGGGTGCCACGTGGCACCCGTTTACTGGTTGTTGGGTTAATGATTGGTTTATTAAAATTTTGTGGGTCCGTGGGGTTCGACCCCCGGACCTCTCTCCACCTTCCAAAGATTTTACAAAGGTCAGCCCGCCAACGCGCCACAATTTGGGTTTTAATAACCATATGTTTAAAAACGTATTTATGTTTGAGTTATGTTGGAATTGGCGGGGGGTTCGGGCCGGGACTTAGCCCCGACCCGCGGCCATATCACATTTTACATATGACCAAACCTTATATCATTTGGCGCGCGGGGAATCGTTTAAAGGTCCAGCTCTGGTCAAACCCATGGTCGTAAACACATTTCACTTGTGACCATTACAAATGTTGGTTGGGCGCGGTTTAAAACATATAGCGTGCGGTTTAAAGTTGTGATTTAAACCCGGTTCTATGGTATAAAACATACGACCATACCCCTGTTTCAAATGGCACGCGGAGTGTGGTTTAAACCCACGGTTTTAATTTGTATTACATGACCATTCCATATGTATATGCGCGCAGGTTTGATTTGTTATGTTTGCCCGTGGTTTGTTACCACATGTGACCACGGTATACCCGGAGCATGGTTTTCGTTTTGGGTTTTTTAAAATGGTCATACAAACATGCGCCCGACACTTGTCAAGCTCTGGGTTAACCTTTGAAACGGGTAGCCCTTTTATGCGCGGGACGTGGCCACATGCCCCCCATGCGCCCAACACCTCCGACATGGGGGGCTTTAGTTTCGCTAATGGTGCGACAATTTGGCACCAATTTCGGAAGGCGCGTGTGTGCTGAGTTTAGGCACGGGAAACGCCAGAAGCTAGGTTCACTTTCACATGGGTGCGAAATGGCGAACCAGTGATAGCAGCTTGAAGGGAAAAATGGCAGGAGGCCTAACTTTTGGAGTTTTTGGCCAAATGAGGTGTTGTAAAAGCCCAGCTAGGGGTTTTTGGACGTTCTTAGTCCATTGGCACTGTTTACACAGGAATTTGAAGACTCCTTATGTAGGTTTTTAACCATTGAAGTTTGAGGAAGCTCCAGGAAGCTTGAAGCCCTCATTGTTTGAGGCATTGCTCAGATGAGCCCATGTCTATTTGCTGAGATTGAATAGTCATTTTTGACTAATTATTATTCTCTGAACACATTGGGATAGTTTTCAGATCCATTTGAGGACTTTTACAGGTGTTTTTTCCACATTGAAGCTCAGAGAAGCTTGGAGGCCACATGTAGAAGAGGTCATTACTGGATGAGACAAGATCCATTTTTAGAGTTCTAATAGTCAATCTTGGGGTTTTTATGTATTCTGAACCCAATGGTACATTATGTAAATCCATTGGAGTTGAGAATCAGCTTGTAAAATAACATTTGACAACTAATCCCAAAGAGCCAAGTCCATTGAAGGAGGCTCAAGGAGAGGTAGCCCAGAGAGGGGTGAACTCCTTTATCATCTTGGTATTGTTGTGAGTTTGATGTGTTATTTGCTGCCATTTATGTTGTTGTGTATATGTTTATAACACATATTTATCCATTAAAAAGAACATTTCCTCACACATGAACATTGACAAGAAGAAGCATGAACTTAACACATAAACCATATTGCATATTTTAACACATGAAGCAAGGTCCTGTTAAGGTTTATTTTATTGAGGTAGAGGGTGCTTGCATAGCATAACAAGTCAGCCTTCTATTTTCAGATCAGGCTCATTGAAGCTGAGCCTTTGTTTCATCTACTAGTCTTCGTAATTGGGTGGGCTCATCCCCCAATTCTGCAATTTTTTATGACAAGGGTGCAGTAGGTACTGTGCAGCTCGAATGGATGGCTTTTTGTTTCTCCTTCAGCTCCTTCTCAATTATTTCATATAGTGTCTCTTTCTTTTCTCTATATCATTGCAAGATATCCTCTAAAGCATCCTCCACATCTGTGATGATTGGATCGACTTCGTCCATTGTGAGCGTGGCCTTCATATTGGGCTTATTAGCGCATGTCTTCTTTCCTGTTGAGGGTTTATGCGAAGAAAAATTTCTCTTCTTCGATGTTTCAGCCTACTACAAACCTAGTGACCTGTGTCGGATTATTCTTTATGATGCACTTGTCATCTATAAGCTGACAAGCAAGACGCACACTGCCATCCTAGATGGAGACTAACTTTCCATCATGCGTCAATAACTACATTTCTAGTCATTCTAGAGAATCACTATAATGGTCAGGGCACCTCCAACAGTCATATAGCTTCGTCGTGGCGAATTCCAATTCTACGTGGTTCTGATATTCCATTGAGGTTCAAATTCTCTAGATCTTCCTTCTATGAAGTCTTCTCTGGAACTTCCAGTAGTTTTTCTGAATTGGCTTTCTTCTTTCTAAGCTTCCTTGCCTCCTTTCCTGTGATCTAAGTCTCTGGATTCCTCTTTACATTCTTATTCTTATCTTCTCTTAGTAAAGTGACTTTGCACTGTTGATGTGCTCTTACAGATTCTGAGTTTAATGTCCCTTCTCTTACTATTCCAAGGGTGGATATACTTCTTTCTTGCATGGATAGGTCTTCCACACCTTCTTGCGTTCTTTCAACTTTGACAACTACTTGTCTTTCATTTTGTTACTTCGACTCAATTTATCATTCTTCTATCATTCAATCTATTCTTCGAGCTATGAGATCCCTTTGTTCTTGATTTTTTATTTTCTATAGCTTCCTCCTCTTCTTTCCTTTTGATCTGATCCTTCTCAATCCAAATCATTCCTAACAAAAGTGGAAAAGGGGTGATGTTCTCAACAAATCTAATAACTTCAAATTCTTCTTCAGTCGATGTTTCGTGAGAAATCATAGGTATATTAGTAACTCTTCCACATAGGGTTATCATTTTTCCTTTAAGCAAGCCTATCCTTCCCAATGAAGGTACCATAGTAGGCTTTCCCAGAATTTCCCAAGCTTTCTGGCATAATATTCACGTGTGTTTCTTCATCCAATACACAATCTATGTCGAAGTCTTTTATTCTTGTAACTATGTGTTGTTTTTCTCTCAAGATATCTGACAAAATGACATCCTTGTGGTCATCCATCGCTTCTTTTAACTATACTAACATAGTCTGAGATTTCTCTGATTATTTATTTTTATGATTCTCTAACATATCCTTGGTCTCTTGAACTTCTTTATAGTTTTCTTGTCTCATGTTCATCTTTTCAACTTTAGCAATCATCCTTGGGCAATCCTCAACCTCATGACCAATAATTTTACAACAAAGACAAATAGGGCCTGTACCAGGGCATTCCTTAGCAAGATGTCTCGATATTTTGCAATTATAACACAATGTTAATCCTCTCTTTCTTTTAAACGATCCCTAGCCTCTCTCGTACTACACACTAGGATCACAGTGTTGGACCTGCAATCTGCAAAAATTCTTTCTAGGTTCTTCCATCCACCTATTAGTCTAAAAATTCTTTATGTGCATAGGAATAACATATCTTTCTCTATTTCTATTAATTTTATTCAGATCAACTCTTTCTTCTAATTGTTCCCTAGTTTTTAGACTAGGAAAAAATCTATCAAACATACCTAGATTCATATTTTTGAAGAAAACAATTCCACTTATCTTACCTTTACCAGAGAACAATAATTTAAGATCTTACCTCTTTTCTTCATATTTGGTTTCTTTCTTAGCACAAAGCTTCACAAGTCAATTGGAATATTCCACACTATAGTAACAGATATATGCACAGATATTTCTCTTTTCTTTAGTTCCCAACAATCACAGTTTTAGATTTCGACAACAGAACCAGATTTTGGCACAAGTGTGGACCCAGGGTTCAACGCTTCAACAACGCATCAAAAAAACCCTAACTATCGACCCTTTTGGCAACACCTGCGAAGCAAATGAAGTCTCACCCAAGGTAGAGGTAGGGGGGTTGTAGGACTCAGGTGTTTACAACCAAGCTGGGACACATATATGTGACGACAACACTTAATAGAGAACTTAGACAACAATATGCATTAGTTCTTGAACCTCATTCACATCACAGATTAAACCCTTATTACATATCATCACAGTAACAATAAATATCAAGCACTTCCAATCACTTAGCACATAGCTTAGCTCAAATCTAGCATTCAATCATCTTTAAGCACTGAGAAACAACATCAGATGCATTCATCATACATTATGACAACATCACTAAGAAAATAAACAACACAAATCATAAATCACATCGCACAAAGCACATCAAGACACAGGATATACGTGGTTCACCCCAGTGTGGAGCTATGTCCACCAACTTCTTCTTCTTTCTTTATTAGTCTTTGATCTTCTTACATTTATCTTCTCCTGTGCACAAAGCCAAAGAGCCAAAATCTGCAGAGGATAGGAGATCTACGCGCTATGCGCTAGATCCTCCTTCTGAAAATCAGGTCAAGTCATAGAGCCAACTCCACACAGTTTGTTTGCACAAAGCAACTTACAACCTCTTGCACTAAGCCAACATTAACATATTAGGCACATAGCCAACAATGACATATTATTCACATAGCCAACACCCCGCTTCTTACATAGCTTAGATACTTATTTATACATTTATAAAAATGCCTAATCATATGTAAACCCATGGGATGACATCCCTTAACCCATTACATAAACCCTAGTAAACCCTTTTCTCAGTCCACAAGTTCGCAAAACAAGCGAGATCCCGCGATATCATCTCTTCCTCGGTGCTCCATCTTCAACTAGCTTGTCGAAGTCCCAAAAGTGGTCAAACATGACCAATGTTTCCTCAAAACTTGGTCAAGGTCCAACAACTTCTATGGAAAAATGAAAAGTATGAATCAAACAATCTAACGAGAGCTTAGCCATCATAGAAGAAATATTAACTATCCTGAAAATCCATGTGATCTCTCAAATTCATATATCAATCATCGATGATAAGAAAACACTGTTATACTTAATTCAAATGCACTCTTATGCTAACTTGAGAAAATTCACATGATTAGAAACTCGTAACTAAAATCTTAATTCAAACTCAAACTTTTAATTAAAATTGCAATTCAAATCTAGAACAGAAATTTCATAAATTAAACTAAGCTAATCCTATTATTAAAAATTCAGATTTCAAACCAAAATGCTTATAAAAACATAATCCAAATTCTACTTCTATATTAGCATACTACAACAATATTGCTAAGAAAAAGAGATTTAGGAACGCATGACTAAAAATGAGAATTAAATCAATTAACAAAACTTGCATTTATTAATCCATCGAAACTCGTAAAAGAAACTCCGTACTATGTGTTAAACTAATACTCTATTCTAACTACTCTGTTTTAACCTGCAGAAATTCAATTTGACATTTTAACACACAAACAAGGTTAGTAGTTTGCAAGCCATTCACTAACAAATAAAAGACACAACATGAGAGATAGTTATCTCCTACAAGCAACCTGCAAAAAGGGAATTTAAACAATTAAATGATGAACAACAAATACACAACATTTAAAATAAAAAAACACATATAACAGGAAATGAAGTAAATGATAATTGTACAACTGAAAGATGCAATCTATCTATCTAAGTATTCACACAGACAACTGGTGGGCCCCCCAGCATTTCATGGCTACTCAACATCAAATCGCAAGCTTAATCAACATGGTTCTGTCATTAAATTAAAAAAATGCAATCTAACACACGTTTGCATAAATGTCTGAGTTACACAACGAAAATGGATTCTAACAATTCTTAACATCTGGTATGGCCACTATTGGTGGTATTTATAATGATTACAATTCGAGAGGTCGACCACTGGAAGGGTCGACCTCCTCTAAAAATGGTAAAACCCATTAAATGCATGCTAACAACCTTTAGCTTCTAGAAACTGACCGAACCACTCAACGATTAGCATAACTGCTTAATATGAGATGTTAAGAGCTCAGTAGTTGGAGGCCATTAGGGGGAACAAAACCCATGTCATTGATTCACCCAGCATAGGCCATCAATATAACAACTTCCAACTCAATTAGGGGGAACAAAACCCAAGTGTTGGATGCAGTGTCAGACGCAATGCCGGATGAAGTATCGGATCGGGTGTTGGATGAAGTGTCGAATGAGCTACCAGATGGAAAATTGCATTGTGAATTCATCCAGTGACACACAGATCATGCAATGTTATATTCTTTTAAACATTAAATCAAATCTAATTTAGCTCAAAACCATTACAAAACATCAATTGCACATACATGTTGTAGATCCACGATGAATTGATACAAAATTCTTTGAAAACATCTTCAAAATGGTTATTAATACATATAATATTAGTACAAAAAGGATTCAATAATCATCATAAAACAACCAAATCATGAGCCCAACATTACCCCCACACCTAATGTTTTGCAGGTCCCACTGCAAAAAAAAATGAATTGCCCAATATGACTAGACTTGCTGAGCAAGGGATGGATTAGCTTTAGAAGCTTCTTGCCTTGAAGACTTTGTCTTGGCCCTCTTGCGGTGTTTCAATTGTGCATGGAGGCTATGATTGTCATTGGTCATTTGATCAACCAACCATTGGAGGGAATTCACCTTTTCTTGTATTACTGCATTATCATGGTGGAGATGCCTATCCATGGTCTTCCTCTCTTCCAACTGTTGTAGCAGCTGAACATTTTCCTGTTGTAATTTTTCAATGGCTGGAGTATGATTAAATATCTCAGAGGAGGGTTTGGATCCCTTGAAGGATGTAGAGATTCTATCAGTTTTGGGATTTGGTGTAGGCATCTGTGAGGTAGGAGTAATAGAGGGTTTATGAGGGGGAATGGGTTCATATTTTTCTTCTCTATCAAGCTCCAATTCTTCTGCATAAACTTCCCTAAGTCTTTTATGGGGGCTTTTGAGATCGGAAGATACTTGGATAGGATATGAAGTGCCTAGGTGTTTTACATTAGGCTTCCCACTTGCATTCTGAGTAATTTTTTGAAAAGATCCTCCTTTGAATCAATTGGATCATCTCCTATTTGTAGAGACTATAGGGAAATCTTATTGAATTGCCTCTTGTAACTTTTTGGGTTCAAGATCAATAGATGATGAGGGCATTGGAGAGTTATCAATAAGGTTTTTAGTCTTCTTTCCCGATGAGGCTGCAGGGGTATCAACAAGTTTCTTGGTCTTTTGTTCTGGTAGAGGGATAACTTGATTAGGAGGGTTTGGAGTCTTTGAAGAATGGGGTTTGGATGGATTAAAAGTCCCTATATCAAGTGGTTTCTTTCTAGTCTTGATTGTGATATGAGGGTTTGAAAATTGATAAATGAACTCATTCCATGTCTTCCCCTGTTTTTCCAACTCAGCTATAACAAGAAATTTGATGAGGTCATGGTGGAATAGGCTATTATGAGGATTGGCCACATTCTTTTTTACTTGGGAAGACATATTCTAAAGACTTTTCAAGAAGTAAAAAGGAAAATTCAATGGTTTGTTAAACTGGAAATGAGATAATAGCTGAAAATGGCAGGCTTTAAAAACAGAGTATCTACCTTCACAAGTGATAATTCTGGTGATGACAATCAGAGGGTTAATTAGCTCATATTTAATCCACTCCTTGGAGTATCCCTTAGCTCCAGAAACATTCTAAAACTCAGGCTTGAAAACTTTTTTGTATCTTGGCCATGGCAATTGGTGGTGTTTGAACCAACGATATCCAACTCTTGGCAACTTCGTGGTTGAGGAAATTGACTCCTCAGAGACCAAGAAGGCTAGAGACCACACACGTGCCATCCATCCATCAAATCCAAGGAAGAATTACAGAGAAAATATGTCATCGTGGCCCTGTAGATGCGCCAAGAATTGTCCCCACCCAGTGTGAAGGAAGACCTCCCTACACTGTGTGAATTTGGGGATAGAAAAGAGGTCTACATAGGAGGAAGCCTCATAAAGTTTGGGCATGGTTACAATGCATAGGATGAGCAGAGGAGTAGAATTGGAAAAAGGAGATAATTTGGGTAGAGGACGAGTGCAATTAGGCATAGGATGAGCACAATAAAATGATCATGCATGAATAAAATAACAATTTGGAGCTAATCCTCTGATTTTGAATGCGCTCAAGGTGGAGGCAATTGAATTCATTGATGAATTCATCACACGTGAGTTTTCATGTGTGAGTATGAGTGCATCGATTTTGAATTCGAAGAGTGTCCTTTGGAGGCAATCATAATGATTAAGGAGTTATATCAATGTACAAGTATTCGAATTGGACATTTGATCACAAAAATGTATTTAAGGATTGTATCATTTAACTATCAAATGCCATTTAAATATCTCATCATACAACTGAAAAACCAAATTAATTAAAAACAATCCCTGGTTACCTACAATCGTGGTCATTTACTATGTGTGTGCACCTCATCTGATCCTTCATATGGAGCATCATCCAGTCATCCATATGGCACTCCATACGACACCCCATATGGCACTCCATATGGTACTCTTGTGCAAAATGGAATTTGTTCATCCCGTAATGGATGTTTTATCCATAACACTCAGTCTTAAACACTTTTGACAGTCAAGGTGAACAGGATCAGAGAAGGGATAAGAGTGTTCCGCTATTAATTTCTTTGTCATCGTGCTCACACAATCTGTTCCTCTATATCACATATTATAGGGAATGCAATCATAATCTGTAATGAACAGTCTGTAGAGAAAAACCAGTTAAGTGGTCTGTCGAAGAAATATGCAACAGGTTTATAACAAACAATGAGCATTTCAATAAAAAAATAATTGTTGATATAATATCCCATATCATGAAAACAATATACATAAAATTTTACAAAGATTCAAATTCTTATTCTCATGGATTATAGATAGGCAGTGTTGTCATTTGTCAGCTCATGAAACCCCTCCCCCACTCCTAAGTATTATGACACCTCACAATAAAAAATATAGGAAACCAGTCAATTCTCCCAATAGCTGAATATTTACAGCTTGTTAAGTGTAGAGATAAATTTCACATATCGGTCTGACGAGACATTCGAATATGGCCTCACGTATAGGATAGAATATCCTACATATAGTTAAGAAGAGGTAGGCAGGAGAGTTTCAAGATAGCCTCAAAGTTAGTTCCCAATGGAAAATTTATGAAGTTCATTAACCTTAACTTAACCATACATACTTCAGGTCAACTTTATCTACAAGTAATTACGTACATTGAGACAATTTTTAAGATTTAGGAATTTCTTTTTTGTTTTTCATATTATCATCCTCATTTGGTAGAATGCCCCGCTGTGAGAAAGCTTGTTCAGTACTCCGGCGGGTTTACCTAGTCATACCACAGGTCAGTACCCACTGCCAGCAGACCTGTTTAGTATCCCAATGGGTTAGCCTCTTACACCCTCAAAGACTAGCCCTCCATCTTTTAATATTTTAATATAAGATTGCTTTCTGCAAGAATATGGGGGGACAACTCTGAAAAAAAAACTTTTCTTTTTTCTTTTCTTTTTTAGATTGGGATGGTATTTATGTTAGAGGATGAATTTCCTTTATGTATTCCTTATAGATTGTCCTGATGTAAGGGGTACTTAAGTGGACGTATCCTATCTAAAGATATTATATAATCAAGCATTTTTAGTGTGTAATGGATGGTACCATTGGGAAAGAACATAAATGTATCTTTAGGCTCAACTCACTTTCTTCTTCTTCTTTTTTTAGTTATTGTGATGTTTCCATGGCTAACTATTAATCATACCTCCTTGTTACTCTTTAATAAAGATACTTTACTCACTTAATCAGGGTTCTTGGGGAAACTGTATGAGTAACCTCTAAGTTTGATGGTTAAGGTATCACTCCCTTATATCCTAGTGGTGAAGGTTTAAGAGAAGATGCTATTAAAGATGCCTTGAGAAAAATAATATGGAAATATTTGAAACAATAAGGCTAATTACAAGAAATCATTATTCAATTGATGATTATCAGACAACAAAGTTCAAATATAGCAATATTTTGAAGGAAAATACTTCCTTTATATCTCCTTGAAATTGTCTACTCCTGGTGAAATAAATACCTATAAAAATCTCTATAATTGTCTTATCAACATAATTCAAAATTATTTACATATGTACAATCGAAAATTAAAAAAAAACATTCAAGAACAAGGGGGGACTTTCCCATCTACTAAGTCCAATGCCTTGTCAGTTGACATGACCTGTAGAAAATCTTCTTTGGAAGTGGGTCTATGATAAAGTTTGAGTCAGTGTCCATTTACTATGAAGGAGACTTGTCCATCGTCAATTGTTTTGATTTTAACAACCCCATTTTCATACATGGTGACTACCTTGTAAGGACCCAACCACCGAGTGGTAAGTTTTCCTTTGAAGGTTTTAAATCGGGAATCAAACAACAAATCCCAATCACTGGGTTGGAAGTGTTTCTTCTTAATAAACTTTCCATGCCACTTGATCCTCTAGTTTTGGACTAATATTGTTCATTGGATAGAATCTTGCCTGATCTCATCCAACTTGTTTAACTGTAGGGCTTATTGTTTCTGAGCCTCATCTAAGTTTAATCTCAATTCTATGGCAATACAAAAGGTCCTTACTTGGAATTCTATTGGTAGAAGTACTTGTTTCCCATACACTAGCTCATAAGGGGTATGCCCAGTGGTGTTTCTCCAGGTGGTCTGATATTCCCATAAAGCCTCTGGAAGCCTATCAGCCCAATCCCGATGATGCAATGGAATAGTCTTGGTTAAGATAGCTTCCAGAACTTTGTTTGTGGACTCTACCTGACCATTAGCTTGTGGGTGGTATGGAGAAGACTTGCAGTGCTTGATTCTATATTTCTTCATTAGTTCTCTCATCAGCTTGGAAATGAATTGAGTGCCTTGGTCTGTAACAATTTCACAAGGAACACCAAACTGGGTAAATATGTCTTCATAAATGAATTCGAAAAAGGATTTTTCTGTAGCCCTGAATAGGGATTTTCCCTCTACCCACTTGGTGACATAATCTGTACAAACCAAAATATAATTTTTCTTACGAAACATGGGTGAAATTGGCCCTACAAAGTCAAGGGCCCATTTCTCAAAAGGTTCTATCATAACTTGGGCATGCAAGGGAATTTTGTCAGCTAACGTGGGTCTTCCTATCCTTTGAAAACTACCGCAACTCCTCACATACTTGGCAACATCCTTAAAATTTCTAGGCCAATAGTAACCTAAATGTAACACCTTATATGATGTACGTTTGTCAGAAAAATGGCCACCACATGGTCCATCATGACGACCTCTTAGGATTTATGGTATCTCATCTTCTCGGACACATCTACGAATAATCAAGTCTGGACCAATACAAAAAAGGTCATGGCCAACCCAAGAGTAATTGGAACTTTCCATAATAATTCTATGCTTTTCATGAGGTGACAAATGAGATGGTAACTTCCTAGTAGCCAAATAGTTTTCAATATCTCCAAACCATGGGGTATTTATAGAAAGGGAAAAAAGGTGCTCGTTTGGGAAACTATCATATACAGGAATATCATCATCCTCATTTTTTATGCGTGAAAGAAAATCAACTACCAAATTCTCCTTTCCAGGTCAGTCAAGAATGGTGATATTAAACTCTTGCAATAGCAGGAGCCACCTAGTCACTCAACCATTAGTTATGGGTTTATTCATGAGAAATATAATGGCGGTGTGATATGTATGTACAAATACTTTGTAACCTGTTATCTAGTGGTGAAACTTATTAATAACATGAAGTACTGCCAATAATTCATTTTCGATAACTGTATAGTTTATCTCGGAAGGGGACAAGTTATTGCTCACAAAATAAATGACATAGGACTCATGGTCTTCTTTCTTCCCTAATACTCCTCCTATTGTAGTGTCGGAGGCATCAATGGATATGTGAAATGGGAGATCCCAATTGGTCCCCCTAAGAATTGGTTCCATGGACAACTTAGCTTTCAGAGTTTCAAAGACAGTTTGACACTGCTCAATCCAAAGAAAATCAACATCTTTTATTAACAATCCAAACATGGGTGCAACAATCTTTGTGAAATTTTCAATAAACCACCGGTAGTATCTGGCATGTAAAAGAAAGATTCTCACCTCTTTCTAAGTTTTGGGGGGTGGAAGTCTAACAATGACCTCAATATTAGCAGGATTGACTTTAATCCCTTCAAATGAAATGTGATGTCCTAAAACCACTCCTTCAGTCAACAACATTTTACATTTTTCATGAATTAAACAAAAGTTCATTTCTTGGCATATGATAAGAAGTTTTTCTAAGTTATCTAAGGATTCTTGGTAAGTATTTCCATATACTATGAATTCATCCATGTATACCTCCACACAATCATGAATAAGATCAACAAATATCCCTTGTATTGCTCGTTGAAATGTGACATGAGCATTACACAATCCAAATGGTAAGACCCTATAGGCATAGGTACCCCAAGGACAAGTGAAGGTAGTCTTTTCCTGGTCCTCGGGTGCTATGAGAATTTGATTGTACCTACTATATCCATCTAAAAAGGAGAAATATTTCTTTCCTGACAAGGTATCCAAGACTTGGTCAATGAAAGGAAGAGGAAAATAATCCTTAAGAGTGGCCTTGTTAAGCTCCCATAGATCAACACAAATTCTCCATTTCCAGGTTACTTTATTTGGAACCACTACAAGCGGGGATACCCATTTACTATCGGATATGGGATAAATAAATCCAACATTTAATAACTTTTGGATCTCCTCTTTTTCTATATCCTTGAGTGTTGGGTTCATCCTTCTCTGGGGTTTCCTAACATGTGTTACTTCCCCATGGGTGTATATTTGATGAATGAATGTGTCAGGGTGTATACCCTTCATGCCAGTGTATTCCCATGAGAATGCCCCTGATTTTTATTTAAGGACACTTACTAACTACTTTTGTTGGTCTGCATCTAGCCCAGAATTTATATGTAGAAATTTCCCTAGGCTAATCTCTTAGGGCATGGTGTAAGATGTGGTAGACTCATCTATCTTGAAGATGAAGGATGTTGAAGACAAAATCGATGAGTCTAACTATTCCTAAAATTCTTCCCCAAACATGTACTCAAATTGGGAAAAAGATTGTGGAAAATAAACACTCGTGATAGCAGAAATAAATTGGTTTAGCACATTTTTCATCGTGTGCTCTTGAAGTGCCTAGGAATGATCACTTGGAAACATAAGATCTTCCCAATCCTCATTTTTGTATGGATGTTCAAACCACCATATATTATCCATGATAGGTTGAGTTGGTGGATATATGGTGAGCTTCTATATAGAGAGTCCATTCGAGATGGTCATTTCTCCCTCTCTACAGCCAATAAATGCATTGGTTGTGGCTAACCAAGGTCTTCCGAAAATAACAGGATGCCCTTTGGTAGGATCCTTTGAGTGGATGAAAATAAATTCCACTGGTTAGTCCCATGAGGCTAAAGTAACTATGATATCATCCAACATTCCTTTAGGTATAACCCTTGTCTTATCTGCTAATTTCAAAAAAGTTGGGGTAGGTCTAAGAAGAGGCTTTAGCTATAATTCCTCCAAGGTAGTAACTGTCATAAAATTTATGGATTCCCCTAGGTATATGAGAGTGTTCCCAATGGAAACCGCATTAATGGTTATGGTCACTACGGGGTTTCCTGGATTCCCAATTTTATGACCTTAGGCTACTCCGATATGTACCCAGAAAGTTCTCCTATCAAATGTACTATTGGAGGATCCTTCTTCTTCCTTCCTAGTTTCTTAATACACAATTATTTGACCACCTTACTGTAGATTGGAATATCCTTAATGGTTTCTAGCAAGGGAATTTTTACACATATATTCTTCAATTCATTCAAGATGTCAAATTCTGATCGGGTGGTAGGTTTCTCGATTACTAATCTTTCTAGGTAACAAGGGGCCTTCGTAATTTGTGAAGGTTCATTTTGGGGAATCTTGGGTTCTGGATCCTTAGGGATGATAACATGTTCCCACATAGTGTCATCCATGGGTTTTTTGGGGGTTTCCTCTTCTTCTTATTCTTCCCGGATGACTACTGAAGGTCTCTATCTGTCCAAAACTTTTCCCAACCTTAGTTGAATCTCCTACAATGGAACGAGAGAAATAACATATGTCGGGAAGGATTGCGTATCAACATTGTGAAGAGGTTGAGTGAGTTTATTATTGGGATTGGGCACTATTTGTGCCAATAATAATGTTGTTCTTGGGGAGCTTTCATTCTGGTATTGTTGCGGTTGTTGTGGAACAAGAGGTAACAGTGGTGGAGCAAAACCTGGAAAAAGTTGTGGGATGTTCAGTGCAAACTGAGGGTAAGGATGGTTGGGCATAGGGACAGGTGGAGCTTGAGGGTTTCCTTGGTTATTCCCTCCTCTCCATATTTGAAGCCAAGGATGGTGGTACTATGTAGACCAATGTTTCCAACTTGGTGAGTTCCACTAATGTGATTGTTGATAATAGGGTGGAACATGAGGTTGTATATCCAGGTATGTAGGTTTATTCATAGGTTGCCATGGCCTCCTATTTGGATAAGAGGACTCCCCAGGATCCCACTTCTATATATGGCTAACAAACAATGCAATGATGGACATTTTTTAGTTGAGTGGTCCTTCGTGCAGAAGCCACAAGCTGAAATGTTATCTAATGGGCATTCCCTTGAGGAATGCTTCCTTCTGCATCTTGGGAAAAATATGCTCATTGCTTCATTTTCCTCCTCCTATTTCTTTTTAATATTTAGGGTGTCCAACTGGGAACCTATTGTGCTTAAGATATATGTTTTGAATTTCTCTAAAAGGTTCCTTATCTCTACTCTTGTGATACCACCTGAACTAACTGGTTTTAAGTTTCTACTATAAGGATCTCGAACATTCTTCCCCGTTTTAGATCCACTCCTCAAGTAATTCTTACACATTTCACAAATTTGGAAAATGGTTTATGGGAGATGTCACATGATTCAATCAGGTTACGTATCGCTAGGTACTATTCTAAAATTCCTTTAAGGAAAAGGGCCCTGACTGCATCATCTGGAAGGTCATGGTACTTTGATTTTTGTGAAATATAAGCAAACCGTTCCATATAATCCTCGATATTCTCATCCTCTAACTCTTGGATTTTGAAAATGTCATTACGATAATCCTTGGACTTGCAGTATTCTTGGTATTTCTTAAGAAATGTATCTTTTATGGCTTCCCAAGACCTAATACCGGATTCTCCCAACCCCATGAACCATCTTAGTGCAGAGTCCTTGAGGATGGTATGAAAGAGTTTTAGTTTATGGGAATCTTGTAAGTAGTTGTAGCTCCTACACAAGATGTCGAACTCAAATAGGAAGGTATATGGGTCTTCAATTCTTTTACCATAAAAGGTGGGAGGTGTCGAGAGGGGAATGCTTTTTCATATTGATATTATATGTGGTGTCCAAAATTGGAAACCCGATGGTGGTCTCAGTTTGGTTTCCATCTTCTTCTCCCTCCTCGTGTCTTACATGGTTGTGATCCTCCTGATCATCCATATTGGTTTGTTTTCCAAAAAGAGAGTACCTAGATGGTTTTATCTCTGAAGATAACAAAGTATCCCAAGGTTCTTTTCTAAGAAAGGTATCCCTTTGATGGGAAGGTCTTCCGACTGCTTGGATGTCTGGGACTCTACTCGAGCTAGTTGATATTATTGGTGCTAAAGTTCATGTTTCAATTTGAGAAACAATTATATTGGCTAAACTACCAAACAAAGTATTCACCTATTCAGGTTCTATGATGTCTACAAATTTAGGGTCTCCTGATGGTGATGAAAAAACAAAGGTTTTGTTAGTTGGTTCTATGGAAGGCTCAAGTGCTCTTGCTTCCTGTCCCACTATTATTGATGCTTCAATTTCTTGTTTTATAGTGCTCCCTGTTTTAGTTTCTTCAGAGATTTGTTTAGCTCTTTGGGTTGAGCTAGCCCCTACTTTTTGGTATCGGTCTGCGAAGTTTATGAGTGGAGTGTTCCTTCCCCCAAAAAGGTTGAAAGTAAACTTGGTCAAAAGGTTTGACTTGGTTTTAATGTATCTTCCTTGTGGGTCCCTAGGTATGTTCATGAAAGAAAACAAAAAGAATAACTACCATTGGGTTTGGGTGAATCTGCTATAACATATACGTAGGTTCTTACCTCTCGTCTTAAAGTTTCCCCACCACCAAACTAATACTAAGGTTCAGAAATGATCTATCTCCTAATTATTTCCTACCTTGAGACAACTCCTCGGCAACAACACCAAAAATGATGGGTGTTCTATATGTACTAAATCCCTCAATTAAATTGTCAACCCAAGGTAAGTAAACTTAGAGTTGTAGCACTATATGTGCCAAAGAAGAAAATCTAGAGGAAGTATGATCTAACTAAGGAGATGGTCTATCTGAGGGTTAATCTACTTAAGCAAAGATTATCAATGAGCAAACCCTATAAAAGAACTTGAACTATTTACCCTAAGCAACTTTTAGACAATGGATCGATGGATTGTTCCTAAAGAATCAAATCAAAAACCCTACTTTGAGCAAGTTAACCTGTTTAATCTAATGAGAAATAGCAAGTAATCTATTCAATCTATTCAACTTAATGAGCAATAACAAAAACAAGCTAATCTATTCAATATATTCAATCTAATGAGCATCAACAAGTAAGCAAGTAAGCAATCAAACAACTAATATAGTAAAACTTGTTCAACAAGTAAACCTATCAAAACTATTCAGCAAGTAAACTCTATTCTTAAGACAAAACTCATAATCATTTCTAATATACGAAGGGAAATCTTAACCTACTTAATCAAAAGTGTCATGACAGTATTCAGAGATTAATCAAAACTATTCTTAATCTACAATAACAAGAAACTTCAAAGATGATGATTATGTCTTCGGTGCCTAATGACATCATGATGGAATCTAACGATTAGTGATAGCTCAAGAGGAATAAATTCAATATTAAATTCTATGGAAAAAATGAAAAGTATGAATCAAGCAATCTAACGAGAGCTTAGCCATCATAGAAGAAATATTAACTATCCTAAAAATCCATGTGATCTCTCAATTTCATATATCAATCATCGATGATAAGAAAACACTATTATACTTAATTCAAATGAACTCTTATGATAACTTGAGCAAATTCTCATGATTAGAAACTTGGAACTAAAATCTTAATTTAAACTCAAACTTCTAATTAAAATTGCAATTCAAATCTAGAACAAAAATTTCATAAATTAAACTAAGCTAATCATATTATTAAAAATTCAGATTTCAAACCAAAATGCTTATAAAAACATAATACAAATTATACTTCTATCTTAGCATACTACAGAAAGATTGATAAGAAAAAGAGATTCAGGAAAGCATGAATAAAACTGAGAATTAAATCAATTAACAAAACTTGCATTTATTAATCCATCGAAACTTGTAAAAGAAACTTTGAACTCTGTGTTAAACTAACACTCTGTTCTAACTACTCTGTTTTAACTTGCAAAAATTCAATTTAACATTTTAACACACAAAAAAGGTTAGTAACTTGCAAGCCATTCACTAAAAAATAAAATCCACATCATAATAGATATCTATCTCCTACAAGCAACCTGCAAAAAGGGAATTTAAACAAGTAAATGACAAACAACAAACACACATCATTTAAAATGACAAAACACATATAATAGGAAATGAAGTAAATGATAACTATACAATTGAAATATGCAATCTATCTATCTAAGTATTTGCCCATACCACTGGTGGTCCCCCCAGTAGGTCGTGGCTACTCCTCAATAGAAAATCGCAGGCTTAATCAACACGGTTCTGTCATTAAATTAAAAAACCACAGTCTAGAACAATTTTTCATAAATGTCTGAGTTACATAGAGAAAATGGATTCTAACAATTCTTAACAGCTGGTCTGGCCACTGGTGGTGTTATTTATAATGATTACAATTCGAGAGGTCGACCATTGGAAGGGTCAACCTCCTCTCTAAATGGTAAATCCCATTAAATGTGTGCTAACAACCTTTAGCTTCTAGAAACTGAACGATCCACTCAACGATTAACATAATTGCTTAATATGAGATGTCAAGATCTTAATATATGGAGGCCACGAGGGGGAACAAAACCCAGGTCGTCGATTCACCCAACACAGGCCGCCAAGATAACAACCACCAACTCACCTATGCTCCAAGTGTTGGATGCAATGTTGGACGCAGTGCCAGATGAAGTATCAGATCGAGTGTTGGATGAAGTGTCGAACGAGATACCGGATGGAAAATTTCATTGTGAATTCGTCCTATGACACATAGATCACGCATTAGATTCGTTTAAACATTAAATCAAATCGAATTTAACTCAAAACCATTGCAAAACATCAATTGCACATACCTGTTGTAGATCCATGATGAATTGATACAAAATCCTTTGAAAACATCTTCAAAATGGTTATTAATACATATAATACTGGTACAAAAAGGATTCAATCATCATCATAAAACAACCAAATCACGAGCCCAAAAATTCTACACAGATTTCGAATAATTTTTGCCAAGTCTCTCCCAAGTTTTTTTTTAGTCCAAGTCAAACTCTAACTCTCTAGCCTCGTTGATTTTTGTGATATTGGTTTTATTCATGTGTGCATGTAGTTAGACTAGTGGATATATCTCAACTTTCTTTGTATTTTCTCTTCGTGTCATTCTAAATTTTTTACTTAAAAGGTTGTAATTATTGTATCTTGCTATGGTTATCTAAATGCAGTACAAGTTAGAGCATAAGACAAAGTCCTGTATGTGTAAAATCTTACTGTAACTCCTTGGAAATGAGGCAATTGTAAGCACTCAGGTTTTTGTATGTTCAATGTTTCTATGCATGCATAACTATCACAAACAATGGAATTGAATGGCTAGAAGTAATGCTTACATCTAAACCGCCGTTTACTATTTTCTCTTCAAACAAAATTGAGAGATCATATATGTTATCACCAAGACAACAAATTATAAGACACTCCTTGAATTTGGACATGTGTAAGTAGTTTTTCTAAATGAATTCTAAACATGACCTTGATAATGATTATTGAAATTAAATCACAAACATCCCAAGCTCTACGAAGTAAAACGAACAACACAAAACAAACTTCCATATTAAAGAGGAGTCTACTCTCAAAACATATAGTTGAATGAACAAGAAAGAAGTTGAAACTTTCATATTGAAGAGGAGTCTTCTCTAAAAAAATATAGTAGAATGAACAAGAAAGAAGTTGAAAGTAAAAAATGAATCCATAAATAGGTTTCAGGAAAATACTAGTTCTATAAAGATAAAAGAATATATGCGAGTACTTTTTGAAGATTTAACAATTTCAAGGTTTCTACAATATATAACCTATATAAAATCCTATCAATTTTCGAGTAGAAAACAAATGTTTCACAAAATAAGCAATAAAAAGTCATAGAGACACTTGGATGGACATAAGCAGAGAAAAAAGAAAAATAGATAACAAGGAATTGCATTATGTCACTTTACTTCATCTCTTTCTATTTTCCAACTGCAGTAACAAATTTACAATGAAAATTAGAGAAGGAACTACATTATGTCACTTTACTTCATTTCTTTCAATTTTCCAATTGCAGTAACAAATTTACAATGAAAAATAATATGAAAAATTCAATCTAACATTTGGAAAAAGTTATGATATACAACGTCAATGAATGATATACACATTTCCAAAATACAGTTTTATCTTTCTAGCTAAACAAATTCCTAGGAATAGGTGTGGAAACAAGGGTTGCATAGTGAGAGGACTTGTTTACCTTGCAATCCATCATAGTTAAGAATCATAATCAGAAATATATAAAACTGAAACGTCAAACTCTTCTTTAATATATTCATATCATTTGAAGAAACAAACCCAATTATAAAATGTTGAGGAAATAGACTACTACAATTTGTAGGGATTTCAAAATAAGTTGGAACCTTTGGGAAGGACTTTGTTGAAACATACAAAAGATAAGTGGAAGAATACATTTTCAGTAAGTCTCGACACTTTAAATGTTAAAATATAGCCACATTAAGTGGAAATAATAACTATGGAGTGAACCCTATGCAATACAGTAAGAGAATACTATGAAATTGTATGTTGTGGCTTCAATTTTTTTCATTCTATATTTATATTATCTTTCTTTGTCATGGTTATGATATGATTCAGTCACAAAAGATATACAAAGTTACAAACACAAATGCATGCAAACCTCAATGAACATGTAGGGCAATTAAAGTGGAAAATAATTTCCAAAAAGCGTGACATATTGACATAAAAGCATTAAGCATTTGGATGTAATGTGCATTGCATTGAAAAGCAATAGAATTTATCCTTCAATTCCATGCGACAATAAATACAAAAATTTATTGTGAGGACAACTACAAAGTTGCTACTAAATGGAATATGTGGAAGCTTTGGCAATAAACATGCTTGAAAGAGAGATATTTGCATAGGATTCTCTCTCCAATTTTGGAGATGCTTAAGAATAAAAGAGAATGAATTTCATGAGATGAAGCCATATAACCCTTTCATGAGTTCTTTCATTAATGGATGCAAAGTTTAAACACATTAAGACATCTAGTTCTCATGGCCAAACATGGTTTCATCCAACACCACATTGCTTGGTTTTATATCACAATGCAGTACTTGCATCAAAGAATCATGATGAATATATTCCATGACATGGGACACATCAATGGAAATATCTAATCGTGTTTTCATTCCCAACTCACAAACATCATTGTTGTCATCTTTAGTAGGATACAAATTCTTCTCTAAGATTCCATTACACATAAAATTGAACACTAAATCTCTGAAATGGAGTTTGGAACATGAGGTTATGATTCTCATAAGATTTTGATGTCAAACCTTTTGCAAGGAATTACACTCTACTTTAGAACTCTTCACAACATGTTCATTTTGCAAATGGAAAACCTTCATAGCAACAATCATGCCATCATTCAAAATTGCTTTGTACACTGATCCAAAACTATCCTTCCCCGACAAATTGGCCCCAATAAATCCATTAGTTTCTCTAGAAATCTCTTGATATGATATACTTTCATGCTCTAATTTATGGGAAACAACTCGTGGGAAATCAAAGTTTTGTAGATGGAAATTCCCTCTTGAGAGGAATCGAAAAAGTAGACAACATAATATAAAACCAATACCACCAAAATTTGGCAATAATACTTTTCTCAAAGCATCAAAATGACTTCTTGGTGATGAACATGTTGGTAAGGAAAATACTTGTGGACCACAGAGACCTAAATTTCCACTTAAGGATATGATAATGCTTTTGTTTGTAGAAGATTTTCCTTTTGGTATTTCTTCGTTGAGATTGTTGAAAGATAAATTCAAATAGTGAAGCTCTTTCAACTTGTTGAGAGTATTTGGTATTGTCCTTGATAATGAGTTATAAGAGAGACACATGTCCATGAGATTTTGTAGATACCCAAGTGAATATGGAATGGAAGCTTCTAAGGAATTGTTAGATAGATTTGATGATTTGAGTGCAGTGCAGCTTCCAAGTGTTGGTGGAATGACATTGGTTAATATATTGGTAGAAATGTATATAGCTAAAGCATTTTCAAGTTTCTCTTTCTCTAAAGGTAAGGGTGGAATAATTTCCTTTGGTGCTAAAGCAGTACTCTACAACAAAATAATAAATATTACAATAAATATCACAAGAGAGTAATAAATATCATAGGAGTGTATAGAGGGAATTGGTGTAACACACCCAACCCCTTATCCAGTTTTAGGCTGGTGGGATGTTTGATTTTCATCTTCTTGGAACTTGGGATGAGTATTTAGGTTCATTGGTTCCTATGATTTGTAATTTCTACTCGGAAGTGGTATCTATATCTCATTCATTTCAAATAATATATTGCATGATTATGGTTATGCTTATACCATGATATCCAGGGGATTACTTATACACAACCACAAAAAACCAAGTTGAAGTATTAGATTAGTTGTGTGAATCATATGATATGATGAACTAAAGGGAATCGTATATGCTACATACTTGGGTGTGGTTCATTAGATAGAATGGTTGGCCCCATAGTGGCCTACAAATGATGGTAATGTAAAATTAAATAAATAAAAGGAACCTTAAGAAGTCATAAAAAATAAAAAAAAGACAAGACATACCTGATCGTTGATATTCTAATGTGTAGCATTGCATTGATACAACATCTAGAGAATATGAAAATGTGTGAACTAATGTTGTAGTAAATAAAAACATAATTATATTTAGTTTTTAGTAAAAATAAAAAAATACTTTTAAGACATGTCAATAAATCCTAATAGAAATTAAAATCGACAAGATTGTAAATAGTAAACACCATTGATATTATTTTTTTGTAAAATCCATATGAGGGGAGATTGAATAGTCACACACACACACACACTGTCACACACCCACTACGGCGATATAAAAATTTTCACCTTTTTCTTGAGGGACAGAATCCTTGAACTGCCAACGGGGGCCTAGTGCGGGCTAGATCCTCTCGCAAACTCGCAACCTTGCAAGTTTGAGTTTTGAACCTTGGCACTCTCTCCTTGCGAAACCCTGAAGGGCGATGGTTGACTTCCCTTTGACGCTTTTCTCTACTCGCAACCTCATAGGTTGAAGCATCGAGCTCTTGTGATATTATTCTCCGAAATCCCGAGACGCGAAAGTCAGCGATGGTTTGAATTCCTCTTTTCCCTTCTTGAAACTCGCAGCCTCGCGAGTTGGGGCATTGAGCCTTCATGCTCCTATCTTGCGAATCTCCGAGACACGAGAAGTCAACAGGGTGTTGACTCCTTCCTAGGCGATGCATGTCCACCTGTCAATCACGTGGGCCCCACCTGATGGATGTGCCACGTGTTATCACGAGCCTCAGCTCTCGGCACTTCGCGACTTCTACAATCTAAAGTGACCCCTTCCAACCTCCGAACCCCCAAACTCCTGATATATGATATCTCCATGGAGTTCTGATCCAACGGTCCTCCCATTCCTAGATCCAACGATTCAGATTTTTCTCCTCGTGATTTCGCACTTCGAGACTTCATGAGTTGGAGCACCCAAATCTTGTGCTCTCTTCTTGCGAAACCCTGAGATGTGAGATCCCAAACTCAGACCTCTTCGGGACTGCACCGATCCTAATCACCTTGCAACTTTGCAAGATCCAACGACTATCGGTTATTTTCCACTTCTATCTCGAAGTGTCTCCACCGTCCATACAGCTTCTCCATTGGTTGCTTCTACAGCTTAACTCCCTCGCAACTTAGTGTGATCCAACGGCCCATGAAATCTCAGAACTTCTCCATGAATTCTCTCTGTTGTCTGTTTCTGCTCTCTTCTACGCGTGTCTGGACGTACATTTTCGACGACCCATATCCCTTCTCTCCAGCTGATCTAACGACAACTATAGCTCTTCCTCGAGCATGCGCTTATCTTCCTTCTCCTTGGAAGATTTCTTAAGTATCAAAGGTCTCAGTCTTTGCTTCTCCTCTGCGAACCCTACAACCTTGGGTCTCGCCTGCGTTCTCAAAGACATTGTTCCTCTTGAGCTTTTCTTCTCTGAAACCGTGAAATATTTCCTCGACCTCTATGATTCCTACAGGGTCTATGCACACAAAAAGGGGCTATCTATCCTGATCTTCGTTAGCTATGAGGGACTTGGGAGCTTTGCACTCTTTCTCCTAGATTTGACTCTTAGAAGGGTCTTCAGCACAACTATTTCTCTCCTTCATCAAGTCTAGGACTTGAGTGGGTCTCGGTCTCTACTTGCCTCACAGTGAGCTTGTGCATAAATGCACTATCTCTTCTGAGCTATGCCTTGGCTAGTATGGCCACTTCTCATAAGATCATAATCTTATTCCCTTCAGGACTTATCAATATGACAGTCCGACCTCTTGTCAACGGGACTCCTGAATTCTCAATTTTCGATTTCCTGAAGTGGGTAATCTCGCGACATGTGGCCTCCCTTAATCGGATGGTCCAGATCTATTTCGGGACTTCCACCATGGAGTGTCCCTATCTCTTGTTATTAGGACTTCCATAATCCCAAAATCTGCAATCCCGATACCGACTCCTCTTTTGGGACTTTCTCCCCTATTTGCGAGGGCTTAACCCTCATGTATCTCCTGACAAATCCAATGGCTGTCAGGTTTTCTAACTAAAATCTAACGGTTCAGATCGGTCCCACGCTGTGCACTCTCCCACTACTCCTTGGACATGGGGAAAAACCAATGATCCAGATACTCTCACAAACCTTGGGGATCTACAGTCCCAATTTCTTTGCTACTCACGAAGATAAAGGAAAAGGGTTAAGGCATGTAACACCCTCGTTTCTTCCTCCAACCTAACGGTCATGACTGACCTCCGATCTTTTGACAGGATCTCGTCCATCAATCGGTAGTTATCCATATGCTTCCATTTCGAGATTTTGCAAGTTAGGGGTTTCGGGACTTGCGGATGCAAGGGATTACACCTTTGGGTATTCTGGTTACCGAAATACCGAAGTAAAAAGGGGACATTCTCCCTCGTGCAAGGTTTTAGAACTTACACCGATGAATCCTCCAACAAACTCTTCGTTCGACTGTCCCGAAAGGTATTTATGTAGGGAGATCTATACGAGGCATTTGTGGAGACAGATAAGGGAAAATAATTTGCCAAGAACAGACTGGATGTCTAACTTGGTTAATTATACGTATAAATAAATTTATCTATCAACATAAGCCATACATGGTTTTTTTGTTACAAGTGTACAACTACCATTTCTGATCAAAACACCACATAGACATTCTTATACTAAAATCATTCACAATCTCACAGCTTATAAGCATAAATGTCAGAATATACATTTCAAGATGCAAGAGGTAAAACACTTATCAGAAAAACACCAGAAGTGTTGCAACTGCTGAGAGGGGTGCTCGTTTCCACCCAACCATAGGCTCAGTGACTCCCAACAGATTTACCACTAGCCACCCCCGAGCTAAGACCACGATGTTGCGAGACTGCGTCTCTATTTTCCAGTGACCGAGAACGAAGGTTACTCCCCTTCTTCTCCTCTATCACTCACTCTGTATATCGCCAGAGTTCTATTTTGTTCCTCCTCTCTTCTCCTATTCCCTCGTCTGTCCCCCTCTGCGCTTCTTCTTCACGCACTTCCCTCTTGTGAGGTTGTGTGTGGCATGACTTCCCTCGCGGTGGTCAAGCTCGAGGCTCCTACGGATGGGTGGTTCACTTCCCCCATCCCTCATTAATTCCTGAGGATCCATCTACCTACCGACCTGCGAGTAATTTATTTCAGGACAGGGAGCCGCTCTTGGTTCTCTAGGCCAGTGAAGTCCAAATACAGTGTTGGTTTTGGTGGAATTTAACGCCACCATTCCAGGTCCCTTCCACCACCTTTCTTCAGCCATCGTGGTCTCTTTTTCAGCACTTCCCCTCTCAGCAGTCCTGC
>ML797474.1:446342-461181 GCA_009831015.1 Picea engelmannii
AATATTATTTACATTCATCGACCTTTTTCATAAGGTCCATTCACATCATACATTCACATTTCTGAGTTTTCCACAGTTCTTGGCCAGTATAGTTATTTTTACAGATTGGGGGAAACAAGGTGTTACAATTCCCTCCCCCTTAAAGGAACATCATCCTCGATGTTCTATATATCAACATGATGTGCATATACAGATGTAAACAAAATTGGATATGCATGTTTCATGGCATCCTCCATTTCCCATGTAGCCTCATCTAGGCCAAAATGTCTCCACTGCACCTTGACCTGTGCAATGGTTCAGTTCCGGAGTGGGGTTTTCTTTCTGTCTAGTATGCATTGAGGTTTTGGTAGAAATTCTCCCTCCAGCTCCACCTGGATCACAGACCAGTTAATTATATGGCTAGCATCATGTACATATTTCTTCAATAACGAAACATGGAAAACATTATGTGCTTTTACGGTGGGAGGAAGTGCTAGCCTATAGGCTACAGGTCCCACTCGATCTAGAACCTCAAAGGGTCCACAATAATGCTGTGCTAACTTTGCACAAGATCCCATTTTCAAGGAACTCTTTCTGGGCCTAACTTTGAGATATACATGTTCTCCCGTTTTGAACTCTCGTGGAGTTCTCTTTTGGTCAACATAACTTTTCTGTCATTTTTGAGCGACCTTCAGATTTTGTTTTATCTGAGTCACTTGTTGTTCCATTTCTTTCAGCATGTCGGGTCCAAAATGAATTCTGTTTACGGGATTTCTCCAGCTGACTGGAGTATTAAACGGCCTACCATAGAGGACCTCGAAGGGACTCATCTTTAAGAATTCTTGGTAGCCGTTGTTGTAGGAAAATTCTACCAGTGGCAGGTAGTCTTCCCATTTCTTGGGTTGATGCATTACACGCATCCTCAACATGTCTTCTAATATTTGATTCACTCTTTCTGTCTGTCCGTCAGTTTGAGGGTGAGAGGCGGTGCTAAACAAAAACTTGGTCTCTAAACCAGCCATCAGTGATTTCCAAAAGTTGGAAGTAAATTTTGTGTCTTTTTTAGACACAATCTCTTTCGGCATACCATGCAGTCTGAATATCTCTTTCATGAATACCTGGGTGATGTCTATTGCCTTGCAAGTCGATTTGACGGGGATGAAATGAGCAGACTTGTGTAATTCTGTTTGGTTGAAGTTGGTAATCTAGTGATGAAATCCATGGAGATGATTTCCCATTTCCATTCTGGGATTGGTAAAGGTTACAATAGTCCTGCTGGGTGTCGATGTTCTGCTTTAACCTGTTGGCATTCTATGCATTTGGCCAAGTATTCAGCTATGTCCTTCTTCAATCCAGGCCAATAAAATTGTTTCCTGGTGGTAGTGATCATCTTCTGGTATCATGGATGACCAGTATAGGGTCTTTTATCTAGTTCATCCAGTATGAACCTCTTCAAGTCGTCACAATCTAGAATATAAAATCTGTTTCTGTAAGTGAGCAGATCTCCTTCAGTCATCTGGTAGCCTTCATATTTTACTTCGGTGGGTTCTTTCTGTAGGTACATGGTCACAGTATGGACAAAGGGATCCGTTTCTTGTGCATTTCTGATTCTTTCCTTGACATCTGTCTCGCAGGTGCTCACCGTTGCCAGGTGAATTGTTTTCATACTTCTGCTAAGGGCACTGGCCACCCTATTTTCCTTTCCTTTAATGTGTTTGATTTCAAAATCAAATTCGCTAAGGAGGGCCATCCATCTAGCTTGTCTGGCATTGAGCTTCGGTTGGTCAAACAAATATCGCAACCCACAGTGGTCGGTCATAAGTACAAATTTCCTCCCCAGGAGGTAATGTCTCCACATTTTTAAGGCGTGCACTATAGCAGCCAGCTCTAGATCATGAGTCACATAGTTGACTTCATGTTCGTTCAATTTTTGGGATTCATAGCAGACCACATTTCCTCCTTGCATAAGGACTCCTCCAAGCCCTTCCTTACAGGCATCTGTGCACATGAGGAAATCTACTTCGGGGTCGATGATCTTCAACATGGGTGCATGGGTCAGGAGATGTTTCAAGGTTTGAAATCTTTCTTCACATTTGTGTGTCCACATGAATTTTGTCCCCTTTTTCTGGAGGGCAGTGATTGGAAAACCAATCTTGGAGAATCCTTTTATAAATATCCTATAGTATCCCACCAATCCCATAAAGGATCTGATATCTAAAACATCCTTCGGGGTAGGCCATTCCTTGATAGACCTGATTTTGTCAGGGTCTACTGCTACCCCTTCTTTGGATAGAACATGACCCAAGTAATGTATTTGCCTCTGGAAGAAGTCACATTTGTTGAATTTAGCATAAAGATGATGTTCTCTTAGCACTTGCAGCACAAGACTAAGATGCTCTTCATGCTCTTCTCTATTCTTAGAGTAGATTAATATGTCATCAATAAAAACTAGGACAAATTTATCTAGAAATTTACTGAGTACATTGTTCATCAAGCACATGAAAGTGGCAGGGGCATTGGTTAACCCAAATGGCACTACCACAAACTCATAGTGACCATACCGTGTCCAGAAAGCAGTTTTATGGATGTCTTCACCCTTGATTTGGACTTGATGGTATCCCGACCTCAAGTCAATATTTGAGAAAATAGACACACCTCCCAACTGATCAAACAGATCATCGATCCTAGGCAAGGGGTACTTGTTCTTGATGGTTACCTTATTGAGTTGTCTATAATCTATACACAGTCTAAGGGTGTCGTCCTTCTTTTTCACAAACAGGACTGGTGCTCCCCATGGAGACACGCTGGGTCGAATATAGCCCTTATCCATCATTTCTTTCAATTGCAATTTGAGTTCAACTAACTCAAGTGTGCTCATCCGGTAGGGTGTCCTAGACATCAGCACCGCTCTCGGTGCGAGTTCTATCAAGAAGTCTATGTCCCTTCTCGAAGGTAGACCTGGTACCTCTTCCAAAAACACATCTATGTTTTCTCTTAGGGTAGGATGGTCCTCAAGGTTGGGTTTGTCACCTTCTATTGTTTCCAACACCTGTATTGCATATAGGGGACATCCTTTTTGAAAATACTTTCTCATTTGCAGAGCTGATATTTGTCTCACCGAGATAGGTTTTTGGATCCCTTGAAGGGCTATCCTTTTTCCTTCTTTGTTCACACATTCCAAGGTTTTATGGTAACAGTCCAATCTGGCTTTATGTGCGGCTAGCCAGTCCATACCAATCAATAGATCATACGATCCTAGGGGTAATACATTAAGGGTTTCTTGGGTGGGAAATTCACCCAACATCAATTGGCAGGCTGGTATGACCTCTGCTACCCTTCTCTTGGTGCCAGTGGCTAACTGTACCAACCATGGCTCGGTGTTCTTATGAGGCTGTAGTTTACATTTATCAACAGATTTAGGGGCTACATAACTCAAATTTGAACTAGGGTCAATCAAAATAGACACTAGATTGTTGGAAATCATACCTTCTATTTCCACCACTAAAGCTTGATGGTCAGCTTGGTTATTATCCAATGTTGCATAAATTTGCAGCACACTCCTAGCCATGTCATTGACTGTGGTAGCTTCCTGAATGTTGTAAATTCTTCGACTATTCTGTTGTCGGTGTGGAGAGTCTCTCAGGAGATGTTCTTCTCCACAACCCCAACATTTCAAAGGTTCTCTCTTTGGGTGATCAGTCTTTATCGGTACAGGTCTAGAAGTTTTACTCCCGCCCAAGGAGGGAAAGTTCTGCTGATGTACACTCCGAGCTGGGAAGCTCATTCTTGGGTTCTTCTTATAGTTCTTAAATCCTAAGGATTTAATCCCCTTTTTCTGAACTCTTGAACCACTCTTATGTTTCCAGTCTCCATGAGGCTCTGCCCAATGTCCATACTGTTCATGACAATATGTTTCCTTTCGAATAGTGGCTTCTAGGGTCTTTGGCTCATCAAATTCAATTATGCTCCGGTAGTCCTTGGGTAGCCCACTGATGAAGCATTGCACCTTTTCCTTTTATGCTTTTATATAAGGTACATACCTCAACAAATCGAGGAATTTGTTGACATATTCTTCTATAGTGAGTTTTCCCAGTTTGAGTTCATAAAACTCTTAAGTCTTCTCGTCGAAATATTTTTCCGACAAATACTTCTTCCGGAAGTATTTCTCAAATTGTTCCCAGGACAGGTCCTCTTCGCGAACTCCTTTCACATTCTTGAGGTCTTCCCACCAAATGGAAGCCTTTCCATTCAAGTTGAAGGTGGCCACTTGGGCCTTCAAATTTTTTGAGAAGTCATGGACTCTGAAGTACTTCTTTAGTCCAAGTAGCCAGGCCTCTGCTTCCTCTCCCTTCTTTATCTCACCATCGAAGGAGGGTGGTTTTGCCTTTCTGAATTCCTCAAATTTATGATCCTTGGAGAGTTTTCACTTCTTCTATTTTCTTTGGGAATAGAAACTGGTTCTGCTACTAGAATAGCCCTCCGAGTTGCCAGCTTCCTTCTCAGAGGAATCATCCAACACTGATCCTTTACCTCTGGGGTAGACCTTCCTTGAGGTGCTCATTTCAGTGTGGCCACTGATATGACCATGTTTTTGTATCTCGGGTTCATGTTGCATTTGTCATTGTAGGTCAGATAAGATCTGTAGTAAAACTACGTTAATTTCTGTTTGTTTCTCTTGTTCTTTCATCATCCTCTCATTGTCATCCTTGCAGCTTTGTAATTCGACCATGAGACTCCTCACAGTCTCAGCTAGATCTAGAGGGGTCCCTACTGCCCTTCTTTCATCAGACTCCTCATCTCTATTGTGGGAGCCTTCCCCCACCTCTTGGTGAGTCACCATTCTATGCATCTGTAATTTCTCGTAGTTGATCATCTGCTTGGGTGAAAAGAAAAACGTTGGTTGTTAGTCAATAGTTAGATACATTTTTATAACCCTCACATAATTTATAATTCTTTCGCATGCTTACACACTCGGACTTTCGTTTTCAAACTTTGATCTTTTAATAAAAGAGGTTTAAGACTGAGGGTTACTCCTTTTAGGGGTGTTTTGAATGGAGCTCCTATGCAACTCGTTCATGATCCCAAGCAAGCCAAGTGTTGTAACCATGATCTGATACCAATTTTTCACACACCCACTATGATGATATAAAACTTTTTTCCTTTTTCTCGAGGGACAGAATCCCCGAAGTGCCTATGGGGGCCTAGTGCGGGCTAGCTCCTCTCGCAAAATCACAACCTCGCGAGTTTGAGTGTCAAACCTTGGCACTCTCTCCTTGCGAAACCTCGAAGGGTGATGGTTGACTTCCCTTTGATTCTTTTCGCTACTCGCAACCTCACAGGTTGAAGCGTCAAGCTCTTGTGCTCTTCTTCTCTGAAATCCTGAGATGCAGAAGTCAGTAATGGCTTGACTTCCTCTTTTCCCTTCTCACAACTTGCAACCTCGCAAGTTGGGGCGTTGAGCCTTCGTGCTCCTATCTTGCGAATCTCTGAGACACGAGAAGTCAACAGGGTGTTGACTCCTTCCTAGGCGACACGTGTCCACCTATCAATCACGCGGGCCCCACCTGATGGATGTGCCACATGTTCTCATGAGCCTCGGTTCTTGGTACTTCACGAATTATGCAATCGAAAGTGACCATTTCCAACCTTCGAACCCCCGAACTCCCGATATACGATATCTCCACAGAGTTCTGATCCAACGGTCCTCTCGTTCCTGCATCCAATGGTTCATATTTTTCTCCTCGCGATTTCGCACTTCACGAATTCGTGAGTTGGAGCACCCAACTCTTGCGCTCTCTTCTTGTGAAACCCCAAGATGAGAGATCCCGAACTTAGACCTCTTCAGGACTGCACCGACCCTAACTGCCTTGCAACTCTGCAAGATCCAACGGCTATCGACTATTCGCCACTTCTATCTCGAAGTGTCTCCATCGTCCATACAACTTCTCCCTTGGATACTTCTATGGCTTAACTCCCTCACAATTCAGTGTGATCCAATTTCCCATGACATCTCGTCACTTCTCCATGAAGTCTCTTCTGAGCGCGTCTGGACGTACATTTTCGACTACCCAGAACCCTTCGCTCTAACTGATCTAACGACAGCTGTAGCTCTTCCTCAAGAATGCACTTCTCTTCCTTCTTCTTGGAATATTTCTTAAGTATCAAAGGTATCGGCCTTTGCTTCTCCTCTGTGAACCCTGTGACCTTGGGTCTTGCCTGCGTTCTCAAAGACGTTATTCCTCCTGAGCTTTTCTTCTCTGAAACCATGAAAGATTTCCTCGACCTCTATGATTCCTACAGGGTCTGTGCACATGACAAGGGCCTATCTATCCTAATCTTCATGAGCTATGAGGGACTTGGGATCTTTGAGCTCTTTCTCCTAGATTTCACTCTTAGAAGGGTCTTCAGCACAACTATTGCTCTCCTTCATCAAGTCTAGGACTTGAGTGGGTATCAGTCTCTACTTGCCTCGCAGGGAGCCTGTGCATAACTACACTACCTCTTTTGAGATATGCCTTGGCCAGTATGGCCACTTCTCATAAGATCATAGTCTTATTCCCTTCGGGACTTATCAATACAAGAGTCTGACCTCTTGTCAACAGGACTCCTGAATTCTCGATTTTCAATTTCCCGAAGTGGGTAATATCGTGACACGTGGCCTCCCTTAATCGGATGTTCCAGATCTATTTTAGGACTTCCACCATGGAGTGTACCAATCTCTTGTTATTAGGACTTCCAAAATCCCAAAATCTGTAATCCTGATACCGACTCCTCTTTCGGGACTTTTGCCCCTATTCGCGAGGGCTTAACCCTTGTGTATCTCTTGACAGATCCAATGGCTGTCAGGTTTTCTAACTAAGATCTAATGGTTCAGATCAGTCCCATGTTATGCACTCTCCCACTCCTCCCTAGACATGGGGAAAAACCAACGGTCCAGATACTCTCACGGACCTTAGGGATCTACGGTCCTGATTTCTTCGCTACTCACGAAGATAAAGGAAAAGGGTTAAGGCATGTAACACCCTCATTTCTTCCTCCAACCTAATGGTCATGACTGACCTCCGATCTTCCGACAGGATCTTGCCCATCAATCAGTAGTTATCCATACGCTTACATTCCAGGACTTTGCAATTCAGGGGTTTTAGGACTTGTGGATGTAAGGGATTATGCCTTTGGGTATTCTAATTATCGAAATACCAAAATACCGAAGTAAAAAGGGGACATTCTCCCTCATGCAGGGTTTTAGAACTTACGTCAATGAATCCTCCAGCAGACTCTTGGTTCGACTATCCTGAAAGGTATTTCTGTAGGGAGATCTATACAGGGAATTCCTGGAGACAGATAAGGGAAAATAATTTCCCGAGAACAAACTGGAAGTCTAACTTGGTTCAATATACGTATAAATAAATTTATCTATCAACATAATCCATATGTGGTTTTTCTATTACAAGCGTACAACTACCATTTCTGATCAAAACACCACATAGACATTCTTATACTGAAATCATTCGCAATCTCACAGCTTATGAGCATAAATGTCAGAATATACATTTCAAGATGCAAGAGGTAAAACACTTATCAGAAAAACACCAGAAGTGTTGCAACTACTGAGAGGGGTGCTCATTTCCACCCAACCGTAGGCTCATCAACTCCCAACGGATCTACCACTAGCCACCCCCAAGCTGAGACCACAATGCTGCGAGATTGCGTCTCTGTTTTCCAGTGACTGAGAATGAAGATTACTCCCCTTCTTCTCCGCTATCACTCACTATGTCTATCGCCAGAGTTCTTTTTCGTTCCTCCTCTCTTCTCCGGTTCCCTCGTCTATCCCCCTTTGTGCTTCTTCTTCACGTACTTCCCTCTTGTGAGGTTGCGTGTGGCGCGACTTCCCTCATGGTGGTCAGACCCGAGGCTCCTACGGATGGGTGGTTCACTTCCCCCATCCCTCATTAATTCCTGAGGAGCCATCTACCTACCGACCTGCGAGTAATTTATTTCAGGACAGTGAGCCGCTCTTGGTTCTCTGGGCCAGTGAAGTCCAAATACGGTGTTGGTTTCGGTGGAAGTTAACGCCACCATTCCAGGTGCCTTCCACCACCTTTCTTCAACCATCGTGGTCTCTTTTTCAACATTTCCCCTCTCAGTAGTCCTGCAATATATATATATATATAATATTATTTACATTCATCGACCTTTTTCATAAGGTCCATTCACATCATACATTCACATTTCTGAGTTTGCTACAGTTCTTGGCCAGTATAGTTATTTTTACAGACTGGGGGAAATAGGGTGTTACACACACACACACATCTCAAATGTGACAACCTGAATAAGATCCTCTTGGTTTCAAGAATAATTTATTGGATTGATCTGATCTTGGAGAAAACCTCCCTCAATCTGAAGGAGCGACAATGAAGTCAACATTGACTATGTTGTTGCTCCGTTGGATCAAAAGAGGTTTTCTCCAAGAATAAATGACTCCAATAATTTTTTATCTATTGAATAGGGCCAACCACATGAAGGTGGAAGATCCTATGCCCCCCCCCAGCTCCCTCCCCCCCCCCTCACATCACTCTCAATTCCCCAATACCCAATCTATATTCTACTAAAAAATATGCAATAAAAATATTCAAAAGTGATAAAAAGTGATTGTAAAACTATAAATGAGGTTTATCATTCAAAGGCATATGTCATAAAAAACAATTTTTATAAATGAGACTTATCATTCAAAATATGTTACAAATATAAAAGCTATATAATGTGCATATATATGTCTTATAAAATTATTATACATCATCAATTTCTTTTAGTCTTCTTTTGTTTTTTCCAGTTCTTAAGTAATTAATCCATGTCCATGTTTTTGTTTACTGGGTATATTCAAAAAATAATGTTTCTTTAGTCCTTTCACGATGAGAATGCATGGTATCGTACCCACAATGTGGAGGCTACTGTGAGGGGCCATCACCTACAAAAAAAATATTAAATTTATATGGCCAATTTTTAAATATTATTGAAATAGTTCATTAATATTAAAAAAAACCTCTGTAGTGTAATTATTTACCTGTTGGCCCACTAGTTGGCACCATTGGAATGGATGTCGTGTTCTCTTGATCATATTCAGGTTGAGGAGGTTCAACTACGACATTATTTTCCATTTAAACGACAAAATTTATAAGGACAAAACCGTAAATGTATAAGTAATAAAAATTAGAAGTATGAAATTATTAAGTATATGATTAATATACAACCATTTTACCATCGTGGGCTTCAGTCATAGGAACATTTTGGGGCTGCACCCCACTGGGTTGGAGTTGTTGGGGAGCACCATGATCTTCTGGCCACACTGTACTATCAATGCTTTGTTGTCCAGTGCTAATGGTTTCATTGATAATGCTTCTCCCTTGATTAAAACAAAGTAAGACATTAAAGTTATGGACAATATCAAACATTTACATATTTTATAAGTAATGAAAGGTTAATATAGAATGATTTTTATTTACCTTATCCCGCAAACTAGATCTTGGGGTCTACCCCATGATTTTCCTATGATCAACCATGAATTTATAGCCTTACTTGTAACCAAGTTGGAGGTCTTCCTTCGTGGTTTCAATCCTGAAGTTGTCGCCCTGCATTGCATAAGAGCATTTTTTTTAATATATATTCTTAATATTTTTGGGTACATACGATTTGTGATTGTAACCTCAAGTAGCTTCCCTAGCCTAGCTTGTGTTGGCCATGTTTGGAAATCCTTACTTTGGTTGCCTTCAAAGTGTCAAGAAACCTATCATCAAAATTTTCAAGTATGTTATATACCACACTTTTGTTTAGATCTAAAGAAAATTAAAGGTATTGAAATCAAAATATTGTAATTTACCATGGGGTACCGGTTATTTTTTCTCCCGATTTTTTCAATATCTTTTATTTTGAATCATCAATGATCGCCTTCCACTCCCTCTCTGGAATCGAGGGAGGACGTTCATACCTAGGGTTTCCTACCAAGCTTCGTTTATAAACATCCCATGTATATTTTAAATATTCATCTGCTACAGAGGTGACTATTTTTTTATTGAACATGTCTACTCCAAAGAGGCCTTTGAGATAATCCATAAGTTCTTTTTTGAGGTTGGAATTCTGGAAATTCCACCTCATGCATAAAGTTTCCCCAAAAATAAGAAAGACCTTGCTCTCTAGGTGCCTATAAAAATGGTTGTTTCCTACACACAAAAATATATGATCATTATTTAAAAAATAATAATCTAGATGATTTGTTTATGAGATGGACAACATGAAACAATTAAAATATGAAAAACTACCTGGGAGTATTTTTTTTTTTTAATAAGTTCATTATCATCGACCAAAAATGTGCACAGAAGTGTCCCAGTGCTGCTCACACGTCTAGCTCCAGAAAATACAACCATGTCAACCACATCATTAGCCTCATATATGTCACCACCTCTAAAGACTGACCATTGTGTGTATGCATGGCGATGTGTTTCATGGATCCTATCTAAATTAGGTATGGAATATGGAGAATCAAAAAACACTCTAACATCTATATGACAACTCACGTTAGGACTATGTGGTGTCTCTACAATGCCACTACTACCAACACCAGGTTGAACAAACTCCAAAAATATCTTTATAAAAAATAAAATGTTTTTTTCGTGAGATAATGTAAAAGTTAAAAAACATACTTTCATAATTGAACATATGAGCACATTAAAAAAAAAAAACTTTAAATTATGGTTATTACCTTATATGTGTTAAGTTGTGACATAAGGAGATTGATCCTTTCTAGGACGTCAGGAGTTTGATATGGACAGTCTTACAAGATAACAAGTTCCTTGCTCACTTTAATTATCTTTCTTTTTATTAATATCATCGGATCATGGGTGAATACAACCCCTCCTCATCAGCGGAATCATGATCAACATGGCATGTCAACTACATATAATTTCAACATGAAAATCAATGTTATTTCAGTTATATAAACAAATGAAATAATTGATCACCACACAAATAAAATTATATAAATAAATAATAAAATTCACGTAAAATGAAAGTCAAATTTGATAATCATTTACAAGTTTTGTAGCTGACCCTTTTCCACGATCATCCTCCCACATTATAATATAATTAGAACCCCCAAATATTTAAAAAAATGTTAACAATAACAAAAAAATTGATTTCCCCCCAAATATTTAAAAAATTGTTAACAATAACAAAAAAAATGATTTCCACCCAAATAAAATCAACCTCAACGATCAACCTCCCACATTATTATAAAATTGGGACCATGAAATATTTAAAGCATTGTTAAAGATGAAAAACAAATATAATTCAATAAGTAGAGGTTGTTTAAAGAGGTGTTGCATAAGTACCCACACACTATTAGTTGATGTTTCTATTCGATTCAAATGGTAATCCACTAATAACTCTTCCCCGGGAGCTATCTTTTTTATTGCTCGCAGGACTACTCGATTTTCTTTTTGTCTCTCATATATGCAATTCGGTTTCTTGTTTGTTGTCCCGGGTCGTGTGTTATTTATAAACCTTGTGATATTACCAGAATCTTTAGGCCTTCCATCAATATAGATAGTCGCTCATTTATTTTTACCGTTGTTTATTAGCTGTATATAATTTGAGGCGAGTGCATATCTCTGCATACTTCACATGTACCATACCAGCCACATCCAATCATTATAATTGCAACACGGTCCGACATAGTCCATCAATTCAGTTACTATATTGTATTTTACAGTTAGCCCTAGGCCATGCAGGGAGGATGGTGCAATGCGATATGTCCTATTGTTGAAAATGAATTCAGTGTCTAACAGAGGTAGTTCCTTAGGTACCCATTGTTTCACCAAATGCTTATACTTGAGTGGCACCTCTATGTCTCCTATTCTCTCATCATCATAAGAGCATGATCCTCCTTCGACAAGAAAAAATTCCATGCATCTACAAAATTTTCTTTTAACTTTTTCACCTCTGGTCCTTGTTTGTGTATCATATCTACTAGATGTAGTTGCATTTTCCTCTATTTGTCCCAATATTCTCTCACGTGAGGAAGAAATATCCATCAGGTACATTTTTTGTTGTACCTTCAGTCGCATGTGCATGTGTTGTTAGTGAGTAGTCCATCCTCATCCTAGTTCTAATTTTTGAACTTTGTTTTTTATATTCAAAGTTCTAAATAAAAATTTTATATCTTTAGATTTGGATGCACAATTAGAGGGTGAAATTACCTAAATTAGTAGGGGAACTCATGCATGTGGATTCCAAACTTAGATTCCCAACTTAGTGAAGGTTATGAATATCTACGTGGGTTTCACCTAGAGAACGGTGAGAGGAAGAAAACAATTCCACCTGGATATTGAAGACACATAGGGGGGATTTTTGGATTCCCTCAATGAGGAATATTACCATGTGGGGAGCTACAGGGACTAATACACCAAATTTTTGTAGCTCCACTAGGGTCAGGATCAAACTATGGGACTATACCAACACCTTCCATACCTTTACTACAAACTTAGGAAACTAACCAACATAAAGTTCTAAAAATATGCAATGGTATATACATACTAAGATGGATTTTTTGGAGATATAATGCAAGGGAGAAACCTATAGATATGTGGTTAAATTGAGGAGAATTTATAGCTAAAGGGTAAAGCATAGTTTGGCCTTAAAACAAATCACAACCACCTATAACGTGAAATCATCAACTTGATCACTCATAGTCATTTTGCATAGTGTACTTGTCCACTTTCAATGCACAAAGGCCTTGAAAATTATAAAATCATCTATGGTCCATTACTTGGGAAAACCAAGAGAAAAAAGTGCCAAAGGGGAAGATGAAACCCTCAAGCTACGAGAGACAAAACCCCTTCAAAGTCATCGATCGCATAGAATTCCCAAATAACCACTTTCAATCTCAAGATGAATATTCCCACAATATGTTTTTGGAGATGAAATGTAAGCACACACTTAACATGGAAAATATCAAATTAACCTTCAAAACGCAACATATTTACAAGAAAAAAATGATGAAGTGAACAATGAATATGATCATTCATTTCCCTCTAATAGGACTTTTGGAGAACACGGACACTAAACGTCCACTTAACAATGCAAATGCATTGTCATTATTCAACTATTTACTACAAGAATATAAATAAAAAGTGTTCCCCTTGCTGTAAAAGATTAAAAAACAAAGAGTTGTTGATTATTGTAAAAGCATTGCAAAAAGTGTTTTCCTTGGTGTAAATGCTTTGAAAAAGCAACTTTTTCGATTAATGTAAAATAATTTTCAAAAAACATTCCCTTTCATGGGCTTGAATGGGGCCTCTCCAATGAGAGTCGAGTATAACTTAAGTACAAAGAAACAACTTACCAATTAAACATAACCAAAATTAATTTTAAAGACATTTAAATTCAATTTTAAAAAATTGATGGACGTTGTAATTTGTTTGCATCTACAATTAAACGAATGGAATGTATTTGTTCAAGGAAGCACAACCTATATATTGGGCTAGTGTGTATGATTTAAATCTAAGAAGTATCTATCTGAAACTTCAAGAAACATCCTAGTTGGTCATGCTAGGTGAAATGATGGTTTGAAATATGGCATGGCCAAGATCAAGATCACACCAACAAACCAAAATCGTGTTTAGATCTTGTAGAGAACAAAGACACTTTGGAAATTTCGTAAGGTGTTATTATGACATCACTCCATTTATGGATGAACTTCACTAAAAGGATGTTGATTTTTTATTTTCAAACGATCCCCAAGAATATTTTTATTTGTTGATGAAGAAACTAGTCAAAGCTCTTACTCCAAGAATTCACGATTAGAACATGTATTATAGTGTGCAACTTGATGCCACAAATATTGTTGTTTATGCCATATTACCTCAACTTGGGGAGGGAAATATTGACCATCCACATTATTATGTAAATGAAAATTTGAACAAGGTAGAAATGAACTATTTGATGATAGAAAGAGAAGGCCTTGGAATGACATTCTCTCTATATCAGTTCTAACATTAAACTTGTCATGAAAATATTTTATTATCTATACTGATAAATTGACACTAATGTGTATTGTGAACAATATAGTGCATCATGATCACATTTACATATGACTCTTACTCTTCCAAGAATTCAACTTTCAAAATGTAGAAAAGACATGTAACTCTCGCATCAAGCTTGACTACTTGTTGAGAGTCGACTCAACAGAAGAACCAATGGTATAGATGAGGAAATTCCAGATTCATATCTATTCAAAGTCAAATATTTCCTATGTTGATTAATTGGGTTGGTTTTCATTGATGTCAACCCTTGAAGAAAGTCTGGTAGTGAATTTCGGTAGAACAAAGGTTTGGGTAATGAACCCAAGTTTGTTTGAAATATAATGGTATGAGTTTTGATATATTTGTAGGTAAGAATATTCTAGATGGATTTTACATGTCATGCAATTTCTGGTGGTATGTGGAACATCACATAACTCCTCATGGTTAGAGAGTTATGACCATGTGAAGTTGGAGAAAGGTTTGGGTAATGAACCCAAGTTTTTTTGATGGATAATTGCATGAGTTTTGATATATTTGTAGGTAAGAATATTCTAGATGGATAGTACATTTCATTCCATTTATAGTGGTATGTGGAACGTCACATAACTCCTCACGGTTAGAGAGTTATGGACATGTGAAGTTGGAGAACCCTTACGAGTCATCTAGAAGCCCCAAAAGGTCAAAGTAGTCCAAGTGGTTTAAGAGATTTTAGAAGGTAAATAATAAAGTGAAGTGATGAGTGTACTATAATTCAAAGTGAATACAAAATAAATTATTTAAATAATAAA
>ML797474.1:482057-506723 GCA_009831015.1 Picea engelmannii
ACCAAGGTAGTAAAAACATCCTGTCATATAACTCAATGCATCATAATGAAAGAAAAGTTTTATCATCATATAAATCCAGATCACTTGCGAGCAAGTGTCCTCAAATAATAAGTTTGGTAAGTGCGTCAGAGCGGGATGTTACAACTTGTCAGATGAAAATGGCTCTACAGGACCAAGAGAGAAGTAGATGTTTAGGTGAGCAGGTACAAAGCTATACTAGTTGCAAAAGGATTTCAGTAGATTCATGGGATAGATTATGATGAGACATTTTCTCCTGTAGAAAATATGGACTCCATTCTCTTGGCTCTATCCATTGCAGTATTCAAAGAATGGGAATTTCACCAAATGGATGTGAAGAATGTGTTTCTTCATGGTGAACTTTTAGAGGAGATCTACATGGAGCAGCCATAGGGGTTCATTCAGAACTCATCTTTAGTATGCATATTGAAGAAGTCTCTCTATGGCCTCAAGTAGGCACCTAGAGCATGGTATGCAAAGATGGATTCTTACTTGCTTTCACATGATTTTGTTAGATGTAAATCTGATTCCATTGTTTAAATGTTGAGGACTACTGACTCTGTGATGATATTAGTACTCTATGTTGATGATCTTTTGATCATGGTTAGCTCTGCTTCATCCATTTCTTTAGTCAAAGATATTTTGCATGACAGGTTCTCTATGATAGACATGGGTCCACTACAATTATTTATTGGTCTTGATATCAGTCAAGATACTTTTGGCATCAAACTTTCTTAGGATAAGTATGTCAGGGATATTCTAGATAGATTCTGCATGACAGACTGTAAGTCTACACCTACACCCTTATTATCTGGTATTAGACTTGAGGATGGAGGGGATACACCATTAGTGGACAACACTTTGTATCGACAGTTGGTGGGGATTCTTCTATATCTCACCCACACTCATCCAGATATCTCATATGCGGTAGGAACAATTTCCAGATACATGCAGGAACCCCATGATCTGCACTGGAAGTCTATCAAGCGCATCCTCATATATGTTCAGGGCACCACGAGTTATGGGATTCACTATGCAGTTGGTTTTTCATTAGATCTCATAGGCTACAGATTCATATTGGGCTAGTGATAGCATAGATCGCAATTCCACGTCTGGGTACACTCTCAGTTTGGGGCCAGGCCCAATTTGTTGGTCAAGTAAGAAGCAATCAACCATTTCTCTATCTTCCGCGGAGGCTGAGTACATAGGAGTATTCAATTGTGTCATTCAAACACTTTAGCTTCAGCACTTCCTTACCGAGCTTGGTATCCAGTTTCACTATCTGACTATCATATGGTGTGACAATCAGAGTACATTGATATTTTGCAAAGATCCAGTACAACGACAGTGAACCAAACACATTGAGGTCCACATGCATTTCATGAGAGATTTAGAACATGATAGAATCATTGATTTGCAGTTATGTCCTTCCTCTGAATAGACTGCTGACATATTCACCAAGACATTCATTGAGTATAAGTTTCAGACTTTGCAGGATCGTCTTGTAATGAAGAACACAGATGCCTAACAACTACCTTTTCTTCTTTTGAAACATTGTCCTTTGAGGGGGGGGTTGTTCCCACGTGGTTTTCCCTCTTTCCTCACTTTTATTCAATGTTCATTAGTTGCATTGTACATGAGTACCTAATATGTCCTAGTAGTCGAGACTCATTTTTTACCCCATAGTGATGTTCAAGGGGGGTGTTCGAGAAATTTCTATTTTCGGCACACTAGGTCAATGGGAGTAACACTAGTTCATTGGGATTTATCTAAATAGTTCTATTTTAGACTTTCTAATCTTAGACCATCACTATTATGCATGCATTCCTAATTATAGGATGCCATTTCCTATATGAGTGAAGATCACTCACTCATTTATTAGATCATAATATACATTGATTATCATTATTCATTGTGTATCTCTCTTCCTTTTCTTGATAAGATTTGTTTGTGTATGCTTTAGCTAGGTCTCCTGTGTAGGGTATGTATACCTCCATAGAATTTAGCAGTCAAATGGTTGTGCGAAGGGGGTCCCTTGTCCCCCAAACAAGGGGTCTCATACACCAATTTGGTGTTTGGCTTGGTCACAACCTTAAAATTATATTATTATTGTTGTTGTTTTTGTTGTTATTATACATAGACATTATGTATCCCTCAACTTACCCGTTTGGAGGGGGGGTCACATTTATAGGCATTCCCATTTATAAAACTAATACATGTTTCAACTTTTCATTCAACTTAAGTGGAAAGATGGGAAAATAACCCATACACATACAATGACAAGCCTCTGTATAAATAAATAGAGAGTATGTTGAGGTCTCCAAATAGATGGTACTCAAAATGGTGATATTCTAATGAAGATCAAGAGAAGTGTTCTACATTTGGAATGAGAGCGATGGAAATCAAACGTTGGATAAGAAATGAAAGGAACAACACATACCCAAGTGGTTGTTATAGAAAAAACATGAAAATCGCCACTGGTTACTCAAGTGAAAACATACCCAAGTGAAATCCTACAATGAGTTCAAACTTTCTTTGTATTTATCATGATCCACTTTGAATGTGGTGAATATGGAATTCTCCAATGTATCCAACTAAGTAACTACAATAACAACTTAAATATAAGGATCCAAAACAACATTGAACAACCCAAAAACTTTGAAGATGATTCAATATCCATATTGTCGATGTCTCATTTTATGGTTGTACTCCTTTGTCTATACAAAATTTCTCTTATACTTAAAATTGATTAAAGAGATCTTGTATATCATTCTCAAAAGAGAACATATCCATCAAAAGTTCAAAACATCTTCAAGTCATCCTAATCCTTCAAGGATCATGAGTGATTACATCAAATCTGGTTTGGATGTTACTCCACCACCCTTTTATGGGGCCCTTTAACATCATCATTGGAATTTTTTACACCTCTTAAACATAAATAGAAAATAATTCAAATATCCATAAATATTAAACATTCCATGAAAAAAAACTCCAATAACTTCTATCATCATATTCAATATTATTCATTTTATTGATAAAAATGCCCCTTTTACTTGGTTCTTCTTCATTGAGGGGATATTCCATGTGTCCTCTTCTTTGGTAACATGGGAAAAATCCTCCCATGTTTGCCTTCAAATCTTGCTTATTGTTCTATTTGGTTTGATAAACTTCCCTTTTTTGGCTTGCACTTCAAAGTGGTGATGCTAGCGATGATGACAAATATGACGATGGATAATTTCATATCCTTCATAGTTAGGTTATAATTTTTTTGTTTGATTGTTGAATTCTTTGTGTGAGTCATATTTGAATCTCTAAACCCTCCCATACCATCAATTCATGCATCTACTATAACCATGTGATATTTCATTGAATACAAGCACAAACTAAAAACATTTCAGTGTTGGCCCCATTCACAGGTCACTCTTTCCGGGGTCAAATTAAAGAAATCATACAAGCAATATGGTTTCTTGACTTGCACAAATTAAAGGATCTATCAAGAAATATGGTTTATTGACTTGCACAAAATCATGCTTGATACACTACTTGTATTGAAGAAAGAGAAAGGGCATTCTGATTCTTACAAGTCCAAGTGACAATTCTAGAACCAATACTAAAAACATAAACTACAATAGAATTATGATCTAATGGTCACTAACCCAATTGGAATCAATGAAATGAAGCAACAAAGGATCGAAGGGTACTTAAAGGTAGTGTTTTAAATTTATCCATGGGGTACTTAAAGGTAGTGGTTTAGTGTGTGAGGTACACATAGTACTATTTACATACATATATGTGTGGACCAAATGATCCCATCTCCATGGTTTCCTTATGACCTACAAAATGATATATTTACCCAACATCTTAAAGTATCTATATGGAACATAAGGTAGTGATTTAGCATGTGATGTACACATAAAAATACTCATACACACACATATGTGGACCAAATTCCATCCCCATGTTCTCCTTAACTGCTAATTTTCTTATAGGGGGGATTACTCTGTGACAAATTGGTAAATTCGTTTGCTTTTACATGGGAGAGGTACAAGGTTCAAATCTTTATTCCCATGTTAAAGTGGAAATTCATGCCATGTTAATGTGGAGTTGGAATTCATATCTCTTAGTTGATAAATAAAATTTGTTTATAAAAAAAATTAAAAAAATCTTAAAACATAATGGATATAATTTGAGACGTGAATTTCATGTGCAAGAAATTCAAGCATAAACTTATTATGATAAACCCTTTACAAATTTAAAAAAAAAAGTGAAGTTTGATTCTTTTTTACCATAAGTATAAGTGAGAAGGTGTGTATGTATGTAAAATATTATATATATATATATATATATATATACTTTGAATGATTCATGGAGTTTGTATCATATTGTTTTTAGTGCCCTACTCTAACTTCCCTACTTTGGGGTACTTATGAGTTAGTAATTAATGTATGAGGGCATATTTTTTTAATAAAGACACTTCAATTTAAGAGGGTCATTTTTATCAAATATGGCCCACTAAGTAGTGGTAGGTACTCATTACTGAGGGCACCATGAGTCATTAGGTTTTTGATACAAAGAAAGTATTTATAGAGCTAGTAGGCTATGTAGTGTTCTATAAAGCATTGGTATTATATTGGAGATTTGCTCGAAGGATGTTTCCCTTTTGAAGAGGCTAGTGAAAATTGCTCTCTCTTTCTTGGATTATCAATACAAGGGTTATATTCTATAGGTTATATATTATTGTCTCCCTTATTTATTTTTTGTAGTTTATATTTCTTGAATAATTGTTTAGTAATCATTGTTTCTATTGGTCAAGTACTTCATAAGTGGTATCAAATCTATTTCCTATGCCAACATGTGTTTGAATTTTAGATTTTTTTAGGCTGGAGAGGTTCTCTAACATCTTTAAACATAAAGTTAATCTTTTAGTAGGTAAAGTTATATCTTTGTTCCTTTTAAAATTCGTTCGTCAGTACACACGTTCCCACATCTAGTACTACAAGGACATATTTTTATGGTTTTGATTAAACAATGAATGAAAAAATAGGGATTTTTCATCACAACTATGACAGACATACATTGTATATAAAATGGAGAACCTGAAAGAAAAATGAAGAAAGGTTGATGCAAACTTAAAACTTGTGTCAAGCTATTTGTGTACTTTGAAAGAAAAATAGGGTTTATGTTTTTCATGATGATGAATTGATGATGGAAACAAGTGGGTGTGTGAGTCAAATTTGAGTCCAGAAACCCTCCCATATCGTTAAGGCATTCAAATAGTCTATCCATGTCAAATTTCAGTGCATACAGAAACAATTTGAAAAAATTTCAAAATTGGCCCCATTCACAAGTCACTGTTGCCCATGTCTAGTCATAGTACAATGTATTTTCGTTGTTCCTTTTAAAATTTGTTCGACGGTACACATGTTCTCGCAACTAGTACTACAAAGACATATTTTTATGGTGTTGATTAAACAAAGAACTAAAAAGAGGGATTTTTCATCACAACTATGACACACATACATTGTATATATAATGGAGAACCTGGAAGAAAAATGAAGAAAGGCTGATGCAAAATTAAAACTTGTGTTAAGCTATTTTTGTACTTTGAAAGAAAAATAGGGTTTATGGTTTACATGATGATGAATTGATGATGGAAACAAGTGGTTGTGTGAGTCAAATTTGAATCTAGAAACCCTCCCATATCGTTAAGGCATGGAAATAGTCTATCCATGTCAAATTTTAGTGCATACAGAAACAGTTTGAAAAAAAATTCAACGTTGGCCCCATTCACAGGTCATTGTTTCCCATGTCTAGTCATAGTACAATGTCTTTTCCTTGTTCCTTTTAAAATTCTTTTGACAGTACACATGTTCTCGCATCTAATACTGCAAGGACATATTTTTATGGTGTTGATTAAACAATGAACGAAAAAAGAGGGATTTTTCATCACAACTATGGCACACATACATTGTATATACAATGGAGAACATGAAAGAAAAATTAAGAAAGGTTGATGCAACCTTAAAACTTGTGTCAAGATATTTGTGTACTTTGAAAGAAAAATAGGGTTTTTGGTTTACATGATGATGAATTGATGATGGAAACAAGTGGGTGTGTGAGTCAAATTTGAGTCTAGAAACCCTCTCATATCGTTAAGGCATGTGAATAGTCTATGCATGTCAAATTCAAGTGCATACAGAAACAGTTTGAAAAAATTTCAATGTTGGCCCCATTCACAGGTCAATGTTGCCCATGTCTAGTCATAGTACAATGCCTTTTCATTGTTCCTTTTAAAATTCATTCGAGAGTACAGACATTCCCGCATCTAGTACTGCAAGGACATATTTTTATGGTGTTGATTAAACAATGAACGTAAAAATATGGATTTTCATCACAGCTATGACACACATACATTGTATATACAATAGAGAACCTGAAAGAAAAATGAAGAAAGGATGATGCAAACTTAAAATTTGTGTCAAGTTATTTGTGTACTTTGAAATAAAAATATGGTTTATGGTTTACATGATGATGAATTGATGATGGAAACAAGTCGGTGTGTGAGTCAAATTTGAGTCCAGAAACCCTCCCATATCGTTAATTCATGCGAATAGTCTATTCATGTCAAATTTTAGTGCATACAGAAACAATTTGAAAAAATTTCAACGTTGGCCCCATTCACAGGTCATTGTTTCCCATGTCTAGTGATAATATAATGTATTTTCATTGTTCCTTTTAAAATTTGTTCGACAATACACACGTTCCCACATGTAGTGTTGCAAGGACATATTTTTATGGTGTTGATTAACCAATGAATGAAAAAAGAAGGTTTTTTCATCATGACTATGACACACATACATTGTATATACAATGCAGAACCTGAAATAAAAATGAAGAAAAGATGATGCAAACTTAAAACTTGTGTCAAGCTATTTATGTACTTTGAAATAAAAATAGGGTTTATGGTTTACATGATGATGAATTGATTATGGAAACAAGTGGGCTTGTGAGTCAAATTTGAATCCAGAAACCCTCCCATATAATTAAGGCATGTGAATAGTCTATCCATGTAAAATTTTAGTGCATACATAAACAATTTGAAAAAATTTCAACGTTGGCCCCATTTACAGGTCATTGTTTCCCTTGTCTAGTCCTAGTACACTGTATTTTCGTTGTTCCTTATAAAATTCGTTTGACAGTACACACGTTCTTGCATATAGTACTGCAAGGACATATTTTTATGGTGTTTATTAAACAATGAATGAAAAAAGAGTGGTTTTTCATCACAACTGTGACGCACATACATTGTATATACAATGCAAAACCTGAAAGAAAAATGAAGAAAGGTTGATGCAAACTTAAAACTTGTGTCAAGATATTTGTGTAATTTGAAAGAAAAATAGGGTTTATGGTTTACATGATGATGAATTAATGATGGAAAAAAATGGGCGTGTGAGTCAAATTTGAGTCTAGAAACCCTCCCATATCGTTAAGGCATGTGAATAGTCTATCCATGTCAAATTTCAGTGCATACAAAAACAATTTGAAAAAAAATCAACATTGGCCCAATTCATAGGTCAATATTTCCCTTGTCTAGTCCTAGTACACTATCTTTTCATTGTTCCTTTAAAAATTAGTTTGAAAGTACACATGTTCCTGCATCTAGTACTGCAAGGACATACTTTTATGGTGTTGATTACATAATGGAATAAAAAAGAGGTATTTTCATCACAACTATGACACACATACATTATATATATAATGCAGAACCTGAAAGAAAAATGAAGAAAGGTTGATGAAAACTTAAAACTTGTGTCAAGATATTTTTGTACTTTGAAAGAAAAATAGGGTTTATGGTTTACATAATGATGAATTGATGATGGAAACAAGAGAGAGTGTGAGTAAAATTTGAGTCCATAAAAGCTCACATATTGTTAAGGCATGCAAACAGTCTATCCATTTCAAATTTATGTACATACAGAAACAGTTTGAAAAAATTTCAACATTGGCCCCATTCACAGGTCATTGTTGCCCATGTCTAGTCATAGTACAAAGTATTTTCGTTGTTCCTTTTAAAATTCATTCGACACTACACACGTTCCCGCATCTAGTACTGCAAGGACATATTTTTATGGTTCTTATTAAACAATGAATGAAAAAAGAGGGATTTTTCATCACAACTATGATGCACATACATTGTATATACAATGGAGAACATGAAAGAAAAAAGTGTTGGATAACTGAGAGGGGGGGTGAATCAGTAATAGAGAAATTTATTCCTTTTTAACCATATAATCCAAGTGTTATATCAGTGAATCATTATCATCCAATAAATTCAAAGTAAATAAGCAATGATCAAATGAACAAACATACACATACACAGTACACCAATGTTTTACGTGGAAACCCAAATCGGGAGAAAACCACAGAATGCTTTTTCTTATATGTCTTGAAGAATTGTATTCATTGGAAGCGCCAACTTCCTTTGTTTTTCAGCTACAACTAGAAGGAGGCTCCAACCCCCTAGTTTCTTAGGCTACAACTTGAGGGAAGCTCGAACTACCAATTCTCTGGCTACAACCAGAAGGAGGCTACAACTCCCTATGTTCTTCGGCTACAACCACCTGTCCTTCCCCCGTCCTGCCACCTTGAAGTAGAAGTAGAATGATGGAACCAATGTCAACCTATCACTATGAAATATACTGTTGTATACTGTACCAATAAATCTGAACCATGCATCAACCTATACCTCAACCTGTAATCAACCTGTACCATAAACAAGTGCATCAACCATGCACCAACCTGTACCAAATAACCTATAATCAACCAGTACCATAAAAAAGTGAATTCAGCCATGTACCAAGTATGTACCAATCATGTGTCAACTAATCATCAACTATGGCTCATCAATATGTACCAACATCATCAACTATACACCTCATGTATGTGCCAACTCATCAACTACTTGTCTCAACCATGTACTCAACATGTACCTCAACCAAAAGCCCTCATCAATTTCATCATCCAAATATGATTTGTAGCTCTGTAATAGACCTGGTGTATATGATCACATTCCTACAAACCTTCCTTAACTTCAACAAAAAGAGACTAGCATTTTCATCAAACTTTGCTTTAGTCTCACATGCCTAGTTTTGGATTAGTCAACAACCCTAACTTGAAGTAATAATAACTTTGTACATGTAATGTATAAAGACCTGAAACTGATACACAATGTTATTCAGTGTTTTTTATGCAATTCATCTAGGTTTCACTACTTGGAACCTCTCAGAAAAGGAGTTATAGCAAAAATGGCATACCTTGTTGAATTCAAGATTATTCTAGAGAGCGACATTGTAGAGCGTTCCCCACACGGAATATTTGTTGAATTGATTGAAAACTATGACAAAAAATACTAAAAATTTTACCCTAACCAACACATTTGGTTTCACTGAATTTGGATCTGTTATGAAGAAGTTATGACGTTTTTACCTGAAACATCTGTTTTTGACTAGTTTCAGGACTAGCCACAAACCCTAGTTTCCACGGAGTGTAACTAACAAAATACAATGACCCACAAGATGAATTGTTTACCACATATACTTGGATATGTTTTCTCAATGGCATAGAAATTTCATGGTCTAAATATTTATAGAAAAATAGTTATAGCGAAAATGGTGAGATGACCTGTAAATAACATACCTTAGAAAGCACCATCAAAAGAATTTATCCTTCCTTGCATTTTGGCCTTCTTTTCTTCACCTTCCCTCATAATTTTGGCTTAGGTCTCCTTGGTTACCTCAAACTCCTATAGATATTCAATATTCTCAAGTGTGATTAAAATGAGAGAGCCTTGCCTCTTATTTATACTCTCCAAGTAGCTTCCTTAAAAACATCTTCTAGGTCACTTAGCCCCACTTTCCTTATTTTAGGGTTAACCCACTTCTAATTTATCCATTAAATTTATTATTGAAATAATTTATTTTGTATTCACTTTGAATTATAATACACTCATTACTTCACTTTATTATTTACTTTTTAAAAACTCTTAAACCACTTTGACTTCTTTGACCTTTTGGGGCTTCTAGATGACATATGAGGGTCCTCCAACTTTGTAAGGCCATAACTCTAAAACCGTGAGGAGTTATGTGACGTTCAACATACCACCAGAAATGGAATGACATGCAATATCCATATATAATAGTATTATCTGAAAATATATCATAACGCATATTGTTATCCATTAAACAATCTTGGGTCCATTACCCAAACCTGGGGTCTCCAACTTCTCATGGCCATAACTCTCTAACCATGAGGAGTTATGTGGCATTCCACATGCCACCGAAAATGGAATGAAAAACACTATCCATATAGGATACTTTACCTGACAAATTCATTGTCCTTCATCTCATTATTCCACAATTAATCATGGGTTCTCTTACTCCGCAAAGCGTCTTCCCATGAGGGATTTCACCATAAGGGGACCACTTTGGAGTTCATCCATATTTACTTCTTATCAACGATGACAAGACAATCATGAGTCATCTTTACATCAAACAATATTGGGTCCATTACCCAAACCTTTGTGCTGCAGGGATTTCTTCAAGGGTTGACATCAATGACAACCAACCTTAATCAACAATCACCCCCTTTGGCATTGATGGAAACACTATGATGCAATACTTAAATCATATCACTCATGCTTCCTATGGAACCATGCCTCTGTCCTCTGTATCTAATAAATTTGCCTCTGTCCTCTGCATTTGATAAATCTTCTCCCCCTGGAACCATGCTTCTGTCCTCTACATCTTATAAATCTCTCCCTTTTTGTCATCAATGGAAAGTGTGTCTTTCCATAGAGGGCTTCTCCCCCTGACTGAATTGTCCTTTTATGGTGTTGCCTCGTGTACATCTAAGACATATAAGATAAGCATTCAAAAATAATTCATTTTGGAGTAGAAATAACTCCAAGTCTTTGGCGAAGATATTCAAAGGCTTCCCATGGATGTGGTTTTGTAAAGATGTTTGTCACTTGTTCTTTTGTGCCCACATAGTCAACTCTAATGTTCTTTTTTGCAACCTGTTCCCATAGAAAGTGATACTTGATTGGAATGTGCTTCGTCTTGGAGTGCATCACTAGGTTTTTTGAGATACTGATGGCACTTGTATTATCACAATATATTAGAATGGGCTCATCATACTCAACCTGTATATCTGTCAAAGTTTGTTTCATCCAAAGAACATGTGTACAATATGTTGTTGCTGCAATATACTATGCCTCCGCTATAGATAGAGATATTGATGATTGTCTCTTTCTTAGCCATGATACCAAACACTCACTTAAGTAGAACGTTGATCCACTGGTGTTTCATCGGTCATCAATACAACCTGCCCAAGCTGCATTTGTGTAGGCAATAAGTGATATATCTTTTCCTTTTGGATACCATAATCCAAACTCTTTTGTTCCTTTGAGATATCTGAAAATCCTTTTTACTACTAATAAATGTGATTCCTTTGGTGTTGCTTGAAATTGTGCCACATGTTCAACTGCTTGCATTACATCTAGTCTGGATGTTGTCACATATAGTAGGTTGTCAATCATTGACCTATATTTCCTCTGATCTGTAGACTTCAAATCATCATCTTTGCTCAACTTACAACTGGTTTGCATGGGAGTGATAATTGGTTTACAATCTTCCATTATGAACCTCTTTATCATTTCTATGATATACTTGGTTTGAGAAATAAAAATTCCTTGGTTGCTTTAACATATCTGAAGTCCCAGAAAGAAGATAGTTCTCCAAGTAACGACATTTCAAATTCATTCTGCATGTCTTTTGCAAATTTATGTCTTAACCTATCATCATCACTACCAAAAATAATATCATCAACATAAACTTCAATTAATAAAATATTACCTTGACTTACCTTGATGTAGAGGTTGTTGTCTACACTTCCTTTTCTGAACCCTGCATGTTGCAGATACTTATCTAGTCTAGAGTACCATTCTCTAGGAGCCTGTTTTAGACCATACAAGACCTTATTTAATTTACATACATAGTCTGTGTTCTCTGACAACTAAAATCCTTATGTTTTTTCAATGTAGACTTCTTCTTCAAGTTCCCCATTCACAAAAGATGATTTTACGTCCATATGATATACTTTAACATTTTTGGAGCATGCCTAAGCTAAAATTAAATGGATTGCTTCCATTCTGGAAACTGGGGAAACTGTCTCTTCAAAGTTGACTCCTTCAATCTGTGCATATCATTTACATACCAATCTAGATTTGTTCCATGTAACCTATCCATCTTCATTCAATTTATTCTTGAAAACCCATTTTGTGTTGATCACATTCTTATTCTTTGGTCTTGGAACCAATTCCCAAGTGTCATTTTTCTCTATTTGATCAAATTCTTCATCCATGGCCTTATTCCAAAATTCATCCTTGTTGGCTTCTTCAAAACAGTTTGGTTCAATTGTAGATAAGAGTTCTAGGTGTGTTTGTTTTGGTGAACGTATTTTTCTTCTAGTCTCAACTCCTGCATCTTTGTTTCCAATAATCTGATCTGAAGGATGATTCTTCTGTACTCGTTTGCTAGGTATCTTTGGAGATACTTTCTGAACTTTCTCATATGCTTCTGTCGGATTCTCTTCATCTTCATCTTCATATTCCTCTTATACTTATTTTTCATCTTCTTCTTCAAAAATTTGTTCCATTGATTTGTTTTCTTCTTTCTTTTATTTTGGTCTGCCTGTTTCATTAATTGTTACGTTGATGCTTTCCACAACTTTGTTCAATCTTATATTGTAACACTTGTATGCTTTCCTTGTACTTGAGTAACCAACAAGTATTCCTTTTTCCACACGAGAGTCAAAATTTCCCATTCTGCCATCTTCTCTTTTGATGTAGCATTTGCTTCCAAAAACTCTAAAGTTCTTCACATTTGCTAGTCTTCCTTTCCATAGATCGTAGGGAGTTTTATCAGTGTTGTTTTTTAGCATTAGTCTATTTTGAATGTGAAATGGTGTATGCATTGTCTATGTACAAAATATATCTATCAATTTGGAATCCATTAGCATTGTTCGAGCCATTTCTTGTATTGTCTTGTTCTTTCTTTCAACAACTCCATTCTGTTGAGATGTCCTAGCAACGGAGAATTGCCTTTTTATTCCATGACTGCTACAGTAGTCAGTAAATTCCCTTGAAGTGAATTCTCCTCCATTATCAGATCTGAAACATTTTATTCTTGAATCCATCTCATTTTCAACCATTTCCTTATAGATCTTGAAGATTTCAAAACCTTCTGACTTGTTCTTGAGAAAGCAAACTGCAGTCATTCTTGTATAATCATCAACTAATAACATAAAGTATTTTTCACCTTTTAAGCCCTTTGTTGTAGTTGGTCTAACTAGGTCAATGTGCATAATTTCTAGTGGTCTTGTTGTTGAATATTCCTTTGATTTGAACCTAGACTTTGTTTTCTTTCCTTGTTGACAATGCTTGCATAAAGTGTTGGTTGGTTTCGTGATCTGGGGCATTTCTTTGACTGCTTCTCTATTTATTAATTTGACAAGGTTATCAAAATGCATGTGACCCATTCTTCTATGCCATAGCAAACTTTTATCTTCCTTTCCTAGACAAGACTTTTCATTTCCAAATTCACTTAACACATATATGTTGTTTGAAGTTATTGCAGCTGTACCGATCAATTTCCCTTAACCTTCTTTTCTTATCTCACACTTTTCTGAATCAAAAGTAAGTTTATGACCTTGGTCACACATTTGAATCACACTTAGAAGATTATGCTTCATATCTTCTACCAGTAGAACATTTTGTGCCTTTCCATTCTTGTTCCCAATTCGGACTATGCCTTCTCCAATGATTTTGGATGAATTATCATTTTCGAAGGAGACTAATCCATTTTTTTATTTTTGTAATGTAATAAATTTGTTTTTATCACATGTCATGTGTTTTGAACATCCACTGTCAACATACCAACCGTGTTTCTTCTACTTAGCTTGTAGAGCAACTGTGCATTCTTCATTGTTATACTGATCTTGCTTTCTTATCCATGTCATTTTCTGAGGTTCTTGTTTGTGACTGTTGTTATTCTGTTGAGGTTCTTTAGGAGGGACTGTCATTCAGCAATCCTTGGCCATGTGTCCAAAATTGTTAAATTTGTAAGATTCCACTTCAGTGCTCAAAGATTCAAACTTGTTGTAACTTCTTCTTTGTGTGTCACTAGGTCTCCTTGAAAAATCCCTTTGTGTATAACTCTCAAAGTTGTTATTGTTCCTATTGTTAGCTTTGCAATTCACAACTTTATGTCCAAAATTATTACATGCATAACATAAACCAAAACATATAGTTTGATACCTGAGAGTTGAAGATCTTCTGAAAGGAGGTGCTCTTATGAATCCTTCTTCTTCTTCTTGAGGCCTATCTGTCTGTTGTTGATTCTGAAATATGAATCTTCTTGGTGGAGTGTCCCTGTAATCTTCCTTGTATATCTTCCTATCCTCTTTGATTGTTTATGCATAACTCTTTGGATTTGTTTCTTGCTCTGTTGTTTTGGAGCTTGATCCATTTTCTGTCTAATTGTATCCAAGTTCAGACTTGTCAAGATGATGTTTTTTACTGTTGATAATGTCATCCAAAAATTTTGAGCTATTTTGCATATTTTTCTTTTGAATATCCTTTCTTAGTGTGACAACCTTTGCTTCCAAGTTTCCAATGATCTTGTGCTTTTCTTCTAGTTTTTCTTTGAGTGCTTCTTGAATTATTTTATGTTCTTCTATTTGAACCTTCAATTTTGTGATCATTTGTTCTAGTTCTCGAGTGTCCTTTTACTTGTCTATTTCTGCTTGTAGTTTCTTGTTTTTCTTCTTTTCTCTTCTGATAACTTCTATGGCACACATTAATTCTTCTCAATAGTCAACTTTTGCCTCTTCAATTTCTTCTTCGACTTCTTCACATTCTTCTTTGACTTCTTCATATTATTCTTAGGAGTCTTCTTTGTCTGAGTCTTTTACTGACATGAATAGAACTATTCCTATCTCATTATCACTGAATTCATCTTCATCTGATGATGAGATGTCTTCTTTGGTGTATAATATTTTCTTGAAAACTTTCTTTGTAGTTCTTTTGCCTTTATATGTGTGTTTTCCTTTTGAGTAATCTTCATCATTTCTCTTTTTCTTATGAGGACATTTGTTAGCAAAATGACCAATACCATCACAATTAAAACAAATTAAAGGGAGCTTACCTCTATACCTACCATTGGTTCCCTTGTTCAGTCTTTTGACGAAGTTGGCCACTTCTTCATCATCTTCTGAGGCGTCACTGCTGCTGCCATATTCTTCTTGTTCCTTTTTATTTTGCTTTGATCTTTTGGATGCCTTGAAGGCTACTTCTTTTACATCTATATTTTCCTGCTCAGTTCTCATTTCATATGCTGTGAAGATTCCATGCAGTTTGTCCATGCTTATTGAGTCCAAATCCAATGTTTCTTCTAGTGTTGATATCTTAGGGTTGAATCTCATAGGAAGAGATCTTAGTATCTTTTGAACAATTACAGATTCTTCAATTTCTTCTCCCAATCCTATGATTTCATTCACTGTTTCATTGACTCGTAAGAAGTAGGCTACAATATCTTCATATTCCTTCATTTTTAGTTGTTCGAAATGACCTCTGTAAGTCTGAAGATTTGTTTCTTTGACTTTTGTATCTCCTTCATAAATATTTTGAAGCTTGTCCCAAATCTCTTTAGCATATTTACAGTGTGCAACTTTGGTGAATATCGTATCACTGAGACAATTCAAAAGTACATTTGTGGATTTGGAATTATTCTCACTGATTTTTACTACTTTTTCATTAGTTGGTGGAACTGTTGGTGTTGTGTATCCATCTACAATTGATTGCAAAACTTGAAAACCATGTGCCTGTATATATGTCCTCATCCTTATGCTCCAAAAAGCATACTTATGTCCATCAAACTATGGTATTCCATTTTTATATGAGTTGGTACTCTCCATGATCTACCTTTCAGTGGTTAAAATGGTTTCTGAAGGAACCTACTCTGATACCAATTATTGGATTACTGAGAGGGGGGGTGAATCAGTAATAGAGAAATTTAATCCTTTTTAACCATATAATCCAAGTGTTATATCAATGAAGCATTATCATCCAATAACTGCAAAGTAAATAAGCAATGAACAAATGAACAAACATACACATACATATTACACTAGTGTTTTACGTGGAAACCCAAATTGGGAGAAAACCACAGAATGTTTTTTCTTATATGTCTTGAAGAATTACGTTCATTGGAAGCACCAACTTCCTTTGTTTTCTAGATGCAACTAGAAGGAGGCTCCCACCCCATATTTTCTCAGGCTACAACCTGATGGAAGCTCCAACTCCCCAATTCTCTGACTACAACTAGAAGCATGCTACAACCCCCTATGTTCTCCAGCTACAACCGGAAGGTGGCTACAACCACTTGTCCTTGCCCCGTCCTGCCACCCTAAAGTAGAAGTAGAATGATGGAACCACTGTCAACCTGTCACTGTGATATATACCATTGTAAACCTGTACCAATAAATATGAACCATGCATCAACCTGTACCATAAACAAGTGCATCAACCATGCACCAACATGTACCATAAACAAGTGCATCAACCATGCACCAACCTGTACCAAATAACCTGTAATCAACCAGTACCTTAAAAAAGTGAATCCAACCATGTACCAATTATGTACCAATCATGTGTCAACTACTCATCAACTATGACTCATCAATATGTACCAACATCATCAACTATACACCTCATGTATGGGCCAACTCATCAACTACTAGTCTCAACCATGTACTCAACATGTACCTCAACCAAAATCCCTCATCAATTTCATCATCCAAATATGGTTTGTAGCTCTGTAATAGAACTGGTGTATATGATCACATTTTTGCAAACCTTCCTTAACTTCCAAAACAAGAGACTAGCATTTTCATCAAACTTTTCTTTAGTCTCACATGCCTAGTTTTGGATTAGTCAACAACCCTAACTTGAAGTAATCATAACTCTGTACCTGTAATGTATAAAGACCTAAAACTGATATACAATTTTCTTCAATTTTTTTTATGCAATTCCTCTCTGTGTCACCACTTGGAACCTCTCAGAAAAGGAGTTATAGAAAAAATGGCATACCTTGTTGAATTCTGGCTTATTCTAGAGAGAAACCTTGTATAGCATTACCCACATGGAATATTTGTTTGATTGATATGAAAATATGACACAGCATACTAAATACTATACCCTAACCAACACATTTGGTTTCACTGAATTTGGATCTTTTATGAATAATTTATGACATTTTTACCCGAAACACCTATTTTTTACTAGTTTCAGGACTAGCCACAAACCCTATTTTCCACGGAGTGTAACTTAAAAATTACAATGAACCACAAGTTGAATTTTTAGCAAAGATACTTGGATATGTTTTCTCAATGGCATAGCAATTTCACAGTTTGAATCATTATAGAAAAAAAATTATAGCGAAAATGGTGAGATGACTTGTAAATAACATACCTTAGAAAGCACCATTAAAAGAATTTATCCTTCCTTGCATTTCGGCCTTCTTTTCTTCACCTTCCTTCAGAATTTCATCTTAGATATCCTTGGTTACCTCTGACTCTTATATATATTCAATATTCTCAAGTGTAATTAAAATGAGAGAGCCTTGCCTCTTATTTATACTCTCCAAGTAGCTTCCTTAAAAACATCTTCTAGGTCACTTGGCCCCACTTTCCTTATTTTAGGGTTAACCCACTTCTAATTTCTCCATTAAATTTATTGTTGAAATAATTTAATTTGTATTCACTTTGAATTATAATACACTCATTACTTCACTTTATTATTTACCTTTTAAAATCTATTAAACCACTTTGACTACTTACCTTTTGGGGCTTCTAGATGACATATGAGGGTCCTCCAACTTCGTAAGGCCATAACTCTAAAACCGTGATGAGTTATGTGACGTTCCACATACCACCATAAATGGAATGACATGTACTATCCATATAGAATATTATTATTTGAAAATATATCATAACTCGTACCATTATCCATCAAACAAGTTTGGGTCCAATACCTAAACCTGGGGTCTCCAACTTCTCATGGCCATAACTCTCTAACCGTGAGGAGTTATGTGACGTTCCACATACCACCGGAAATGGAATGACAAGAACTATCCATATAAGATAGTTTACTTGACAAATTCATTGTCCTTCATATCATTATTACACAATTAATCATGGGTTCTCTTACTCTACAAAGTGTCTTCCCGTGAGGGCTTTCACCATAAGGGGATCACTTTGGATTTCATCCATATTTACTTCTTATAAACAATGACAAGACAATAATGAGTCATATTTACATCAAACAATATTGGTTCCATTTCCCAAAACTTTGTGTTGCGAGGCTTTCTTCAAGGGTTGACATCAATGACAACCAACCTTAATCAACAAAAAGAAGAAAGGTTGATGCAAAATTAAAACTTGTGTCAAGATATTTGTGTACTTTGAAAGAAAAATAGGGTTTATGGTTTATATGATGATGAATTGATGATGAAAAAAAGTGGGTGTGTGAGTCAAATTTGAGTCCAGAAACCCTCCCATATCATTAAGGCATGTGAATAGTCTATCCATGTCAAATTTCAATGCATACAAAAACAATTTGAAAAAAATTCAACGTTGGCCCCATTCACAAGTCATTGTTGCCCATGTCTAGTCCTAGTACATCGTCTTTTCATTGTTCCTTTTAAAATTTGTTCGAAAGTGCACACGTTCCTGCATCTAGTACTACAAGGACATATTTTTATGTTGTTGATTAAACAATGAATGAAAAAAAGAGGTATTTTTCATCACAATTATGACACACATACATTGTATAGATAATGCAAAACCTGAAAGAAAAATGAAGAAAGGTTGATGCAAACTTAAAACTTGTGTCAATCTATTTGTGTACTTTGAAATAAAAATAGGGTTTATGGTTTACATGATGATGAATTGATGATCAAAACAAGTGGGTGTGTGAGTCAAATTTGACTCCAGAAACCCTTCCACATCGTTAAGGCATGCAAATAGTCTATCCATGTCAAATTTCAGTGCATACATAAATAGTTTGAAAAAATTTCAACATTGGCCCCATTCACAGGTCATTGTTGCCCATGTCTATTCATAGTACAATGTATTTTCATTGTTACTTTTAAAATTTCGTTCGATAGTACACACATTCCTGCATTTAGTACTGCAAGGACATATTTGTATGGCTTTGACTAAACAATGAACAAAAAAAGAGGGATTTTTAAGCACTGTTGTTTTAATCATCGAAAATTCGTTGGCATGTTGAATAGCAGTTCTTTCCTCATCGTGTTCATGCATTCGTAACCTATACCATTTGACATCGAACATAACTAATTTGAAGGAATTAAATTCACGCTCAAGTATATCATTCAAATACCCATAGTATCTATTTTCATATTCTCGGGGATGTATGTCACTCCTAGAGGAAACATTAGTGACCTGGAATACTACAGTTATCCCACTATCATAAGTTTTCTTGGTTTCATTCAACTGTTTGATGTGAAACTTACGACCATTGCACCACATAGCCTTGTGGTGTTTCAACTACAATATGCCAGATATGTAAAAGATGCATTGCCAATTAATAAATTAACATATTTATATAACTTGGAAAGTACCTAAAAAATGTAGTACACATGTAGTCACATTAATATAATATAAATAACTGAATAAAATGGGTGAATTTGTTTTCCTTTCCATATTTCAAACCATATGCTAAATCAATTTCCCTTTGAGTAACATTGGCATCTCCATTACAATGAGCTTCTCTAACCAATTCATATAGTCATCGCCATGATAACCTACCACCATTATGTTGTTTGCATATTTAAATCCATGCATTCATCCAGTCAATATTGTTTGCAATGTATAAATACAGTGCATCTCAATCTTGAGCAACTGAATCAAAAAATCATAAATATTCACCAATATTAAATATTAGTTATAAATTCCATGGTATATATTAATAATTTATGAAATAAAAGATATTAATATATTAATGAGTATGATCATATACACAAAAAATGAAAATTTATGTGTATTAATATAAATCTTCACAATTATTAATATATTACCTCTCATTTTTTTCATTCTACCTTTCCCCAACAAGTGCTCATGATCTTCAAATATTTTCATGGAGTTCACATCCCAAATGCGATCCACTGCATGCATAGTTAACATTGCTAATTTAGGAAGATACTGACTAATATACACCATGGATTGATATACCATATATCCCTCCACCATAGAACCCTCAGGACGTGCTCTTTGTCTAACCAAAGCCTTTAATGATTTCAAGTGCCTCTCCACCATCCACATTGATAGTGTGTGTACAGGTCCACAAATTTCAATCTCCTCAACTTGGTGTATGAGATAGTGTTCTTGTGCACTGAAAAATGTTGGAGGTATACACTTTTGAATTTCACACATTAGCTAAGGAATTTCTCTCTTCCAATACTTTACATCATCTTCATGGATTTATTTCAATGACAACCATCTGCATGAGATCATGACACAAGAAAATAACATGTTTCAACATAATATAATATATATTACATTACAAGTAAAACACATGTCATTAAGTACAACAACAAATTGAAAGAAAATTTTTCATATAAATCGCAACTACTTGCCTCATGTATTTTCCAAGATCATATATAACTTGTTTGGTGGTGTTGTCAAAGTCGTTTGGGAGAGAGAGCGATAGAACATATTGTAACAAAAAAAATGAATCGGTATTTGTTTAGACCAAAGTGGATAAAATAAAATAAAATACTTAAAATATGTATAAGGTCAATATATAAATATATATACCAACATTATTACCTTAATGAAGGTATGTTAATAATGTGTTTTTACCCCACCAAATTCGCCTTTCTTCGTTAAGATATTATTTATGTTTGAAGCAAAACCCGTGGGAAATTTAATTATTTGAATGAACTCTTTTGCATCATTGTTTTGTTGCTCTGTTAATAACCATGTAAGGTTATTTATATCTCCATATCTATTTTATTGTATCACACTTCGCATTGCATGATTGGCTTTTTGAATGTCAGTACAAATTTTGACAATTTTTTCTTTATCCCTCCTACCATTTATGATTCGCCATAACATTTCTGTCACATTCTTCCCGATATGCATTATATCAAACACATGAGTTATTTTTAGCCTCATAGTATAGAAACCTCATGAATTGAGTGGGATAGCATTTCATTCCTCGTGGAATCCCATTATTAATACCTTCATGATGGCGACCTTCATGAAGCATAAAAGAAATCACAACAATAATTATCAAATACGGTAAAATAAATTCAATGATTAAAATAAAAATTCAAAACATTACATATACGATACATAAATTAATCGCGTACCTTGAGGATTTCTATTATATTCCAACCTCCATAGGTGAGGTGTCATTCTTCGTGGTTTTAAACCAGTCTCTTCTTTCCCATTGAAAATATGTTTTTTAGTAGTATGATACCTATGGTTCTTAGGGAGGAGGTGCCTATACTCATCAAACACCACATTGCCTAAAATTTTTGAATGGAGATACTTCATATTAGGACCACAAACTGGACATGAAAATTTACCCTTTGTTTGAAGACCTGCAACAAATGAATTAATGTCAATTATACGATGAGATTATTTAAAAATAAACATGCAGCATGAAATCTTTAAAAATATACATAGTATTAAAGAGAAATAGAATGCTACATACCAAAAAAATGTGTTAGTTCTAGGGCATCATGAATTGTCCATAAAAGTATTCCACATAATTTAAATTTATTCTCCCTGATTGGTTTATAGATGTCATACATAATGATGGCAACCCATAACTTTAGTAGCTCGTCGATAAGAGGCTCAATATATACATTCATATATTTAAATTGGTACTTACCTAATTGTTTGAAATTACACAATATAATTACTATAACCATGATATGTATATATAAGTAAATAAATAAACAAAAGATATTATGCAAAAAATGAAACAAATGAAAATGTTACATTTAAAAAAATAATGTAAACAAATACCTGGAACAATCATTGTCAACATTATGTGCTCCCTCTTTATTGACATCCAAGGAGAAATGTTATTGTTCATAACAAAAAAAGGCCACACTGAGTAAATAGAACTAAGCTCTATGAATGGATTAGCATTGTCAGTTGCCAATGAAAGCCTAACATTACGAGGTTCATCTTTCAAATCTGCCCATTTTTCCTCAATTTCCCTAAATGCATAACCATCAGCAGGAATTCAAAGAACACCATCTCTACTTCTATTACATGCATGGTAATCCATAAATTGTTCCATGATTTCACACCTAAACAATCCCTGCAAACATGGAATTATGGGAATATGACGAAGAACCTTTTGAGGCACCCTTTTTGTTACTTGATCAGTTCGATATCTACTAATAAGACATTGTGGGCATTATGTTTTTGAAGCATTTTGTCCATAATATATAATATGATCACTAGGACATGCATCTATAGTTTGATAATCCATTCCAATGTCTTTCATAATGACATGCAAATCTCAATATGTGTGAGGTAAAATATTTTACGATGGTAACAAAAATTCACCTAACAATCTACAACATAACAAATGACTAGTTAATTTAAAGAATATTAATTGTAGAAATTGCATTCTTATTTTACACATTAATTAACACTAAAAACAAATAAAAAAAATTCAGCATTTATGTATATGAAATGAAACATATTACATACCTTAGGATCTGTGTCATACAAGTGTTTGAAAAATTATTCAGAATCTTTAAGTTCACTAGCAGCAATGTAGCGAAGAGAAGATTTTCTCTTGAGCCTTCATAAAGTCATTTATTTGCCTTTTCTAATAGAGGTTCAGCATAAATACCATCATTGTACCCATCCTCATCCGACTGACAAAACAAATCTTGGATCATTTGATTTGTCCCATCATCTTATTCCATGGGATCATTAACTTGATTTGTCCCATCATCTTCTTCCATGTGCTCCTTATTTGCTTGATCATGTTTCTTAGCTTGTACAACATCATTTCTACTAGTACTACTTGGTGCAATATTCTGCAAAAAGTTAGAGGGAAAATCTAACTTTATAATTACAAACAATCATGCAAAATTAGTGTGTATAAAACATATTCAAACTATATATATATACGATTGGAAAGTGATATTGTATATTGATGTCAACCCTTAATGATTGATGTCAACCCTTGGAGAAAGTCCGGTAGTGAATTCCGATAGCACAAAGGTTTGGGTAATGGACACAAGGTTGTTTCATGTATAATGGTATGAGTTTTAATATATTTGAAGGTAATAATATTCTATATGAATATTTATGTCATTCAATTTCTAGTGGTATGTGGAACGTCACATAACTTGTTAAGCCCTAATATTGGCTCATTACCACTTAATTGGGGCATATTAGATTAGTAATGTTATTTTATTTATGTCGGCTTTAGGCCATTAGTTGTAATTTAGATTAGTAATGTTATTTTATTTATGTCGGCTTTAGGCCATTAAACCTCCTTGTCTCCTATATATACCAAGGAGACATTTTCATTTTGAATCATCTTGTTCTTGAACATTTAAGTGGGGTAAAAGGAGGTTTCCCCCTCGAAGAGGCTTATCTGAAATTATCTCATTTTCAAGGCGTTGAGTACTTTTCTTGAGGTTTTTCTATGCTATATTGATGTTTGGTTCTTAACATATGGTATCAGAGCTCAAGGTCTTGGGGTTTCACTGCTACATCTGAGACACCGTGGAATTTTCACTATAACTTTTTTTCTAAAATGTTTCAGAAGGAACAGCTTGGAGGGTATTTAGAATATGGATCAAGGTACGTTGGGTTAAAAATTTAGCTCATGAGGCCTTATACTTTCGGAGATATAGCCTGTACAAGATAGGGTTCTGGAATCATCCTGAAATGAGTCTTTGCAACATTTTCGCTATAAAAAAAAATTGTAATGTTTCAAACCCTGAAATCTGGGGACCATTTACAAAAAATCTTTTTTTATCTGTGGTAAAAATTTCAGCATCTGGGTCATCATAAATTTGTAGATACACCTTGTGTAAGATAGGGTATCTGAATAGTCCTATTGGCTAGTCTCAAGAAGGTGTTCCAGGTAAAACAATCATAACTTCTTCCTAGAGTATCCAAATTGGGTGGGATTGGTTGCATTGGATCGTGGACAGTCTGTAGTATTTTGGGTGTGAGTTTCAGAATTTTATATCAATTATTTTGTGCGGGGAACACTATACAATTGAGATCTCCTAGAAAGGCAAAAAATCAGCAAGTTGTGGGGAAGTTATCATAAATTCCACTTGGAACATCCAATTTTGATCAGACCTGTGGAATTGAAGAGAAGAAATATCATAGAAATACATAAGATAAAGTTTCATACCCAGAAGGTCCAAAAATTGGGAGATACAACAGAATAAATATTGTCTAGCAGAACCACCTCAAAATCAAGGTTCAAAAGTGATACTTGGCCAACAT
>ML797474.1:510105-531426 GCA_009831015.1 Picea engelmannii
ACAAATTGGAGCTGCCTGCATCTTCACGAGTACACCCAGTTTTCCATGTTTCATGCTTAAAGAAATTTATAGGCGACAAGATCCCAGTTCAAACTATATTGCCAGAACTTGACGAGGAAGGAAAAATGATATTGGAGCCTGAATCCATCACTAACACAAGAATTCGCCAACTGAGGAATAGATCCATTTCAGAGTATCTCATTAAATGGAGGAAACTACCAGCTAAAGATTCCACTTGGGAAGATGAGTCTTTTATACAGAAGCATCCAGAGCTACTCAAGCGTTACAGACAACACTTGTCTCAAGGGGAGGGGCATGTTAAGCCCTAATATTGGCTCATTACCACTTAATTGGGGCATATTAGATTAGTAATGTTATTTTATTTATGTCGGCTTTAGGCCATTAGTTGTAATTTAGATTAGTAATGTTATTTTATTTATGTCGGCTTTAGGCCATTAAACCTCCTAGTCTCCTATATATACCAAGGAGACATTTTCATTTTGAATCATCTTTTACTTGAACATTTAAGTGGGGTAAAAGGAGGTTGCCCCCTCGAAGAGGCTTATTATCTGAAATTATCTCTTTTTCAAGGCGTTGAGTACTTTTCTTGAGGTTTTTCTATGCTATATTGATGTTTGGTTCTTAACATAACTCCTCACTGTTAGAGAGTTATGGCCATGAGAAGTTGGAGAACCCAGGTTTGGGTAATCGACCCAAGTTTGTTTGATGGATAATGGTACAAGTTTTGATATATTTTCAGGTAAGAATATTCTATATGGATAGTACATTTCATTCCATTTCCAGTGGTATGTGGAACGTCACATAAATCCTCACGGTTAGAGAGTTATGCCCATGTGAAGTTGGAGAACCCCCATGAGTCATCTAGAAGCCCCAAAAGGTCAAAGTAGTCAAGGTGGTTTAAGAGATTTTAGAAGGTAAATAAAAAAGTGAAGTGATGAGTGTACTATATGTCAAATTGAATAAAAAATAAATTATTTAAATATTAAAGTTAATGGAGAAATTACTAAGTTGACAAGTGGATTAGAAGTGAGTTAACCCTAAAATAAGGAAAGTGGGTTAAGATGGTTAAAAGGTAATCCCTTGAGGAAGCTACATGAAAGTATAAATAAGAGGCAAGGCTCTCTCATTTTAGTCACACTTGAGCATATTGAATATCTACAAGTGACTAAGGTAACCAAAGGATATCTAAGACGAATTTCGTAGGGAAGGTGAAGTAAAGAAGGCCGAAATTCAAGGGAGGATAAATTCTTTTGATGATGCTTTCTAAGGTATGTTATTTATAGGTCATCTCACTATTTTCGTAATAAAAAAAATTCTAGAATGATTCATACCATGAAATTAGGAGGTCATTGAGGAAACATATCCTAGTTGTGGTACAAATTTCATCTTGTGGGTCATTGCATTTTTGGAGTTACACTCTGTGGAAAATAGGGTTTGTGGCTAGTCCTAAAACTAGTCTAAAACAGGTGTTCCAGGTAAAAACGTCATAACTTCTTCATAACAGCTTCAAATTCAGTAAGACCAAATGTGTTGGTTAGAGTACATTCTATATTATTCTATGTATAATTTTCATATCCATATAATAAATATTCCATGTGGGGCACGCTCTATAAGTTTGCTCTCTAGAATAATCCAGAATTCAACAAGGTATGCCATTTTTCTATAAATCTTTTTCTGAGATGTTCCAAGTAGTGAAACCTAGAGGAATTGCATAAAACACACTGAAGAACATTGTGTAATATTTTCATATATTTATTCATTACAGGTACATAGTTATGATTATTTCAAGTTAGGGTTGTTGACTAATCCAAAACTAGTCATGTAAGACTAAAGTAAAGTTTGATGAAAGTTTTAGTCTCTTGTTGTTAAAGTTAAGAAAGGTTTGCAAGTATGTGATCATATACACTATGTCTATTACAGAGTTACAAATCATATTTGGATGATGAAATTGATGAGGTCTTTTGGTTGTGGTACATGGTTGAGACAAGTAGTTGATGAGTTGGCACATACATCAGGTGTATAGTTGATTATTTTGGTACATCTTGATGAGTCACATTTTATGTATATTTGATGCATGATTGGTACATATTTGGTGCATGGTTGATGCACTTGTTGATGGTACAGGTTGAGGTACAGGTTGGTGCATGGTTGATGCACTTGTTTATGGTACATGTTGATTACAGGTTGAGGTACAGGTTGGTGCATGGTTGATCCACTTGTTTATGGTACAGGTTGATTACAGGTTGATTGGTACAGTTGTGCAGTGATATATCTCACAGTGATAGTGTGACAGTGGTCCCATCATTCCACTTCTACGTCATGGTAGTTGGATGAGGCAAGGACAGGTGGTTTTAGCCATATTCTGGTTGTAGCTGGAGAAAATAAGTGGTTGTAGCCTCCTTCTGATTGTAGCCAGAGAATTAGGGAGTTGGAGCTTCCCTCAGGTTATATCCTGAGAAACTAGGGGGTTGGAGCCTCCTTCCAGTTGCAGCTGGAAAACAAAGGAAGTTTGTGCTTCCAATGAATGTAATTCTTCAATACATATAAGAAAAAACATTTTGTGGTTTTCTCCCGCTTTGGGTTTCCACGTAAAAACACGGGTGTAATGTGTATGTGTATGATTGCTCATTTTTTCATTGTTTAGTTACTCTGCAATTATTGGATGATAATGCTACATTGATATAACACTTGTATTTTATGGTGAAAAAGGATTAAATTGCTCTATTACTGGTTCACCCCCCCTCTCAGTAATCCAACAATTGGTATCAAAGTAGGTTCCTTCAGAAATCAATTTAACCACTAAAAGGTAGATCATGGAAAGCAACAACATGTATAAAAATGTAGTACCACTGTTTGATGGAAAAAAGTATGCATTTTGGAGAAGAATGATGAAAACATATATACATGCACAGGGATTTGAAATTTGGCAATCTGTTGTAGATGGATACAAAGAACCAACAATTTCACCGACAAATGAAAGAGTAATAAAACTCGGGCAAAATAATTCCAAAGCCACAAATGCACTTTTGAATGGTCTTTGTGAATCAGTATACACCAAAGTTATACATTGTAAATCCACTAAACATAGTTGGGACAATATTCAAAATATTTATGAAGGAGATTCAAAAGTCAAAGCAGCAAAACTTCAAACTTATAGAGGTCAATTTGAACAACTAAATATGAAGGAAGACGATAATATTGCAGCTTACTTCTTACGAGTCGATGAAATAGTAAATGCAATCATAGGATTGGTAGAAGAAATTGAAGAGTCTGTAATTGTTCAAAAGGTACTAAGATCTCTTCCCCTAGATTTGATCCTAAGATATCAGCACTAGAAGAAAGAGCAGATCTAGACTCAATAAGCATGGATGAACTACATGGAATATTCACGACATATGAAATGAGAACTAAACATGAAAATATAGATATAAAAGAAGAAGATTTCAAAGCATCCAAAAGGTCAAATCAAAAGAGAAAGAAAAAGGAAAAAGAACATAGCAGTAGCAGTGACATCTCGGAAGATGATGAAGAAATGGCCAACTTTGTCAAAAGATTGAACAAAGGAACCAACGACAAATATAAAGATAAGTTTCCATGGATTTATTTTAATTGTGATGGTATTGATAATTTTTCTAACAAATGTCCTCATAAGAAAAATAAGAGTAATGATGAAGATTACTCAAATAAAAAATAAACATGTAAAGGAAAAAGAACCACAAAGAAAGATTTCAAGAAAAGACTATGCACCAAAGAAGACATATCCTCATTAGATGAAGATGATGTCAATGACAGTGAGACAGAAAGAGTTATATTCATGGCAGTAGAAGAATCTGATAAATAAGACACCAAAGAATAATATGAAGAGGCAGAAGTTGACTACCGAGAATAATTGTTGTGTGTCATAGAAGTTATAAGAAGAGAAAAGAATAAAACAAGAAGCTACAAGTGGAACTATACAAGAGAGAAGACACTCATGAATTAGAACAAATTATCAAAAATTTGAAGGTTCAAATAGAAGAAGATAAAAGAATTGAAGTACTCAAAGAACAGTTAGAAGAAAGAGACAGGATCCTTGGAAATTTGGAAGTAGAGATTGTCAAATTAAGAAAGGATCTTCAAGAGAAAAATATGTAGAACAACTCAGAAGTTTTGGATAACATTATCAGCATTCAAAATCATCATCATGACAAGTTCGGACTTGGATACAATCAGACAGAAAAGGGATCAAGCTCCAAAACAACAGAATAAGAAACATATCCAAAAAGCTATGCAGAAACAATCAAAGGGGATATGAAGACCTACAAAGAATATTATAGGGACACTCCTCCACCGAGAATATTCAGACTTTGGAATCAACGACCAACATATAGGCCTCAGGAAGAAGAAGGATTGAGAAGATAAACTTAGTTTAGAATATCTTAAACTCCTAGGTATCAAACTATATTTTTTGTTTTATGTTATGCAAGTAATAATTTTGGACATAAAGCTATGAATTGTAGGGCTAACAACAGGAACATAAACAACTTTGAAATTCATACCCAAAAGGGTTATCTAAGAAGGCCTAGTGAAACAAAGAGAAGAATTTACAACAAGTTTGAATCATTGAGCACTGAAGTGGAATTCTACAAGTGTAAAAACTTTGGACACATGGCTAAAGATTGCAGAATGACAGCTCCTCCTAGAGAACCACAACAGAACAACAATAGTCACAAATAGGAACCTCAGAAGAGAACATGGATAAGAAATCATAATTAGTATAGCAATGAAGAATGCACATTCAATCTACAAGCTAAGAAGAAGAAACTTGGTTGGTATGTTGAGAGTGGTAGTTCAAAACACAAAGAACGGGTGAACAAAGACCAGGTCCCAGAGATCACAAGATTGGAAATAAAACAAGATGAATAAAATTATACATAGAAAAAGAAAGATGTCAGATACAGAAAGGTTTGGAAAATAACTGAAAGAAAATAAGGATAGGTAAATAAGGAACATGTTCAAGAGATTGTAATTTCAGGCATTGTGGTGAAAGATGAATCCATAGATAGAAAAAAAGAAGTTGGAGCTCAGAGAGATGATGAATCTACCAGTGAAGATGATGATGAATCTACCAATGAATATGATGATGAATACACATCAGAGAAGGAATTGTTCTAAGTCATCCATCTTAGAGACTCCCAGGTAATATGAATATTAGACAGGGGGAGTCTATGCGATAGTTGTGACAGACCAAAGAACCATCCTTTGAGCAACTTGTAGATTTTGAGAAGACATATCCAGAGAAGTCAGTTAGCAGAAGTAAATTTTGATGGATTAATCAAGACTTCATGATAGTATAGTGATAAATGGGTCATCATTATGGGAAGTTGCACAAATAGAGTCTTGGACAATATGGACGAGAGCATGGATTCATAGATTGGTTCAAAGAGTGGTTCAGAGAAAAAGGAACATTATCATAATGGATGATAATTACATAGGAATTGGATCGAACAATGCTAATGGATTCCAAATTGACAGATGTTTTTTGGACACATCCAGTGCATACAACAGTTCACATTCAAAATAGAGTAATGCTCAGAAACAACAATGAAAAAACTTCCTACAAAATATGGAAAGGAAGCGCAGACAACAACCTCTACATCAAGGTAACTCAAGGTAGTATTTTATTACTTAAAATCTATGTTGATGATATTGTCTTTTGAAGTACTAATGACAAGTTAAGACAAAAATTTGCAAAGGATATGCAGAATGAATTTGAAATGTCATTTCTTGGAGAACTATCCTTGTTTCTGGGTCTTCAGATATGTCAAAGAAACCAAGGAAATTTTATTTATGAAACTAAGTATATCATAGAAATGCTAAAGAGGTTATGAATGGAAGATTGCAAACTAGTTACCACTCCTATGCAAACCAGTTGCAATTTGAGAAAAGATGGTGATTCAAATTCTATAGACCAGAGGAAATACAGGTCAATGATTGGTAGCTTACTATATGTGATAACATATAGACCAGATGTAATGCAGTAAATTGGATAGGTGGAATGATTTCAAGAAGCACCAAAGGAATCGCATGTCTTAGCAGTAAAGAGGATTTTCAGATATCTCAAAGGAATAGAAGAGTTTGGATTATGGTATCCAAAAGGAAAGGATCTATCACTTATTACCTACACAGATGCAGATTGGGAAGGTTGCATTGATGACCGATGAAGCACCAATCGAGTAGCATTCTACTTAGATATATAGGTTGAGTATGATGAGACCATTCCAATCTATTGTGATAATACAAGTGCCATAATTATCTCAAAGAACCTAATGATGCACTCCAAGAATAAGAACATTCCAATAAAGTATCAATTTCTATGGGAACAGGTTGCAGAGAAAAACATGAGAGTTGAATATGTGGGCACAAAAGAACAAGTGGCAGACATATTTACAAAACTGCCTCCAAGGGAAGCCTTTGAGTATTTTCGCCAGAGACTCGAAGTAATTTCTACTCCAAAATGAATTTTTTTGAAGGCTTATCTTATATGTCTTAGATTTACACGAGGAAGCACCATAAAGAGGATAGTTCGAGTTAGGGGATCAGTTTCAGAAGGATTTCAATTAGGGGGAGTATCCCCAAGGAAAATTTAGTTAGGGGGAGCATCCCCGGATGGAAAGATACATTTTCCATTGATGACAAAGGGGGAGAGATTTATCAAATGCAGGATAGAAATTCTTGGAGAGAGAGCACAGAGGCATGTAAACAGGAGGAGCATCCCAAGGAGATTTCAATCAGGGGGAGAAGCCCCAAAGGGAGATACCCTTTCCATTGATGTCAAATTGGGGGAGATATAAACATTGATGAGGAGTATAAGCATGAGTGTTATCATGACTAAGTGTTTCCATCAATATTGGTGTTGCCATCAATGTCAAAGGGGGATATTGTAAGACAATTGGATTAGGTTGATGGACAATTGGTATGTATTTTTGGTTTTCATTGATGTCAACAATTGGAGAGTGATACTTTATATTGATTTCAACCCTTATTGATTGATGTCAACCCTTGGAGAAAGTTCAGTACAGAATTATGGTAGCACAAAGGTTTGGGTAATAGACCCAAGGTTGTTTCATGTATAATGGTGTGAGTTTTGATATATTTGAATGTAATACTATTCTAGATGGATATTACATTTCATTCCATTTCCACTGGTATGTGGAACATCACATAACTTCTCACGGCTAGAGAGTTATGGCCATGAGAAGTTGAAGAACCCAGGTTTGGGTAATGGACCCAAGTTTGTTTGATGGATAATGGTACGATTTTTGATATATTTGAAAGTAAGAATATTATATATGGATATTACATGTCATGTCATTTCCATTGGTATGTGGAACGTCACATAACTTCTCACGGTTAGAGAGTTATGGCCATGTGAAGTTGGAGAACCCCCATGAGTCATCTAAAAGCCCCAAAACGTCAAAGTAGTCAAAGTGGTTTAAGAGATTTTAGAAGGTAAATAATAAAGTGAAGTGATGAGTGTACTATAAGTCAAAGTGAATAAAAAATAAATTATTTAAATAATAAATATAATGGATAAATTACTAATTTGACAAGTGGATTAGAAGTGGGTTAACCCTGAAATAAGGAAAGTGGGTTAAAATGGTTAAAAGGTAACCCCTTGAGGAAGCTACATGAAAGTATAAATAAAAGGAAAGGCTCTCTCATTTTAATCGCACTTGACCATATTCAATATCTACAAGTGACTGAAGTAACCAAAGGATATCGAAGCCGAATTTCAAAGGGAAGGTTAAGTAAAGAAGGCCGAAATTCAAGGGAGGATAAATTATTTTGATGATGATTTCTAAGGTATGTTATTTACAGGTCATCTCACCATTTTCGCAATAATTTTTTTTATAGAATGATTCAGACCGTGAAATTGGGAGGTTGTTGAGAAAACATATCCAAGTAGTTGTGGTACAAATTTCAGCTTGTGGGTCATTTTTTTTTGGAGTTACACTCCGTGGAAAATAGGGTTTGTGGCTAGTCCTTAAACTATTCTAAAACAGGTGTTTCAGGTAAAAACATCATAACTTATTCATAACAGCTCCAAATTCAGTATGCCCAAATGTGATGTTTATAGTACATTCTTTAGTATTCTGTGTATAATTTTCATATCCATACAACAAATATTTCATGCGGGGCACGCTCTACAATTTCGCTCTCTAGAATAAACCAAAATTCAACAAGGTATGCCATTTTTTCTATAACTTCTTTTTTGAGAGGTTCCTAGTAGTGAAACATGGAGGAATTTCATAAAACACATTGAATAACATTGTGTAATATTTTCATATATTTATTCATTACAGGTACATAGTTATGATTATTTCAAGTTAGGGTTGTTGACTAATCCAAAACTAGTCATGTGAGACTAAAGTAAAGTTTGATGAAAATGCTAGTCTCTTGTTGTTAAATTTAAGGAAGGTTTGCAGATATGTGATCATATACACCAGGTTTGTTACAGAGTTACAAATCATATTTGGATGATGAAATTGATGAGGTATTTTGGTTGAGGTACATGTTGGGTATGTGGTTGAGACAAGTAGTTGATGAGTTGGAACATACATCAGGTGTATAGTTGATGATGTTGGTACATCTTGATGAGTCATAGTTTATGTGTATTTTATGCATGATTGGTACATATTTGGTGCATGGTTGATGCACTCATTGATGGTACAGGTTGAGGTACACGTTGGTGTATGGTTGATGCACTTGTTTATGGTTATTACAAGTTGGTGCATGGTTGATGCACTTGTTTATGGTACATGTGTATTGGTACAGTTGTCAAGTGTTATATCTCACAGTGATAGTGTGACAACAGTTCCATAATTCTACTTCTACGTCAGAGTGGTTGGATGGGGCAAGAACAAGTGGTTGTATCCAGAGAACATAGGGGGTTGTAGCCTCCTTCTAGTTGTAGCCAGAGAATTGGAGAGTTGGAGTTTCCCTCAGGTTGTAGCCTGAGAAACTAGGGGGTTGGAGCCTCCTTCCAGTTGCAGTTGGAAAACAAAGGAAGTTAGTGCTTCCAATGAATGTAATTAGTCAAGACATATAAGAAAAAGCATTATGTGGTTTTATCCCGCTTTGAGTTTCCACGTAAAAACATTGGTGTATTGTGTATGTGTATGATTTCTCATTTGTTCATTGTTTATTTACTCTGCAATTATTGGATGATAATGCTACATTGATATAACACTTGCATTTTATGGTGAAAAACAATTAAATTGCTCTATTACTAATTCACCCCCCTCTCGGTAATCCAACAATAATGAATATATAGATAATTACCATGGGACAATATTCATTCGATCCCCCACGAATGCGCCCATATTTCCTACAATGTTTTTTAGTTGTTTCTATTAAAATTATTACGGGACGTGTAGTGCAACATATTTTGCAAGGGAAATAACAACTACCATCACCCTTTTCACCCTCTGTAATTGTTTTCCCACCTCTAATATTTTGCGACATTCTTTTGCACAAAAATACCCTTTATGAATCGTCGTTGTTATAGCAAGATTGTCGCAACATCTCTAATTTGAAAAATATTTATAGATATTATTTTCATCACAAGAGCGTCAAACATTGACGAAGTCAATGTTGACTTTGTCAAACAATGTAACAATCCATATTGAATTTTTCAAGTAGTGTAACATTCAATGTTTATCGTTGCTCTTATGATGATAACCAAAGGTCATCGTAAGAGCGACGAGCATCCACTATATTCATGTTCATTGCTCATGAGACGTACATTTTATTTTGTCGCAAGATTGACGAACACGGGCTGGATTTATAAAAAAAAATTAAAAATCAACTCTTTATCTTCAATTTTGTGATGAAAGTGTACTTTCGTCGGAAGTAGTCATCGCAAATTTTCAATATGTAGTAGTGTGAATATGGAAGCCCCAAATATTAGTTATGGATCCACTAAACGGTTACAAGTATTGGTCAAAGGGTAAAGTGGTTGTAACAAGAAAGAACTAAAGTAAGGAAATAATTTAGCTTGAAAAAGTACAAATACATCATAAGAAGTCCTTCACAATGACACACACAAGTTCAATAATTATCTATCTTTCAATTGTTTTTGGTAAATATTTCATGGTACATATGAGGTAGAGAAGTCTGAAGAAGTATAGTCTGAGGTAGTGAAGGAAAGTCAAAGATAAGCTAACTTTCTAAAGTCATCCATGAGTTATAGTGAAGGAAGGCGTGGAAATCCATGAGTTACAGTGAAGGAAGGAACATACATCTGCAAGTTGCAATGAGGATAGGTCGACGATCTGTGAAAATCCCTTGACGAAGAAACCATATCTTGTTTGTTGAAGATGATTTGCACAAGTTGGTCTATAGGTATGTGATGATATGGTTCATATCTTCTTCATGATTAAAGGTATGTCTTGTATATGTTTGGTTGAGGCTTGTATCATGGATGGTATGGCACATGCTTAAGGCATGTCTTGGAGGATATTTTGGTATATGGTTGAGGTCCATGGTCTGGGGTCATTGATACATGCTTGAGACATATCCTTGGTACATTGTGTATGGTTATTATGGTTCATTTTTAGAGGCACATATTTGTGATATCATTGATTATATGGTATATACACATGGTACATGATTAGCTACTCATCATTGATGTTATGATATCTACATTTGGCATATCTTATGGTTCATTATTGATGCATGGTATGGTACATCTTTGGTATAGCACATGTTGATGATCAATTACAATGTTTATGGTACAATGACAGTGATAGGTTGAATATAGTGATGGGTTGGATACAGTGGCAGATTGATGATCAGTTACAAATTTATGTGATAGTGGCATATTGGATGACAAGTTGATTATAAAAGACAATGACAGTATTAGTGGTAGTGACAATTTGTTCTACACTTATATTTCAGGGTGGCAAGACGAGGAAAGGAAAAAGGGTCATATCCTCCTTCCGATTGGTGTCGGAGAACATGGGGAGTTGGAGACTCCTTCAGGTTGGAGCTTGAGAATCAGGGGGTTGTAGCCTTCTTCTGGTTGTAGCCATAGAATTAAGGGAGTTGTAGATTCCTTCAGGTTGGAGCAGGGGTCATAGCCTCCTTCTAATTGTAGCTAGATAATTGGTAATTTGGTGCTTCCAATGAATGTATTATTTAGGTATATAAGAAAATCATTTTGTGGTTTTCTCCCATTTGAGTTTCCACGTAAATAATGGTGTATTGTGTTTCTGTGGATGTATATTATGTTATGTTGATTTATATTTCTCATGATATATTGATGATATATTGTTTTCGATGTTAATGTTACATATTGTGGTTAAAAGTGATAATAAAGTGTTCATACTGATTCACCCCCCCTCTCAGTATTGCAACAATTGGTATCAGAGAAGGTCCTTCAAGAAACAATTTAACCACTAGAAGGATATCATGGAACACGCTAAGATTATAGCACCAAGGTTTGATGGACAAAACTATGCCTTTTGGAATAAAACCTTTTTATGGGAACAAGGATTTGATGTTTGGAAAACAGTAGTAGATGAATATGCAGTGTCAACCACTCCCACAACTGAAAAAGATGGAAAGAAACTCAGTGAAAACAACTCAAAGGATAAAGGCACCATTCTAAGGAGTCTAGATGATTTAGTATTTGTCAAATTTATGCATTGCAAGACTGCAAAGGATCTTTGGGATAAACTTCAAAATATTTACAAGGGAGATACAAAAGTAAACGGAGCTAAACTTCAAACCCTTAGAGCTAAGTTTGAGAAACTAAAGATGAATACATTGCATCCTACTTTCTACGAGTTGACGAAACAATCAACACTATTATAGGGTTGGGAGAAGAAGTTGATGAATCAATGGTCATTCAAAAGGTTTTAAGATCTCTACCTATAATATTTGATCCTAAGATATCATCCCTGGAAGAAAGAACATATCTTGATAGTTTGAGCATGGACGAGCTACATGGAATATTCACAACTTATGAAATTAATATACAACAAGAGAATCTAGTCACGAAGGAAGCAACGTTAAAATCATCTAATAAGAAAAAGAAGCAAAACATGCAAAACATAAAACTAGATTGCAGCTGCAACAATGATTCAAAGGAAGATGAAGAAGTGGTGAACTTCATAAGGAAGCTAAAAAGAGGAATCAACAAGTACAAAGGTATACTTCCATTGAAATTCTTTAATTATGATGGTATTGGTCATTTTTCTTCTAAATTCCATTATGATAAGAATAAAGGTAGTGATGAAGAAGAATATCCTAAGAAGAAAAAGAAAAATCAAAAGGGAGACAAGAGAATAAACAAAAAGAAAAATCAAAAGGGAGACAAGAGAATAAACAAAAAGAAATTCTTCAAGAATAGTTTCTACTCAAAGGAAGACAATTCTTCATTAGATGAGGATGATGATAGTGACAATGATTTAGAAAGAGTACTCTTCATGAAAGTAGAAGATGATAAAGATTTTGAAGAAGAAGGTGAAGTCAATCTCAAAGTAGAATTAATCAGTGCCTTAGAAGAATTAGGGAAAGAAAGAAATAAAATCATGTCACTCAAAGCAGAGTTAAAGAAGAAAGAAGGATCTCAAAATTCCAAATTGGAAGAAATCGATCAACTAATCACAAATTTTAAAAATCCATGTAGAAGAAGATAGAAGGATTGAAGAAATGTTCATAAATCAGTTAGAAGATAAGAAGAAGATGATTGAAATCTTCGAATTAGAAATAGTTGCCTTAAAAAAAGATCTTCAGAAGAAAGATATGCAACAAAATAACACCAAAATATTGGATGATATCATCAACAGTCAAAGGATGTACCTATGATAGGCCCAAACTAGGGTACAACCATATGCAGATCGAGAAAGGTTTGAGCTCTAAGATGACAAAACATGAAGCAGAACAAAGAAGTTATGAAAAAACTCTCAGAGCTCCAAGAAGAACCCAAGAAGAAAATTGCATAGGAACTGAACCACCTACAAGATTCAAAACACAAAATCAACAACCAACAACATCTCAAAAAGAATATGGATTCAAAAGAGAATCTCCATTCAAAAGACCCCCTACATCCAGGTATCAAACTATTTTCTTTGGTTTATGTTATTCTTGTAACCATTTTGGTCACAAATATTCAAACTGTAGAGCCTATTCCAAGAACATAAGCAACTATGAGGGTTATTCAAACAACAATTATTTCATAAAGTCACAAGAAGCACCTGACACAAATCACAACAATTTTGATTCACTAAGTAACGAGATAGAGTGATGCAAGTGCAACAACTTTGGACACATGGTCAAAGATTCTAGACTAAATGTTCCTCCCAAGGAACCAAAGAAAAATATCAGATGTCATAAACAGGAACCACAAAGGATATGGAGAAGAAAGCATGATCAATTCAACACTAAAGAATGATCATTGGCTCTACAAGCACAACATAAAAAAAAATTGGGTGGTATGTTGACAACGATTGTTCGAAGCATATGACAGGTGACAAGAATAGGTTGTTGACCCTAAAGAAGGAACAATATGGATCAATTTCATTTGGAAATGATAACTTGACCAGAATAATAGGTAGAGGCATAGTAAAGCTTGGAAGAAAATATGCTAAGGCATAAAATGTTCTATTGGTCGAAGATATGAAGAAAAATCTTCTAAGAGTTAGTCAAATGTGTAATCAAGGACAAAAACTTTTTTTTTCCTAAAAAAAAATTGAAATAAGAAAAGAAGGATCAGTAAAATTAGTGGCTACAACTAAAAAAACCTCAAACAACATATACATCTTGAATGAGATTGGAAAATAAAAATGTTGTTTAGGAAAAAAAATGAAAGTTGTCTCTGGAACAGAAGGACGAGTCACATAAACTTTGATAACCTTTTCAAAATCAGTAGAAAGGAAGCAGTGAAAGAAATCCATGAGATCTCAAAGCTGAAAAATACCCTATGTGAGCATTGTCTACAAGGAAACAAAACCATGACCAAATTTTAATCAAAGGACTACTCCATGAAAAAAACATTGGGTATTGTACACACTGATCTATGTGGACCTATAAGAATGAAGGGATTAAATGGAGAATAATATTGTTGTCTCTTGAATCCGTTGAGACCGAAACGACAACCACATGAGGACATTAGTCCCCCTTCGTTTTTAGAGAGGTGGTTCTCCTCTTTGGCTAAAAGATATATCTTTGAATATATTGGAGTAGGGAGAGTGCTAGACAACAAACCCCAAATATTTATTGCTTGGATTTAAATTAAAATGGTTCTTCAATAACCCAATATGATCTTTATGTGCAGAAAAATCCTTTTTACAATAATAAAATATTGAAGGAGGGCTTCAACATCAAAATTAAATTCTGATCAACATCATACACAATCTTCTTAATCATATATAAATATATCCATGTCTTATTCATGAAAAATAGGAGATAATAATTTGATCATCTCAAATAATTTTAAAAGAGTATTGCTATCAAGATCAAAAGATTATTTGATAGGTCAACCTCAAATATCTCATACTTAAAACTCAAAGTTTAAAGATACGGTCAAGATCAACCCCGAAGCAATTCTTTGTGGAGTTTTATTAATGAAATATGTTCTTCATTACAAAATCTTCGACAGCCATATATGTGGTTGCAAATACTCCATGATCATATAAGAAAAGATCTTAGAATAATACAAGAAAAAAAATCAAAAACTCGGCCTTGTGCCCAACTCTAAGATTCAAGCATAAAGCTATGAGAAGTGGTGTAGAAGAATATAAATAATGTAGAAGATGGAGATTTATTTCTTTTGATTAGAAGCTTGATTGTGTATCCATGGTTGTGCCTTCTTCTTTCTCTAATCGTTTTCCCTGCCCCTCTCACAATACTGATTATTGGACCCTTTGATGAAGCCTCTCTTCTCTTTTTAAGAAGAGATTTTCTAACTACTTGAGTAGTTAGGGTTTTGTTCCTCTCTTGAAATTATCATACAAGTTTCTTATTGGAACATTCTCTATAATTAATGTCTCATTAATTCATCATTAATGAACTCACATCTTTAATATAAGTATATTGAAAACGGGTCCCTCTCCTTTTTTAATAAAAGTTTTTAATTAAACTTTTATTTTTAAAATTTAATTAGTTTTCCATTAAAAGAGGACGACTGTAATTTAATTTTATGGAAGTGAAAACCAAATTTGTATCCATGTAAAACACTTATTTTTGGATCATATTGTCATTGATACCAATGATTTTATTGATTAATGTCAAAGGATTGATGTCAAATGATTAAGTGGTTGATTGATAGGCTTGATTGATTGATGATTGATGAACAATGTATATGTATTTTCCTTGATGAAAATGATAGATGTCAAGTGGAAACCAATCGATGAATATGGATCAATAAGTTATCATTGATATGATGCATAGATGAAGATGGATCAATGATTTGCCATTGATATATGATGAAGATGGATTCATTTGTATATGATGCATAGTTTGTTTGATGTAAATATGACTCATTATTTTCTTGGCTTGGTTGATAAGAAGTACAAATGGATGAACTTCAAAGTGGTCCCCTTATGGTGAAATCCCTCACGGGAAGATGCTTTGCAGTTGAGTTGTGGTTGAGAGAACCCATGTTTGTATGTGGAATAATGAGATGAAGATAAATTATTTTGTTGGTGAAACTATCCTATATGGATAGTCCTTGTCATTCCATTTCCGGTGGTATGTGGAATGTCACATAACTCTTCACGGTTTGAGAGTTATGGCCCTACGAAGTTGAAGGACCCCCATATGATGGCTTGAAGCCCCATGAGGTCAAAGAAGTTAAAGTGCTTGAGAGGAAGAAATTGTTATGTAAATGATAAAGTGAAGTGACAAAGTCAAGGAGGACTATTTAAATATTAAGTAAGGTGACAAAATCGAGGAGGAATATTTAAATGATAAAGTAATGGAGAAATTTATATTTATGGAATGTGGTTAACCCTAAAATGAGGAAAATAGGTTAAGTGACCTAGAAATGGGTTAGTTGATCTAGAAGTGGGTTAAGTGATCTAGAAGATGAAGAGTATAAATAAGAGGCTAGGGTCTCTTGTGGAGAGTACATTTTTTTGGGAGTATCTCTTGTTGGGTTACTGAGAGAGGGGGGTGAATCGATAATAGCATAATTATAATCTTTTTTATTCAAATGTTATATCAATGTAGAATTATTATCCAATAATGAGCAGTAAGAAATAAACAATCACACACATACACGGTACACCAGTGTTTTACGTGGAAACCCAAATCGGGAGAAAACCACAAAATGTTTTTCTTATATGTCTTGAAGAATTACATTCATTGGAAGCACCAACTTCCTTTATTTTCTAGCTGCAACTAGAAGGAGGCTCCAAACCCCTAGTTTCTCGGGCTACAACATGAGGGAAGCTCCAACTCTCCAATTCTCTGGCTACAACCAAAAGGAGGCTACAACCCCTTATGTTCTACGGCTACAACCCCCTATGTTCTTCGGCTACAACCGGAAGGTCGCTACAACCACATGTCCTTGCCCCGTCTTGCAACCCTAAAGTAGAAGTAGAATGATGGAACCACTGTCACACTATCATTGTGAGATATACCACTATAAACCTATACCAATAAATATGAACCATGCATCAACTTGTACCACAACCTGTAATCAACCTCTACCATAAACAAGTGCATCAACCATGCACCAACCTGTACCAAATAACCTGTAATCAACCTCTACCATAAATAAGTGCATCAACCATGCACCAACATGTACCAAACAACCTGTAATCAACCTATACCATAAACAATTACATCCAACAATGTACCAAGTATGTACCAATCATGTGTCAACTACTCATCAACTATGACTCATCAATATGTACCAACATCATCAACTATACACCTCATGTATGTGTCAACTCATCAACTATTTCTCTCAACCATGTACTCAACATGTACCTCAACCAAAATCCCTCATCAATGTCATCATCCAAATCTGATTTGTAGCTCTGTAATATACTTGTTGTATATGATCACATTCCTGCAAACCTTCCTTAACTTTAACAACAAGAGACTAGAATTTTCATCAAACTTTTCTTTAGTCTCACATGCCTACTTTTGGATTAGTCAACAACCCTAACTTGAAGTAATCATAAATTTGAACCTGTAATGTATAAAGATTTGAAACTGATATACAATGTTCTTCAGTGTGTTTTATGAAATTCCTCCAGGTGTCACTACTTGGAACCTCTCAAAAAAGGGGTTATAGAAAAAATGGCATACCTTGCTGAATTCTGGCTTATTCTAGAGAGTGACTTTGTAGACCGTGCCCTGCAGAAAATATTAATTGAATTGATTTGAAACTATTACACAGCATACTAAATATTGTAACATAACCAAAAAAAATGGTCTCACTGAATTTGGATCGGTTATGAAGAATTTATGATGTTTTTTCCCAAAACACATATTTTTGACTAGTTTCAGGACTAGCCACAAACCCTATTTTCCACGGAGTGTAAATCCCAAAATACAATGACCCACAAGATGAATTTTTTACCACAAATAGTTGGGTATGTTTTCCCAATGGAATAGAAATTTCACGGTCTGAATCATTATATCAAAAACGTTATATAGAAAATGGTGAGATGACCTGTAAATAACATACCTTAGAAAGCACCATCAAAAGAATTTATCCTTCCTTGCATTTCGGCCTTCTTTTCTTCACCTTCCCTCAAAAATTGAGCTTAGATATCCTTGGTTACCTCAGAAAAATATAGATATTCAATATTCTGACGTGTAATTAAAATGAGATAGCCTTGCCTCTTATTTATACTCTCTCAGTAGCTTCCTTAAAAACATCTTCTAGGTCACTCGGCCCACTTTCCTTATTTTAGGGTTAACCCACTTCTAATTTCTCCATTAAAATTATTATTGAAATAATTTATTTTATATTAAGTTTGAATTGTAATACACTCATCACTTCACTTTATTATTTATCTTTTAAAATCTCTTAAACCACTTTGACTACTTTGACCTTTTGGCGCTTCTAGATGACATATGAGGGTCCTCCAACTTCGTAAGGTCATAAGTCTTAAACCGTGAGGAGTTATGTGACATTCCACATACCACCATAAATGGAATGACATGTAATATCCATATATAATAGTATTACCTTCAAATATATAAAAAATCATACTGTTATCCATCAAACAAACTTGGGTCCATTACCTAAATCTGGGTTCTCCAACTTCACATGGTCATAACTCTCTAACCGTGAAGAGTTATGTGACGTTCTACATACCACCAGAAATGGCATGAAAAGCACTATCCATATAGGATATTTTCCCTGAAAAATTCATTGTATTTCATCTCATTATTCCACAATTAAGCATGGGTTCTCTTACTCCACAAAGCGCCTTCCCATGAGGGCTTTCACCATAAGGAGACCACTTTGGAGTTCATCCATATTTACTTCTTATCAACCATGAAAAAACAATAATGAGTCATATTTATATCAAACAATCTTGGGTCCATTACCCAAACCTTTGTTTTACGGGGCTTTCTTCAAGGGTTGACATCAATGACAACCAACCTTGATCAACATCTCTTGAGCATGATTGAAGATCTATTCTAGAGAGAGAGCATGAGGAGGGTCTCATGGACGCATCAAAGTTTCGACAATGTCTGAGATCTTGAAGGAAAAAGTCTCAGAGCTTCAGAAACCCTAGTTTCTGAGGTATATGCGGGTTCTAATGGGCCAAAGTACGTACACACGCAAGCTATATGAAGACAGGGTGCGTACAATGGATAAATTCATGGAGACTTGTGTTTGAGTTAATGAATGGCTATTGAAGACTAGAGCAGGTTCCAGATCTGCACTCTATGGGCTTAGATCTGCCATAGAGATTCTGGTATGGTGATATATCGTCTTGATGGATACTTTTGTTTGTTGTGTGTTGAATTCTTAAGGCATTCTTGGTATGGTTGTTATGATATGGTTTGAGTTGGTTGATGGAGTGAGAAGCACTCTTATGATTCAGTATTTATATGATGGTTATAGTATACTGGTTGTTTACACATGTTTGAGTGTCATTTATATTGTATGATTGAGAAGTATGAATAATCTATTGGAGATCTTGGATTTGTTGTGACTGGATGGTGGTCAGTTTGGATAGTGAAAGACACAAGATAATGTGATTGCAAGGAGCAGAATATCTGAGCATGTGAAGCAAAGAAAAACCGTGGTTGCTTAGAAGTATACGCATGCTTCATTATAGACTGTCCACGTACATACGTGGGCTATAGTGAGCCAGGGCGCGTACACACGCGGGATGCACTACTGACAGGACATGTATCTATGACAAATTGATATATGTGGAGGATTTTTGCCTCATCTCAATTGGTGATGAGGATGTAAGTTGAGTCTTGCATATAGATTTGGTGCTCTTGTAGAGTTGTACTCTATTTAGTTGTTGCTGATAAACCCCAAGGAATGTATTCCGTAGTAAAAAGAAAAATTGTACATACATCTTGTGTTCTTTGTGTTCCTTGTGGTGATGACTTGTTGATGATATATTGTTGATATGTGTTCACATCTAAACTAGTTATAAATGACAACAATGAATAATGAGTTAATGGTGATTATTAATTAATGCGTTTTTGTGTAAGAGGGAAGTTTTGGGAAAAAGAATCCCACACTCATTCACCCCCCCTCTAATTGTGATCGGTCTGTCCAACAATTAGTATCAGAGTGAGGCCTTCATTATAATCCTTAACAAGCTTGGAGGAGATCCATGGACACACAAATGGATGATGAAGTTTGTTGGCCCTTGACCAAGTTTTGAGGAATACTTGGTCATATTTGACCGTTTTTGGTACTCCGACATCCAGTCGGAGAAGGAGCACATGGCGAAGAGGAGATCACGGGATCTCTGCCTCTTTTTAGGGATTTTGGGGATTTGGGGAATTTTCGGGAATATTGTAATGGGAAAGGGATATCAGCCCTTATTCAGGCCCCTTGTATGTATAAATAGAAGGGTAGGCAATGTAAGAAAGGAGATGTGTGTGTCAGCTATGTGATGTAAAGTGAATGGATTAGTGCATAAAGTAGATCTATGTGATCAAACGTTTGTGACTGTAAGAGATTTGTGCCTACTGTAAGTATTGTAAGTGCTAAGTGCACGGGTCAGGGAAGGACTTAGTGCTTGGATCTACCTGGGGAAAGAGGATCTAGAGAACTGCACAGATCTCTTCTCCTAGGCGGGGTAGGATCTTGAAGGCTTTGTGTTGTAACTTGTTTTATAGAAGATAATAACAGAAGAAGACTTTGTGTATGTAGCCCCAGGGTGGAGGTGAACCATGATAACTCTGTGTATTGTGTTGATGTGTTTTTCTCTCTCTTGCTAAGTGCTTTGATATGTTTAGATAGATCTATTGATGCTTTGTGCTTATGAGATATGAATACATGCTAGATATGATATATAAGATGCTAAGTGCTTAATATATTAGGTATAACCTGTTTATCGTTGCTAAGTGCCAAATCTGAGGAATTATTGCAGTGCTTTGTGCTTTCTACGAAGTATATTAATGAATGTATGTTAAGGAATAACTGATGCTAAGTGCATTGTAAGCAAGATAATCACAGGTCTGTGTCCCAGCTAAGGTTACAGACACCTGAGTCTTGTAACCACCCCTACCTCTACCTTGAGTGAGACTGCATCTGCTTCGCAAGTGTTTCCAAAAGGGCCAGTAGCTAGGGTTTTTTCAGTGGGCTCATTGAACCCTAGGTATGCCCCTATGCCAACAAATGGTTCTGTTGTCAGGACATGAAACTGTGATTGTTGGGAACTGAAGAAGAAGAAGCTTTGTGGAAAATAAGTTATGTGTGTAGATATGTTGCCCTAGTGCGCAGTCTTTTGTTTGATTTGTGAAGCTTTGTGCCAAGAAAGAGAGGTTAGATATGAAGAAAAGAGGTCATATCTGAAGAAAATAAGTTAGATATGTGAAGAAAGAGGTGAGATCTGCAAGAAAAAGGTAAGATCTGTAAGCTTTGTGCTTTGATAAAGGTAAGAATAGTTAAAAGTCTTAGATCTGGAAGCTTTCTGCTCTATAGAAGTAAGATAAGTGGAAATTTTTGTTTCTAAACCATGGATTTAGGTATTCTTGATAGATTTTGTCCTAGCTTGAAAACTAGGGCATTGTTAGATGAAAGAAAGTTTGATATGAATAATGATAGATATGTTATACCTATGCATAGAAAAAATGTTTGGACTAACA
>ML797474.1:531476-557770 GCA_009831015.1 Picea engelmannii
ATAGATTTTGTCCTAGCTTGAAAACTAGGGCATTGTTAGATGAAAGAAAGTTTGATATGAATAATGATAGATATGTTATACCTATGCATAGAAAAAATGTTTGGACTAACAAATGGATGCAGGATCCTCGAAAGAATTTGTTGCAGGCTAGCTACCATTATCCTGGCGCGTAGTATAGAAAAAGTTGGTGATTATTTAAAAGAAAAAGAGGATTGAGCCTATGTTATAGTTGCAGAAAACCAGGACATCTAGCTGAGGAGTGCCCTGGTGGAAGAACGAATTGTCTCTGTTGTAAGGTTATGGACCATGAAGTACTGGATTTCCCTAGAATGATTGATATAATTGAAAATTTGAATATAGAGCAAGCAAAACCTAAAGGAGATCAAGAGACTCGAATTATAGAGGAACCCCGGAAAGAATCAGAGATTATGTTACTGAAAATGAAAGACACCCTGAATGATCACAGAGACATTAGCTTATTATAGATCTTTAAGAAGAAAGAACAAGTCAAAGTGAGAATAGGGGACTTTGACATTGACTGTACTCTGGATGAGGAAACACCGATAAAAATCATGACTGAAAACACTTTGGAAACCCTAGGAAGACCTGCTCTTGTTCCTTCACTAGGAGGAGTAAGCTTGTTTAAAGGAAAATTGGTAACCTTATGTGGACGGATTACCCAGATAGCCATGACTACCCATGGCACCTCAACCGAAGAATATTTTGAGATTGTTAAGTTCATGGAAAGTAGTGCTTTGTTTCTAGTTTTGTTAGGAAAAACTTGGATTGCAAAAGATTAGAGTCGAAAGAAAGAAGAGGTAGACTTAGAACAAAATAAGAAAGAGTTAAAGTCTTTCATGGCTAGAAGAATAGTGCACTTAATTGAAGAACGAGAGGATAACGCAAAGCTATTTAGGTATCAAGACTTGAATTTCAGAGTTGAACAAGTACAAGAACTAGAAAGTAGGGCACCTACCCCAGAGCCAATGAAGGAAGAAACATCGATCCTGAACCCTACCCCACAACGTGAAGTTACCATGCCTAAAGACGAAAAGAATCAAAATGGAAAAAGGTTGACTGAGATGAATCTCACTGGAAAGAAGTCAAGGAAACTCATCAAGAAGAAAGTGAAGTTGGAAAAATTACAGAATGTGCCAGAAGGAACCCCGCAGAAGGAAAACATTAAGAATTTGAACTTCGCCAGGATATCAGAACAACGACACCTGGTACTTTTCCGTGGTGAAGAAATATAGTCATTGACCGATATACCTGTTCGACTTCCGCCCTGGATGGGCAGAAAAGCATTAAAATACCACCACCAGACCGTTGGACCTCACTTTAATGGATAGATCAATGGTCATGGAAGCTCCATATTCGTTGCAAGTAGTCCATTGAAAAGTTACTTATGTTGGACAACTGAGAGGGGGGGGGAATCATTTGTTACCGTGCTTAAACAATTATGCTTCTTTTAAAATCTCTACAAGGCACTCAATGATGATCACAATAATGCAGGGAAATAAACAAAGGCACATTCAGCATCAGTCACATATATGAGAAACACATAGACAAATATTTCCTGAGGAAACCCATACAGGGTAAAAACCTCTTTTTCTTTATATGATAAGTATTATCTACATTCTTTACATTATCATACATATGAGCACCAACTCATTGTGAGGCTACAACCTCTGTTTTTGCAAGCTGCAACTTGCTGAGAGCACCGAATCTCTGTTTTCTCTAGCACCCACTAGAAGGAAGCACCAACCCCCTGGATTCTCTAGCACCAACTAGAAGGAAGCACCAACTCCCTGGTTTCTCTGGCTGCAACCAGATGGAAGCTACAACTCCCTGTGTTCAAGCACCCACTTGAACCTCTGAGGACAAAAGTCCTCCCTAACACCTCCCAACCTCCCTAAAATATAAATTGCTTGTTACTAAAACTTATTACAGTGATATAAAGTTATTCAATGGCTTACCAGTCTTGTCGTTGTTCTGTTACACTGCTCTGCCCTGTCTACATCAGTGTCTTCTACACACCCCTTGCACTTTCTGTTCTTCTTCCTTTTATGCTCTCTACGCCATATCCCTTCAATGCAACATTCCTCTACTGTGCATTTATGCTCCTGCGCTATGCCTCCTTTCACACCCCTCAATTCTCCTGCATAGCGACAACCGCAACTCCAAAAGCAACAACAACCCCATCTCTTCTCTCTACTATGTATTTATAGCTTCAGTGATACTTGTGTATGTAATGTACGCAATCCTCTACATTCTCACACCGCGTTGATATCCTCCACCTCTCAAGTGATTTTCCTGTTCATCACAACTCTTCAGCTTGTCTAGTGGTTCACATCATGTGTCCAGCATAACTGGGTGTTTTGATGAGATTCCTCAGCCTCTCTGGAAGTTGAGACTCTTTGTCTTCTCTATTATAGTCAAGCTCACCCTCTCTATTTCAGTCACAGACTTCAACACTCATCCATCTCTCAATCCCTCTAAGAATCATCTTCATTCATTGGAAGAAGCTTAGAGACCCTTCAACTCCTTTGGCGATCACACACAGGTCTCTTCGAATCCTTTGGTAGAGACCATCAATGGTTTCCAGCAGTTAGACTGCGAGGGGCAACATTAGCCCTCCGATCATGATCAAATTTACCAGGACCGTTGGATTAACTCTGTCATTATTTATTCATTTCACACTTTCGCAAATCGTGGGTTCGCCGATGAGACATCTTGACTCTCCATGTCGCGAGCTCCGAAAAGGAGCTTGGCTGCTCTAGCTCCCTCCTCTACGTGACCACTGGCGGTGTCCACCAGTTACAACAACATTTCAGTTTTTCGGTATTTTTGGCATTCATATGATCCAGTGTCTCAACACTCCCAGACGCGATTTCCGAAACTCCGAAACGGAGTATTTATGCGCTAGCTCCTTCCTTTATATGACCATGGCCATGACCAAGCTCTTGTTCATAATTTGCTTTTCACGATTTCACATTTCACCTTTTCTTTAATCCCGTTGTGAAGTTTCTCGACCTTACAAGTCGCGATCCCCGAAACGTCGAAAAGGAGCTTGTCTGCACATACTCTTCTCTTCATCTCTTCGATGGTGTGACCACCGACTGAGACCACAGGCCTAAAGCATTTCGCAATTTTGAGTTTCAACATCTCGGGACTCATGTGGTTATGTTTATTGCCTCTCCAAGTCATGATTCGTGAAACTCTGAAATGGAGTCGGATCAACGGTCTACATAACCCCCTAAGATGGACGATTGACGGGATTTCGACATTCGCGATTTCGGGGTTCGCGACTTCAAGACTCCTATGGTAGGAGATCTTAACATCTCCATCTCCCGATTCCTGAAACTCCAAAAGGGATGTAAACCTGATGACGTCATACGTGGATTGACACGTGTCAAATAACTGCCACATGTCACTCTGATTCGTGACTTACATGTGCCTGAAATGTTGAACCATCTTGACACTTGTCATTGCCTGGTTGTGCCACGTGTTCTTAGCTAATGTGGTTTTTTGACATGTCTGTTTCAGGATTTCACATTTCACGAATTCATCATTCTTGTTGTTAAGTGTTCTTTGGCAATTCAAAATCCCGGTATCCAAAACTCCGAAATGGATTTTACTTCGGGGTTTTGTACGCCCGCTTCTCCTTGCACTTTAAATATCGTGCAGGTTCTCCTTGATCCAATGATGGTCGGATCCCTACACTTGGATCTAATGCCTGAGATCTGTCCTCCTCTCTTGCGCGTTCTTCTTGTCCACAAACAGATCTGACGGTCATTGGGGATTCTGAATGAGATCCAACGTTCACTATTTCTCCTCCTCTTCCATTATCACTGCATTGTTGTTCTACTTCCTTGCCTACCTTTATGTTGATCTTCCTTGCCTGCCTTTCTACTGATCTTCCTTGCCTGCCTTTCTGTTGATCTTCCTTGCTTGCCTTTCTACTAATCTTCCTTGCTTGTTAAACATGTCCAACAATCTGGTGCCCATCTGTTACATTCTGATCTTTCCATGCCATTATCATTGTTGTACTTGCCATCAATGACAAGCATACACTACATGTTAAACATTTGCCAACAATCTCCCCCTTTGGCATTGATGGCAACAAAGGCACCCGGATAGGCACCCGGATTCTTTTCTCCCCCTTTGACATCAATGTCAAAGAGAACATGCTCCCCCTGAGCTGTTGCAGTAAATTTATGAGGTATCAGATATGAAATCAATACAAGACTCCCCCTGACATGATGGACTTTCTTACATGTGAGACGGGATAACACCCAGCTTCTGTCTGAGATATTCAAATGGTGTCTTGGGTAGAGGTTTAGTAAAAATGTTTGCAATTTGTTCTGTGGTTGGAATGTAATGGACCTGAACAATATGATTGGAGACCTGCTCTCTCAGAAAATGATATTTTATGGGAATATGCTTGGTATTGGAGTGGAATACAGGATTTTTAGACACACTGATGGCACTAGTGTTATCACAATGAATTGGGATCGGTGCAGTGTATTTTACCTCTAAGTCTGCAAGTGTCTGAATCATCCATAATACCTAAGTGCAACAGGTAGCAGTAGCAATGTACTCTGCCTCTGTGGTTGATAAAGAAATGGAACCTTTCTTTTTACTAAGCCATGCTACTAAAGAATCACCCAGGAAGAATGCTCCTCCACTGGTGCTTTTTCTCTCATCGACACAGTTTGCCCAATCTGCATCTGAGTAAGTAGTTAACTGAAATTTTTGATTTATGGGATACCACAGACCATAAGTCATTGTTTCTTTTAAATACCTAAATATCCTTTTGAAATCTTGCAAATGACTATGTTTGGGTGCAGCCTGATATCTTCCTACCATTCCTACAGCATGCATTATGTATGGGTGAGATGTTGTGATGTACAGCAGGCTGCCTATCATTGATCGATATGAGCTTTGATCAACATCAGGTGAATCATCATCCTTGCTTAATTTACATCTAGTTACCATAGGTGTAACCACAGGTTTAGAATCTTCCATTTGAAACCTTTTCAGCATTTCTCTTAGATATTTTTCTTGAGAAATGAACATCCCTTCAGACCTCTAAGTAATTTGCAGACCAAGAAAAAATGACAGTTCTCCTATCATAGACATTTCAAATTCAGACTCCATGGCAGAAGCAAACCATTGTACCAATGAATCCTTATTACATCCAAAGATGATGTCATCTGCATAGACCAATATGATGAGCAAATTATGATCCCCTTATTTAATATACAGATTATTGTCAACTATTCCTCTCTTGAACCCTTTTTCTTTGAGATACGTATCTAGTCTATGATACCAGGCTCGAGGGGCTTGTTTTAGCCGATATAAATATTTCTTCAGCTTGCATACTAATTTAGGGTTATCAAACAGTTCAAAACCCTCTGGTTGTTCCATATAGACTTCTTTGCTTAAATCTCCATTTAGAAAAGTGTACTTGACATCCATTTGATAGAATTTAAACCTTTTATGATAAGCATAGGCAAGAAACATTCTGATAGCTTCTAATCTTGCTACGGGCGCAAATGTTTCATCATAATCCAGTCCTTCTATCTGAGGATATCCTTTACAGACTAACCTTGCTTTGTTCTTGACAACTTGTCCTTGCTCATTCAACTTATTCTTAAAGATCCATTTAGAGCTAATGATGTTTTTACCTTTAGGTCTTTGAACCATCTCCCATGTATTGTTTTTCTCAATCTGATCAAGTTCGTCATTCATTGCTTTAACACATTGGTCATCTTTGTTGGCTTCATTAAAATTCCTAGGTTCCAGCATGGATATGAAGGCTATATGATATTGCTCAGTGTTTTTGATTAGCTTTCTCCTGGTTTGTGTTATCCCTGATATCTAGGGATAACTAGGAAATCATGTCTCGAGGCCCACAGGTCCCAGACATGAAGTACCGAGAGCAAGATTGACCTGAGCATGGCCCTGGAGGGTCCATCCTTCTTCTTCACCAGACTTGTCCTGTCAGTAGCACCAGCTTCTATCACCATTGTCTTGGGCTTGCATCAGAGAGGACTCTTGCTGCATGAGGTAATTGGTCTGAGGTATCATGGTATGTGTCATGTTTGATCATTATAACCTTCTTGTATATGCATTAGGTTCCTTTCATTTTTGATGACTACTTGGATCTTACACTAATCCACTTGACCATTGTTGGGGTGATTGATGGGGTGACTTAGAAATCTTGTATTCATGGATTTTGGTTAGCCACCAAGGGGGATTTGCAGAGCCATCGTCTGCTCCCACCATTCTATCATTTTACATCTTATCTCCCGCTCACCTATGCCATTCCCCTAGTCCGACCATTAGGATGACCTTTTGGGGTTACACTTTGTCCTATGGGAAGAAGGGGATAAAGGCCCATGGGGTAAAAGCAGCTGGTAAAAGATAAAATCCATAAGAAATGAAACCTAGAGATGCTTCGCCCAGGGATCCTCGAGAAGGCAATAAAAGGCCTCTCGATAAGAAACTAAAGGGACCCTAGGAAAAATAACAAAACAAGACCTAACCAAGAGGATGGGAGGTCTCATCATGAACCGACCCATTATGTTCATAGGTATCCCACAGTATGACATTGCCATCATCTGGTCACCAAGCCCAGGCAATGACCTTTGGTTGCATGGCCAAAGGAAAGGGGGTCTCATCACGAGCTAGCCTTATCATTTCTGTGAAGATACCAGTGGGTAACACTGTCAGCTCTGGTCACCACGCCAAGGCAGTGTCCTCTGTTCAGACCTTGAAGTAAAAAAGAAAGAAAAGCAATAAATGAAAAAATAAAGGCAATAAAGGGCTTGGAAAAAATGCATCCATGACGGGTACAGCGCGCCTCCTACAAAGGCACCCACAGAAAACACCTGCCCTTGGTCTTACTGTGACTGGACATCCCTAGACCATATCACCTCATAAAACATGGCTTGAATAATCTTCTGAGGAAACTTTCCTTTTCTTATGGGTATTAGCCCAATAGGTTATTCTGTTGGTTTTCGTCAGCTTTGTATAGTAGATCTGTGTAATGTCTTTGAGCTATTAGATGATATGCTAGGGATTTCATGCATGTATTTGAAAATTTTAATGATGAAATATGATTGACATTACTATTATCCCGAGGACTGATGAGCCCATGGAGGGCGTAGTTCTTGATGTGTAGGACCATGCCCGGTGGACAGGTACTAGAGGACCGGTACACATGGGGATATGATTATCTCGGACCTCCATGGGGCTGAAGATCCCATCATATGGTTGCTGGGATGGCAGAGGTAGGACAACGTTGTGATGAGCCCTTGCATGAGAAAGAATAAGGACGTCCCTACCCAGGACACTTTGGTAGAACCCAGCCTAGGGGGGGTCACCCATTGCAGATGGGACGATTGCTTTTGATGGACAGGACGTCACCTGAGGCAGCTGGACATTTTCTGGAGCATGTGGCAGTGTGCTGGCATCATTTGGCACATGTGGCAGCTTGCAGGAGCCCTAGAAGGGCCAACGTTTTGCTTCTTGGATGTTGATCTTGCCCAAAAAGGGCCAACGTCTCCCTCTGAGGGGCTTGACATCTCCTTTTGATCTCATATTGTGACATTTTTAGCATTTAATGCGACAAACAGTGTAATATTGTTAGTCAGCCTTGTCAGTTGTTTTAAATGACCTATTTTGTAATTAAAGTTCATTAGGATGATATAAATAGAGGACGTTGCCTCTCATTTTTATTATAACACAACTGACTCTCTTGTGAGAGAATCATTTTTAGTCTTTTGCTTTGGTATTTTTCTCTTGGAAGTGAGGTTCTACACTTGTGGAGGATCATCTTTGTCATTTTTATGGTGTTTTCTATCATTGGAAGGTTTACAACTAGGGTTTGATAAGCTCTTCATTGATTTGTAAGTGTACTTCTCATGCAAAACTTCTTGAATGAATGGTTGTAGGTTAAATCTCTTACATTTATGGTTACATTGTTATTATTTTGCTTAATCATTGAAGCCCTAGGTAGAAAGCACACAAGTAGGTCCTTGCTTCATGTCCCCATGATAGAAGACTTGTTTTAGCCATTGATTAAGGAGAATATAGCCTAGTCATTGCTACACTAATTCCCCTTTTTCTGAGTTAGTTTTGAAACATAGATTGAAGAAAGAAGACGGCCTAGGCCTAATTGAGTTTACACCTAGGGTTTTGACTTTTAGGGTTTGAAAGGCCTTGCCTTTGCAACACTTTTCATCCCTGGATTTATGTTTTGAAGCTAGCCATTTTTTGCCAAGGATTTTTTAAGGAAAGAGGGAGGAGCATGAGGCCTTCCTTGAGCAACACCGGAATGAGCCTCCTCCCCTTAGGGTTTTGACTTCATGGCCCTGCCATTGCAGCACCATTAAGCCTAACTCTCTTTTCCTTGAATTTAGATTCTCCTGAGACCTGGCCCTTTCTCATTGACTCCATTTTACCCTAAGGCACTAGTCTAAAACTCCTACGTTGAGATTCTTGTGTCAAAACAACACTTTCAAACTTCCTAAATTTGAAACCCTAACTAACCCTAACGTCTTACTAACCCTAATTTAATGATGACATCATGCCTCATTTTGGCTCTTGCTTGATATAAAACGTTGTGGCTTAGTCATCTAATTATAGGCATTGGTGTGTTGATAATTTCCATCAGCCAAATTGTAAAACGTTGACTTCCTTGCCTATTTAACTAACCCTAGAACAAAACTGACGTCACCCTTATTATAGTGACACAGCAAATCTATTGTATGTGAGCATTTAATGATATCTAAAGCGTTATGTTAATTTAAGGGTTGGTTATCTATATTGATGCTATATCATTTCCAATGTTATTGAGAAGTAATATTACAAGCCATAGTCATTTTTTGCAATCATTGACTTCGTCAATAATTACTGCTATATATGCTCATTAAATGTTGATAGTCATTGATTTATGAAGTACTAACCACTGTTGCACATTTTAGTTTTTATTGTTGTCTTGTCTCGCAAACAGGTGCCCCTTTTGTGGTTTATCTTCCTCTTGACTATCCTCTTGGCAGTAATTTGTGAAGGGAAAACTCATCCCGATCCTTTAGAACCTGTGTCCTTCAAGACCCCAGATTACTAGGGACATCTTCCTTGGGTTTATCCACCCTGAATAGAAAGAGTCCCCCATCGAGGTGACAGTGGGTGGGGAAGCTCCTGTTACGCTAGTTTATTCCTTACCTTTCAAGCTACTTGACCTAGACTACAAACTGAGCGATAACATTTTGGCGCCGCTATCGGGGAACACTGAGTCAATCTTCCTCAATGACAAATCTTTTGGTAAGCCTTGCCTCAAAGACCTTTTCTCTTACAAGCTTACCTGGCGACTCCACTAAGACCTTTTCCCCCTATTCTTTGGTAGTTTCAGGAAAACTATCTGGAGACTCCACTGATATTTCTTAGCGTGCCACATTTCCTTCTGTGATATTTTCAAATTATGGGATCATGGCATACTGGGAACAAATGTATCCAAGTATTGATTTCAAAATTTTTCAAGGATACCCAAATTACTTTGATAATAAATGGCTAGACAACTCTCCAATGTTTTTGGGGCTCCCAGCTCCTCACATAGTAAATTTTTTGGAGCATTTGAGCGAGATAAAGTTGGGAGGAGAGGATGCTCTTATAAAGTTGTTTTTGCTCACCCTGCCATCCTACTTACAAAAACGTTTTAAGAGTTGTTGCAAGGATAGGGGTATATCATCTTTCATACACCTCATCAATAAGTTTATCGAGCTTACTAAGCCAGATTGCCAGACGTATGAAGATGTCCTTCAGAACCTCATGGTAACCTTACACCACAAAGGGTTCACCACTGAGATTGTAGAAGATCTCAGAAGAGCTTATCATGATCAATACCAAGAGTCCTCTGATGTAAGAGACGAGGTTTGTGAAGACCAATATCAAGCCCTTGAAGAGGAGCAAGATATCTCCCATAATCCAATAGAATGCAATGAAGATGTAACCGGGAACGTGAATTATGAGGATGAAGCACCAGTAATCGCTCCTCAGCCTGATGAAGCTCTCCAAGATCCTGTCACTCCTGCACAAGATGAAGAGAATGAGGTAAGTTATTTTGATTATTTTGATGATACCTTGTTTTATGACTCAGAGAATGAAGAAGGAGTGGAACCCTTGGATGAGTCGAATCCCATATGTCTCAAGACTGAAGATGTAGAGGCAGATTTTCCAACTGATGATGCTATCCAAATACTTGAAGCTCTTTCACAGGAAGGATTAAGTGAGGTACATTGTTCCCCCTTCCAAGTTTTAAATGGTTCTTTGCCTTATGACACAGAGAGTGGAGAATTATTGGATGTTTTGACTCCTCCATGTTATGATACTGATACTGACATAGCTAATTTCGACGAGTTCATACATGTTGGGAGACGTAGGTGGGATGCATTTAGTTGTGATACAGATCCCATCTATGACATAAAAAGTCATCTTCAGACGTTGCCCTTGCAACTACCACAACAGATTACTTTTGACCAGTGGCAACAAGGAGATGAGGTTTTTACCCATACCATCCAAAGGACCAAGGATGACCCAGTACCTTATTTTCCTGATGATTTTCGGTCATACCTTGAGGACTTTGATGATTGTTCTTCTGAGCACTTGGACTTATTTTGTGAAGATGATTTCCAATCACCTATCTGCTCAGATTTTGATATAAGTGAGAACATTGTTTGCCTAAGGAGAGTCTCTCATGGATTTTCACTCCAGCCACCTGTTTTCATTTCACCATGCCTGTCCATTAAAGGTGTGCTTGGGAAGTATATTTTCAATGTTGAGTTTCCCTTTAGGTAGACCCTGAACTCCAAGGATTGGTTGGGTACTGTGTGTTTCAGTCAATTTTTCAGCTGTCCCTTTTTAGTTTTCCAGTCGTCTGCTAGATCTTTGTCGATCCCTTCTTTGATTTCAGGGTGTGAGGATGTCCTAGGTAACCATTTTACAGGTCCTTTAAGTCAGTTTTCTAAACCTTGCATTTTTCATGACCCTTTCTTGAAGTGGATTGAGCACTTTCCTCGGAGATGGACTTGGCAGGATTTTATCCCTCCCACCCACCTCCATGAGTTAGATTCTGACATGTCCGATGATATGATATACATTGTAACTCATGACATTTTTGTGCTTGACTTATCACTATTCTGGTTTATGATGAAGCACAAAGGCAAGTATCAAGGAACGTTACTAGATTGGCTTCATTGGTTGTTTGACTATACCAACATGCAGCCAACAGGCAAGTATAGGTAAGAGTTTCATTTTCTATCTGCACTTATGATTTCCATATGCCTACATATATTATATTTTGCAGGGTGGAAATACCACCCCACCTTTTGTCGCTGATGCTTTCTTGTCAAGTGTGAGCAGGTCTATGGGTTTATGCCAGAGAGGCTGAGGATATCATGCGCTCTATGATGAGCACATGTCCCCGAGTTGGAGCCAGATGTTATACCTGATATCTAGGGATAACTAGGAGATCGTGTCTCGAGGCCCACAGGTCCTAGACATGAAGTACCGAGAGCGGGATTGACCTGAGCATGGCCCTGGAGGGCCCATCCTTCTTCTTCACCAGACTTGTCCTGTCAGCAGCACCAACTTCTATCACCATTGGCTTGGGCTTGCATCAAAGAGGACTCTTGCTCCATGAGGTAATTGGTCCGAGGTATCATGGTATGTGTCATGTTTGATCATTATAACCTTCTTGTATATGCATTAGGTTCATTTCATTTATGATGATTGCTTGGATCTTACACTAATCCACTTGAAAATTGTTGGTGTGATTGATGGGGTGACTTAGCAAGCTTGTATTCATGGGTTTTGGTTAGCCACCAAGGGGGATTTGCAGAGCCGTCGTCCGCTCCCACCATTATATCATTTTACATCTTATCTCCCGCTCACCTATCCCATTCCCCTAGTCCGGCCATTAGGATGCCCTTTCGGGGTTACACTTTGTCCTGAGGGAAGAAGGGGCTAAAGGCCCAGGGGGTAAAAGCAACTGGTAAAAGATAAAATCCATAAGAAATGAAACCTAGAGATGCTTCGCCCAGGGATCCCTGAGAAGGCAATAAAAGGCCTCTCGATAAGAAATTAAAGGGACCCTAAGAAAAATAACAAAACAAGACCTAACCAAGAGGATGGGAGGTCTCATCACGAGCCGACCCATTATGTTCATAGGTATCCAGCAGTATGACATTGCCATCATCTGGTCACCAAGCCAGGGCAGTGACCTTTGGTTGCATTACCAAAGGAAAGGGGGTCTCATCGCGAGCCAGCCTTATCATTTCTGTGAAGATACCAGTGGGTAACACTTTCATCTCTGGTCACCACGCCAAGGCATTGTCCTCTAGTCAGACCTTGAAGTAAAAAAGAAAGAAAAGTAATAAATGAAAAAATAAAGGCAATAAAGGGCTTGGAAAAAATGCATCCATGACGGGTACAACTCACCCCCTACAAAGGAACCCACAGACAACACCTTCCCTTGGTCTTACTGTGGCTAGACATCCCTAGACCATATCACCTCATAAAACATGGTTGGAATAATCTTCTGAGGAAACTTTCCTTTTCTTGTGGGTATTAGCCCAATAGGTTATTCTGTTGGTTTTCGTCAGCTTTGTATAGTAGATCTGTGTAATGTCTTTGAGGTATTAGATGATATGCTTGGGATTTCATGAATGTATTTGAAAAATTTAATGATGAAATATGATTGACATTGCTATGATCCTGAGGACTGATGAACCCATGGAGGGAGTAGTTCTTGATGTGCAGGACCATGCCCGACGAACAGGTACCAGAGGACCGGTACACATGGGGATATGATTAGCTCGGACCTCCATGGGGCTGAAGAGCCCATCAAATGGTTGTTGGGATGGCAGAGGCAGGACAACGTTGTGATGAGACCTTGCATGAGAAAGAAGAAGGACGTCCCTACCCAGGTCACTTTGGTAGAACCCAGCCTAGGGGGGATCACCCATTGCATATGGGACGATTGCTTTTGATGGACAAGACGTCACCTGAGGCAGCTAGACGTTTTCTGGAGCATGTGGCAGTGTGCTAGCATCATTTGGCATGTGTGGCAGCTTGCAAGAGCCCTAGAAGGGCCAACGTTTTGCTTCTTGGATGTTGATCTTGCCCAAAAAGGGCCAACGTCTCCCTCTGAGGGGCTTGACGTCTCCTTTTGAGCTCATATTGTAACATTTTTAGCATTTAATGTGACAAACAGTGTAATATTGTTAGTCAGCCTTGTTGACAGTTTTAAATGACCTATTTTGTAATTAAAGGTCATTAGGATGATATAAATAGAGGAAGTTGCCTCCCATTTTTATTATAACACAACTTACTCTCATGTGAGAGAATCATTTTTAGTCTTTTGCTTTGGTATTTTGCTCTTGGAAGTGAGGTGCTACACTTGTGGAGGATCATATTTGGCATTTTTATGGTGTTTTCTATCATTGGAAGGTTTACAACTAGGGTTTGATAAGCTCTTCATTGATTTGTAATTGTACTTCTCATGCAAAACTTCTTGAATGAATGGTTGTAGGTTAAATCTCTTACATTTATGGTTACATTGTTATTATTTTGCTTAATCATTGAAACCCTAGGTAGCAAGCACAGAAGTAGGTCCTTGCTTCATGTCCCCATGATAGAAGACTTGTTTTAGCCATTGATTAAGGAGAATATAACCTAGTCGTTGCTACACTAATTCCCCTTTTTTTGAGTTAGTTTTGAAACATAGATTGAAGAAAGAAGACGTCCTAGGCCTAATTGAGTTTACACCTAGGGTTTTGACTTTTAGGGTTTGAAAGGCCTTGCCTTTGCAACACTTTTCATCCCTAGATTTATGTTTTGAAGCTAGCCATTTTTTGCCAAGGATTTTTTAAGGAAAGAGGGAGGAGCATGAGGCCTTGCTTGAGCAACACCGGAATGAGCCTCCTCCCCTTAGGGTTTTGACTTCATGGCCCTGCCATTGCAGCACCATTAAGCCTAACTCTCTTGTCCTTGAATTTAGATTCTCTTGAGACCTAGCCCTTGCTCATTGACTCCATTTTACCCTAAGACACTAGTCTAGAACTCCAACGTTGAGATTCTTGTGTCAAAAAAATACTTTCAAACTTCCTAAATTTGAAACCCTAACTAACCCTAACGTCTTACTAACCCTAATTTAATGATGACATCATGCCTCCTTTTGGCTCTTGCTTGATATAAAACTTTGTGGCTTAGTCATCTAATGATAGGCATTGGTGTGTTGATAATTTCCATTATCCAAATTGCAAAACGTTGACTTCCTTGCTTATTTAACTAACCCTAGAACAAAACTGACGTCACCCTTAGTATAGTGATGCAGCAAGTCTATTGTATGTGAGCATTTAATGATATCTAAAGCATTATGTTAATTTAAGGGTTGGTTATCTATATTGATGCTATATCATTTCCAGTGTTATTGAGAAGTAATATTACAAGCCATAGTCATTTTTTGCAATCATTGACTTCGTCAATAATTACTGCTATATATTCTCATTAAATGTTGATAGTCATTGATTTATGAATTACTAACCACTGTTGCACTTTTTAGTTTTTATTGTTGTCTTGTCTCGCAAACAGGTGCCCCTTTTGTGGTTTATCTTCCTCTTGACTATCCTCTTGGCAGTAATCTGTGAAGGGAAAACTCATCCTAATCCTTTAGAACCTTTGTCCTTCAAGACCCCAGATTACTAGGGACGTCTCCCTTGGGTTTAGCCACCCTTAATAGAAAGAGCCCCCCATCGAGCTGATAGTGGATGGGGAAGCTCCTATTACGCTAGTTTTTTCCTTACCTTTCAAGTTACTTGACCTAGACTACAAACTGAGCGATAACAGTTTGTACACCTTTGTCTTTTTCTCCAATTATCTGACTTGCAGGATGATTCTTTTGAATGATTCTGGAGGAGGAATTTGTAGTTGATTGTTGATTTGAGTTTGTCTGAGTGTCTGAATCTTCATCTTATTCAGATTCTTTGTTTTCTGATTCTTGGACCTGTTCATCTTCAGCTTTAGCTATCTCTTCTGTAGGAGACTCATTACTGCACACCTCTCTTGCTGGGATTCCTTCATCAATTTTTACATCAATACAGTCAACCATTTTGTGCAGCCTCTTATTATATCATCTATATCCTTTACTATTTGTAGCATACCCTAAGAAGATGCCTTCATCAACCCTATCATCATATTTTTTGAGGTTCTCATCATTATTCTTTATGTAGAATTTACTCCCAAAGACTTTGAAGTGTTTGATTGAGGCAGGCCTTCCAAACCATAGTTCATAAGGTGTTTTGTCACTTTGTGGTCTGAGGTGAGCTTTGTTAAGAACATGGACTGCTATGTGTATTTCTTCTACCCAATAGGTTTGGCCAATGTTCTTCTCATTCATCATTGACCTGGCCATTTCCTTCACTGTTCTGTTTTGCCTCTCAACAACTCCATTTTGTTATGGAGTTCTTAGGATTGTATATTCTCTCTTGATCCCATGCTCATCGAAGAATTCCTTGAAGTCTCTTGACATAAACTCTCCTCCCTGATCTGATCTTACTTCCTTTAATCTCTTGCATGTTTGAGTCTCTGCTAAAGCCTTAAATATTTTAAATTTCTCAAATGCTTTAGCTTTTTCTTTGAGAAAGGCAACCCAAGTAAGTCTGGAGTAATCATCAATAATCAGCGTGATGTAGTTTTCTTTCCTTGTGCCTTCTGGTCTTGATGGTCCACATAAATCCATATGAACTAGTTGGAGTGGTTTCTCTGTTGAAGTAAAGCTCTTGGACTTAAACTATGTCCTGTTTTGTTTCCCTACTTGGCAGGGTTTACACATTGAATCTTGGGGCTTTGATATCCTGAGAAGATATTTTACTGCCTCAAGTTTTTTGAGTTTGATTAAGTGGTCAAAGTTTAGATGTCCAAGTCTCTTATGCCATAACCAGCTTTCATCATGTCTTCTTAGATGACATTCTTCTTCATTTTCTTTCAGCACATATACATTATTTACTGTCCTTATGCCTTTGGCCACCACTTGTCCTGAGGTTATAAATTTTATCTTGTAGTCCTTGGAAGTGAACACCACTTCACATCCTCTATCACACATTTGACTTACACTAAGAAAACTATGTTTCAGCCCATCTACAAGGAGAACATCTTGGGATTTTCCTTTTCCATTACTTAAGCTCACCATCCCTTTGCCCTTTATTTTTCCTGGAGCATCATTTCCAAAAGTTATGTTTCCTAATTTGCTTTCACTTAGAGATAGAAACTTGCCTTTGTCTCCCGTCATGTGTTTGGAGCATCCACTGTCTATATACCAAGGGTTCATTTTTCTTTGAGCGGACAACACTAATCCACATTTGTCACTTTCCTTCTTCTTCCAAAACTTGACATTTTCAGCAGGGGATATTGAATCTGGTTCATACTTCCTTAACCGACAGTCAATAGATTTATGTCCAAAGTTATGATAGGTATAGCATTCAATATCATTATTCAATAGGTCAAACTTATTGTTGCAGTGTTGTCTATTCATTGACTGTTGATTATTTCTTGGCCTCCTTAGTTGCATGTCCCTAGACTTAATTTGGCAATTTCCAGTCTATGACGGATTGTTGCTTGGTTGTATCATTCTTTGTTGTTGGAAGCATTTATTCCTTTGAAATCTTAATTGCTCATGTCTAAGTCTGAAGGAACAATTTACAGCTTTGTGACCAAAATTAGAATAGTAGAAACATTAACCATAGAAAATTTGTTTGTACCTAGGAAAGGGTTGTCTTTTCTAAGAAATTCAATTTCTTCCATGTTGATGACATCTTTCAGCAGAGAGTGCATTGGTTTTTTGTCCTATAGATTCAGTCCTGTCACCCTTTTCTTTACTTGTCCTGGGTGACTGAATGTCTTTCTTTGTTTCTCCAGGTTTGTTGTTGTCATTTGTTGTACTTTTGACAAACTTGATGGGTTCTTCATTTCCTGGCTTACCACTGCTTGATCCCTCTTCATAACCCAAACTAGTTTTCAGCTTTGGATTCCTTTGCTGATTCAGAATGGTGGTTAATCCTTCTGAGGCTTTGATACTTGACAGATTTTGATTGTACAAAGCTTGAAATTTCTCCATCTCTTTCCTAGTTTTCACTACTTCTTATTCTAATGCTTCACATCTAGACTTCTTTTCTGATAACTGTCGTTTCAAAATATCTTCAATTTTCTTTGCCCCCTATAATTCCACTTTTAATAGGGCAAGGTTCTCATCAGGTCCTTTACTGTATCTCTCGAACTGTATTAGTAATTGTCTTTGTTTTTTGTTCTTAATTTTTAGTCTGTCAATCTCTTCCAATGCACTGATAAATTCTCCTTCCATGTCAACCACGGCTTCTTCTTCATTAACATCACTTCCCGTGTTGTCATTATCATAGTCCTCTTTATCCATGAGAATGAAGTCATTTAATTTATCTTCAATAGGGGAGTCATTGTCTTCATCATCTGAAGGATCATCAGCATTGTTTACGCAGAGACTTTTCTTCTTAAAGTTATTATCTTTAAAGAAATTTATGTGTTTATGCTTCTCCTCGTCATCATATGTATGATCCTTTCTTTTGTGGGGACATTTATTTGCAAAATGACCTATCATACCACAGCTGAAACATTTGAAAGGTAGTTTACCTTTATATTTGCTTGATCCCTTCTTGAGTCTCTTCACAAATTTTGCTTCAATTTCATCCGGCTCAGAATCCTCATTCCTGTCAGCTTTGAATGATGCTTCTCTGGAGGTTGGTTTATGTTTAACTATTCTCATTTCATATGCAGTCAATGTTCCTAGAAGTTGATCAAACTCCAAGGTTTTTAGATCATTAAGTTATTCTATGGCAGAGACTTGCGGGTTGAATCTATCTGGGAGAGATCTCAAGATTTTCTGAACTAAAGAAGGTTCTTCAACTTTTTCACCAAGTGCTTTCATTGCATTTACCATTTCTTCAACTCTTAGAAAGTATTTTCCAACTGTTTCCTCTTCCTTCATCTTCAGCTATTCAAACTATGTTCTGTAGGTTTGAAGCTTGGCGTCCTTTACCTTCTCATTACCTTCATAACTGCTAATGAGTTTGTCCCACATTTCATTGGCAGTTTGAAGATGCATCACCTTCAAAAACTCAGCTTCTGCAAGCCCACTCAATATAGCATTCATTCCCTTAGCATTAAAGATAAATTCTAACTTATCATCCTTGGAAGCTAGCACAACAGGCTTTATATATCCAGTCTCTACTACATCCCAGACATCAACTCCTAAGGCCATTAGGTATGTTCTCATTCTAACCTTCCAGAAGGAAAAATTCATTCCATCAAATACAGGAGGCCTAGTGACTGAAGTCCCTTCATGGCTTGTCATGTTTAAGCTTATAGATCTACCTTTAAATAAAAGGCACCGGCTCTGATACCAATTGTTGGACAACTGAGAGGGGGGGTGAATCAGTTTTTACCATGCTTAAACAATTATGCTTCTTTTAAAATCTCTACAAGGCACTCAATGATGATCACAATAATGTAGGGAAATAAACAAAGGCACATTCAGCATCCGTCACATATATGAGAAACACAGAGACAGATATTTCTCGAGGAAACCCATATAGGGTAAAAACCTATTTTTCTTTATATGATAAGTATTATCTACATTCTTTACATTATCATACATATGAGCACCAACTCATTGTGAGGCTACAACCTCTGTTTTTGCAAGCTGCAACTTGCTGAGAGCGCTGACTCTCTCTTTTCTCTAGCACCCACTAGAAGGAAGCACCAACTCCCTAGATTCTCTAGCACCAACTCCCTGGTTTCTCTGGCTGCAACCAGATGGAAGCTACAACTCCCTATGTTCAAGCACCCACTTGAACCTTTGATTACAACAGTCCTCCCTAGCACCTCCCAACCTCCCTGAAATATAAATTCCTTGTTACTAAAACTTATTACATCGATATAAAGTTATTCAATGGCTTACCAGTCTTGTCGTTGTTTTGTTACACTGCTCTTCCCTGTCTGCATCAGTGTCTTCTGCACACCCCTTGCACTTTTTGTTCTTCTACCTTTTATGCTATCTGTGCCATATCCCTTCAATGCAACATTCCTCTACTGTACATTTTTTCTCCTGCACTCTGCCTCCTTGTACACCCCTCAATTCTCCTGCACAGTGACAACCACAACTCCAACAGCAACAGTAACCCCATCTCTTCTCTCTACTGTGTATTTATAGCTTCTGTGCTACTTGTGCATGTATTGTGCGCAATCCTCTGCATTCTCACACTACGTCGATATCCTCCACCTCTTGAGTGCTCTGCCTGTTCATCACAACTCTTCAGCTTCTCTGGTGGTTTGCATCACGTGTCCAACATAACTGGGTGTTCTAATGAGATTCCTCGGCCTCTCTGGTAGTTGAGACTCTTCATCTTCTCTGTTACAGTTGAGCTCACCCTCTTTATTTCAGTTACATACTTCAATGCTCATCCATCTGTCAATCCCTATAAGAATCATCTTCATTCACTGGAAGAAGCTTGGAGACCCTTCATCTCCTCCAGCGATCTCACATAGGTCTCTTCGAATCCTTTGGCAGAGACCATCAATGGTTTCTAGTAGTTAGACTGCGAGGGAAAACATTAGCCCTCCGATCGTGATCAAATTTACCAGTGTCGTTGGATTAACTCTGTCGTTATTTATTCATTTCACACTTTCGCAAATCTTGGATTCGTCGATGAGACATCTTGACTCTCCATGTCGTGAGCTCCGAAAAGGAGCTTGGCCACTCTAGCTCCCTCCTCTACGTGACCACTAGCGGTGTCCACCAATTACAGCAACATTTCAGCTTTTTGGTATTTTCGGCATTTGTATGATCCAGTGTCTCGACACTCCCAAACGCAATCTCCGAAACTCTAAAACGGAGAATTTCTATGCTAGATCCTTCCTTTATATGACCATGTCCATGACCAATCACTTGTTCATAACATGCTTTTCTCGATTTCTCATTTCTCCTTTTCGTTAATCCCGTTGTGAAGTTTCTCAACTTTACAAGTCACGATCCCCGAAATGCCGAAAAGGAGCTTGTTTGCACGTACTCTTCTCTTCATCTCTTCGATGATGTGACCACCGGTTGAGACCACAGGCCTAAAGAATTTCACAATTTCACATTTCAGCATCTCGAAACTCCTATGGTTATGTTTATTGCCTCTCCAAGTCATGATTCACGAAACTCTGAAATGGATTCGGATCAATGGTCTACATAACCCCCTGAGATAAACGGTTGACGGGATTTTGGCATTCGTGATTTCGGGGTTCACGACTTTGAGGCTCCTATGGTAGGAGTTCTTGACATCTCCATCTCTCGATTCCTGAAACTCTGAAAGGAATGTAAACCTGTTGATGTCACACTTGTCGAATAACTGCCACGTGTCACTCTGATTCGTGACTTACATGTGCCTGAAATGTTGAATCAGCTTGACACTTGTCATTTCCTGGTTGTGCCACGTGTTCTTAGCTGACGTGGTTTGATGACATGTCTATTTTGGGATTTCTCATTTCACAAATTCGGCATTCTTGTTGTTGAATGTTCTTTGGCAATTCAAAGTCCCGGTATCCAAAACTCTGAAATGGAGTTTACTTCGGGGTTTTGTACGCCCGCTTCTCCTTGCACATTAAATATCGTGCAGGTTCTCCTTGATCCAACAATGGTCGGATCCCTGCACTTGGATCTAATGCCTGATATTTTTCCTCCTCTCCTGCGTGTTCTCCTTGTCCACAAATAGATCTGACAGTCATCGAGGATTCTGAATGAGATCCAACGTTCATTGTTGCTCCTCCTCTTCCATTATCACTACGTTGTTTTTCTACTTCCTTGCCTGCCTTTCTGTTGATCTTCCTTGCCTACCTTTCTACTGATCTTCCTTGCCTTCCTTTCTGTTGATCTTCCTTGCTTGTTAAACATGTCCAACAATCTGGTGTCTGTCTGTTACATTCTGATATTTCCATGCCATTATAACTATTGTACTTGCCATCAATGACAAGCATACGCTTCATGTTAAACATTTGCCAACAACTTACTTATTCCGTCACACCATTCCCGGAAGACACTTTTTCCAATTGAGAACTTGAGATTACAGAATACCCGCATTATGAAACAATGATTACTCCAGCTTTATTCTCTATCTAATTATAGTACTGACAGTCCATTGACAACCTGAGACAGTGATCCCGAGCTCACATGTCTGATGAGCTTAGCACAGCAGAAGAAATGGTGAGAGAAGTACTTGCTCACTTAAGCACAGAAAGAGTCATGTCGAAAAGAGGAATTTCCACTGAATTCCAATCCTCGTCCTCTAGAGGTGTGGCAGCCTCCCCAACGACTGCTCAAGCTGTAACATCTCGAGCTGGCGTAGAGTCAAGAACTAAGAATAAAGACGATGCAGCCAACGTGAAGTTAGTGCCAACCATCCTACCAACTTACATTCCCCCTCTAAGTGGTGAGATTAATAGGGACAGTGTCCCTAGAGACTTTGAATACACCCTAGTCACTGCATATCTACCAAAAGGAGTTCGCACCTACCGCATAGATCAAGACAAGGTTATAGCATTGAAGTTTTGTGACTTCAACCTGGGAGACCGTAAAACCTACAGCATGCTCGCACCATCTAAGTACTTAATGAGGAATAAGGGTTGGAATTCGAAGATCGTCCCTCAACAATGGACAATGAACCTTGTGCAGTCTACTCTGCTCAACGTTATGAAAATACCGCACTTCGGCAGACATCAGGAGGTGACTGCTTGTGTGAAAGTGTTGCTAGCAAATTACCACAGAGGATACATGTGGTTAAATCGTTGCATAAATGTTGATCCGACGTTGATCAACAGGATTATCAAGCTTAGAATGTAGGGCCCTGATCCCCATGAGTACTACCCTAGAAAGACCACGGACCGCTCTCTTTCACAAAAGATTAAAGAGGCTTATGGAAATGTTGAAAAAGGCATGCGAGGTTACAAGGTAGCCTCTATCAAGAGTGGCGCAATGTGCCTCGCATGTCAGCTGATAGCAGGGAAGCTAGTACGTAAGAATAGACCTACACAAGTATCAAGCTTCGTAGTGGACCTTGCAGGAAAATGCGCAAAGGGACTACAAATGAATTGGGCAAAATACTTGGTCAATCAGCTAGTAATTAACTGTAGAGAAGCCTAGGACCAGGGGCATGAATTCCACTTTAGTTGGCTGCTAATATTGATCGCCTTTGTTGCATGGGATCTATCGAAAGGCACAACCTTCCCAGACCTCGACCCATTCGAACCATTAGCTATGAAGTTCAGTACCTTATGGTACTCAACGGATATGAGCAAGCAGTGGCAATCAAATGTCATTTTTCATAGATACTATAACCAACTAAAAGTATCAATAGGAGGTAAACCTCGCATAATCCCAAACACTTTAAAAAGGTTCTGACCTTTGATAAAGTTCAGCATGGACCACCACTTTATATACCTAACTGCACATGCTGATGAACACCAGGAACAACTTCATTCTTATTATAAGCTGACCGAAGAAGACCTAGAATAAATCACCAAGGAATGGTCGGTGGACCTCCTTGTTCCAGCAAATCCAACGGACATTTCAGGCATTGATAGCCCAGAAGCTGCGCAGGGCACACCTGGGCCTAGTAAGATGAAGAAGACAAAGGAAACAAAGAAGCCTGAAGAGGTTCAGGATGTAGATAGCTACTCTGTAAAGACAACTTCCATCACACCCGATCAAGAAGGTAACAACAAAGACCTAGAGGAAGTCAAACAACAACCAGAAGATGAAGTCAAAGTTCCAAAGAAGACAAAAGGGTCACCCTCGAAGTATTCCTCTAAGAAGAAATCAAAATCAATCGTGACCAATATGAAGACCACGCTCAACCCCGATGACTTTAGCTTTCTCCTCGCAACTTTGAATGAAGCCATAGAAGAAATTACAAAAAAGCAGGAGGCCAAGAAATAGACGATGTACGAAAGAATTGAAGATGAGATCCAAGGTGTGTAGCGATCACTTCAATATAACCACCCAGTCTCCACTGTGCCCATGCCAGAAGGAACAACAGAAGTAGGAGATGAATCAATTCAACTCCGCAAGATTGCTGACATAGTTGAAGTACGCCTTCAGAAAGAAGAAGAAGTAACAGCACAGGACACCCAGGCCCTAAAGAAATCACAGCAAGAAATCATAGAGCAGCGTTGAGCTACACAACAAGAGAAGGAGGCCATCCAAGAGAAATTTGATAAAGATGGAGCAAAAATTCAAAAGGAGAAGGAGCAGCTTCTCGCGAAGAAAATCAGGATCGAAGAAGTTGTCAATAGAGCATTTCTCTCTGTGACCAACTTAGAACAAAAGGCCAAAGAACCCTTATACCGTCAGGTGATGAATCTTGCTGAAGTTATTCAACAAAGAGTCATGGACTTAGAGCTTCAGATCATCCCAAGTACCCCACAAGAAAAGTGTGACCAGTGAGAAATAATTTCCCGGGGTACAGTATAAAGGATTAAATAACTCACTGAAGAATCCAAACAACTAAGTACCAGAAGTGCACAGATACATGAGAACCTGACCAAGAACTCGGAATTGCGTAAACTGGAGTCGCAACTCTAGGAGACGAAGCAACATGCAGATAGACTTCAGATACAGTTGAAGGCCCTACAAACCATAGAGAAAATGAAGTGATCCCACAAGAAACGCATCGCACAGCAACAGATCCACATGATCCAGAGCAAGGTCATGGAAGTGACGCAACTCAACCTTTGTAGGATAAGGCATGTCAACTATTTTTAGAGATTGAGAACCAAGGGATAGAGCTACAACAGGTCGTGATTACAGCAAAGCAGTGCCTATACGGACCAGTCAATAATGCACTCATCCAAGAGTTTACCGAGCAGGAGGAAATTGTAAAGCAACAAGTCGAAGCAGCTTGATCCAAACTCGAGGTGCTTGAAGCAGAATTGGCCAGACTTGAGTGACTCGGGATGAGTCACAAGTGAGTGTTGGGGGCCTATTGGCTCTTAACCAAGTTTTGAGGAATACTTGGTCATATTTGACCATTTTTGGTACTCCAACATCCAATCAGAGAAGGAGCGCATGGCGAAGAGGAGATCACGGGATCTCCTCCCCTTTTTAGGGATTTTTGGGCTTTTTGGGATTTTCGAGAATATTGTAATGGGAAAGGGATATTGGCCCTTATTTAGGCCTTTTGTATGTATAAATAGAAGGGTAGGCAATGTAAGAAAGGAGATGCATGTGTCAGCTATGTGATGTAAAGTGAATGTCTTAGTGCATAAAGTAGATCTATGTAATCAGATGTTTGTGTGACTGTAAGAGCTATGTGCCTACTGTAAGTATTGTAAGTGTTGAGTGCATGGGTTAGGGAAGGACTTAGTTCTTGGATCTACCTGGGGAAAGAGGATCTAGTGATTTGTGCAGATATCTTGTCCTAGGCAGGGTAGGATCTTGAAGGCTTTGTGTTGTAACTTGGTTTACAGAAGATAATAACAAAAGAAGACTTTGTGGTCATAGCCTCGAGGTGGGGGTGAACCATGGTAACTTTGTGTATTGTGTTGATGTGTTTGTCTCTCTCTTGCTAAGTGATTTGATATGTTTAGATAGATCTATTGATGCTTTGTTCTTATGATATATGAATGCATGCTAGATATGATATATAAGATTCTAAGTGCTTAATCTATTAGGTATAACCTGTTTATCGTTGCTAAGTGCCAGATCTAAGGAATTACTATGGTGCTCTATGATTTCTGTGAAGTACATTAATGAATGTATGTTAAGGAATAATTGATGCTAAGTGCACTGTAAGCAAGATAATCACAATTCTATGTCCCAACTAAGGTTGCAGACACCTGAGTCTTGCAACCACCCCTACCTCTACCTCGGGTGAGACTGCATCTGCTTCGCGGGTCTTGTCGAAAGGGTCAGTAGCTAGGGTTTTGTTGGTGTGCTCTTGAGCGTTGAACCCTAGTTTTTCCCATGTGCCAACAAAGTTCCAATCCTTTATGAGGAAAACTATTCTACTTGGAGAATAGAGATGAGAGTAGATTTGATGGAAATGGGAATAGGTATTTGGAAGGTAGCCATTGGTGGATTATTTTCATTGAAGAACAATTCAAAGTTTTCATCTCAAAGGGAAGGAAAGAAGAATGATGCATTGGCTCTCAAGACCATTCTTAGTGGAATCTCAAGCACTATCAAAGACTGCATGGGACAATGCAATTCTGCCAAGGATCTATGGCTAAAGCTAGAGGATACGTTTCAAAGAAAAAAGGAATATCTTGAAGAAATTCCAAATGAAGGCAAAGAATCATGTGATGATGTTGGAAAAGAGGAAGATCTTGAAGACATTTCAAATGAAGGTAAAGAATCTCCACAAACCCTTGATTACATTAATTCAAAATGTGATGATGTTGAATTTTTCTCTACTAGTGAAGAAGATCTAGAAGTAGTTTGGATAAAAATCAGTTGATTGTTATCTCATGGAAGAAGTAGAAGAAAAACTATTGGAGCTTAAAGAGAAAGTTGAAGAGGGTCTATATGAATATATAAATGATCACTATTATATATACTATAGTTGTATTTCAGATAACACTAAGAATTTTCTTAAGAAGAGTCAAATCGCATCTTGAAGTTAAAGGAAATGTTCAAGGAACAAAAGGAGAGTAATAAGACTCAAGTAGAAGAAAAGGAAGAAGAGACCACAAGACTAAAGAAAGAAAAAGAAGAAAGGGAGGTAGATGATGAGATTAGAAAAAGTTTTGAAACTATTGTTCATCTCAAAACCCAAATTGAAGATGCCAAAAGGGTAGAAGAACTATTGAAGAATCAAATAAATGAAAAGGAAGAGGCATGTCATAAGTTAGAAGCTGAAATTGTTGACCTTAGAAAGAAGGTAGAGAAGTCAAACAAATTCTTGAATAGCTCACAAATCTTGAGTGAGATCTTGGAAAATCAAAGATCACCATATGATAAATCAGGTCTTGGTTACAAAGGAGAAGCTACACATGATGAAGCAAGCACGTCAAAGGAGCATGAGGTAAGTCCATCAAAGGATCAAGGAAATGTTGAAAATCAACCATCCACACAAGGCAAAGAAAATTTCAAAAGAACAAAGCAAGGAAGACATCAAGAAGCTATCTTTGGGACACCAAAGCTAAGGTATGAAAGTATTTTTCATGGG
>ML797474.1:570815-585394 GCA_009831015.1 Picea engelmannii
TCCCTTTATGGGTTTCCTCGTGAAAATGTGTCTCTGTGTGTATTTTATGTGTGACTGATGATCTTTACTCTTACTATCCATATGTTGTATGATTGGTTGATGACACATGAAGAAATCTTAATAATAAATTAAAAGGCATAAAAAATTTTAAGCATATGAACAACTGATTCACCCCCCCCCCTCTCAGTTGTTCTAGTATTTCCAACATACATATGCGGGTTGTAGTGAGCCAGGGTGCATACACACACGGGTTGCACTACTGACAAGTCGTGTACCAGTGATTGATTGATATATGTGGAGGATTGTTTCCTCATCTCAGTTGGTGCTGAGGATGTAAGTTGAGTCTTTCATATAGAGTTGGTGCTCTTGTAGAGTTGTACTCTATTCAATTGTTGTTGATAAACCCCAAGGATTGTAGTTCGTAATAAAAAGAAAATTTGTACATACATCTTGTGTTCTTTGTGTTCCTTGTGGTGATGACTTGTTGATGATATATTGTTGATATGTGTTCACATCTAAACTGGTTATAAATGATAACAATGAATAATGAGTTAATGGTGGTTATTAATTAATGAGTTTTTTTGTAAGAGGGATGTTTTGGGAAAAAGAGCCCCACACTCATTCACCCCCCCTCTAAGTGTGGTCAGTGTGTCCAACATTTATTATGTTCTCGTAATCGTCTCATAATTCCATATTTATAATTTTTTCTCAAATCCATCACCCGGATCTTAAGATATGAGCTCGTGAATTTGAGTTGTCACACATGCCCATTAAAAATTGAATATGACTGATATTTTAATTTATGAAAAAAATTTATCAAATTTCAACACTTGAAACCTGTAAAATTATCTTCTACATCAAAATACCTTTCCAATGGTACAAATTTTGTGTTATTTCGACACCAGGAGCTCAATTTATGACTTACGCAAGATCAACGCTCAACCACCATCGATCAAAATTCATGGGCAAATGTGGGGACTTGGATGAATTTCGTGCTTCCCTTCATACAATTCGACTTTTTGGTTTAAAATTCTATCCCACATGCATTGGGATCTTATATTCTGCATTATATGTAATACTAAGTGTTTCATACAGTTAGCAAGAAACATGAGAAGAATATTATGGAGCATAAGGGGCTCGACCTCCTTAGAAAATTGTTGAATAAAATAATAAATTTTTGAATCTTGTCGTCATCCACCTCACGGCCAGTCACCATGATGAGTCATCCAATAAGATGTTGCCACATGTCAAAAATTCATTGGATTTCACATCATTCAATCAGATCACACATATGTCCCTCTTTGTATGTTTCCATGTGTAATGCTCTTATTGGATGCCATGTGTCATTCCTCCATAGCCCGCCAAATAGTAATGTGCCACGTGGAAAATTATTATTGGTTCACATTTTAAAGGTGAAAATTTAAAAAGAGGTTAAGTATGGGAAGGTATATGAGATGTTATATGAGGGGAAGGGGAGATATGTAGGTGGCATAAATTAAGTAGGCAAGTTTGTAGTCTGCGGGAGCGAGTTGGTGGGTTGGGGAGTGAGGGTGGTCATTGTCCAGGAACCCAACAATGATTGTGAGTAGTTAGGGGGAAAGGGAAAAAATGTAGACGATGTAAGTGAGGGAGGAGAAATTTAAGTAGCAGGAGTGGGGGTGAGGAAGGTGAGGGGGAATGGTAAAGGAGTGTGGTGGGTGTCCACCCTATCATAGATTTAAATATGGCTAAGTATGGGAGGATAAGGGATAAGGGAGTGGAGAGGGTGGAGATATAAGGAGAAGAGTAGGAGTGGAGAAAGGGTTGGGAGTAATTTGTAGGTGGTAGAGGGATAAAGGTGATGTGTAGACAACGAGTTGGTGGATGAGGGAGTGTAAGGAGGTGAGGGGATGTATGAGTCCACCAACTCATGAACCTGATGGGGAGATGAGGGAGGAGAAGGTAACACTTTGAAAATTTTCAAAGTGTGGATTCAAAATAAAAGATGATCCAAGATAATCCCAAGTTCCAAGAAATGAAAGGTTCTATTATGGTTCTGAAATATGGAATGGTTCCAAGATGTGGTATAGTTATATGAAAATGACGAGGGTTCCACAAATTCGTATTTCCAAAAAAAATAGCTTTTCCACATGGAAAAAGCGTTATTTTCAACTTTAAAACTTCAAACCTAGATACCTTGAGCATACGAACTCAGATTTATAATCCAAAAAATGTGTGGCGAAGCTAAGGACGGGGGATACACAAGGAGATTATAATAGTTAAAAAATTTCTATCTTCTGATATCAATTTTTTTTATTAATCCAAGAGTGGGAAAATATAGATAACCAATTTTTTCTCAACAACTGGCTCCAGCTGCGAGACAGTGACCCCCTGTGGGTTGCTGAGAACACCAGAATCTCAAGGCCAACTGCCTTCTCCATTGGGCTATGGAATCATCTTCAAAATGAATTCTAATAATTCTTCTTCTTTCATGGAGTTATCTTCAAACTTTAATACAAATACTTCCTTATTAGGCAAAACTGAACTGAAGAAATAAACTATATATATACATGATCTACCTACCCTAACTTACTTGAAAGAAAGGGGAACCTTAGGTATAGGCATATTTTCAATGGATCCATTTGAGCATCCAATTTAATTGTGAAATGGGCTCCAACAGTAAAAAAAAATATTTGGGTCGCTACCAATAAATCAGAAGCATGAAAATTAGGAGAATGCCCAAAATGTACCACAAAGAGATCAAGCAATGTGTGCAAAAGACTTGTTTGCATTGGCAGGATGACAATACTTTCGAACCAATATTCAATATAATCTACTCTTGGCTGCCCCAGAGTGTTGATATCTTCAATCAAATGAGAAAATTTTTTCTTGAAAACATTCTCTTTTTCTTCTTTTTCCACATTTAAGATTATTGTTTCATTGGAGATGTCTTGGCAATGTTCTTCTTATATGAAATGTTGGATCATGTTGTCATTGATGCCAAAGGTTTAATTAATTGATTTCAAAGGATTGATGTCAAGGAATTGATTTATGCCAAAGGATGACTGATTGATTGATGTAAAAGGATTGATTTCAAGGAATTGATTGATGCCAAAGGATGATTGAATGATGCCAAAGGTCAAAGGCTTGATGTCAAATGATTGATGTTGATTAATGAACAATATCTTATCATAGTATATTGATGAAGTATGTGTTTTCCTTGATGTGAATGGATTTATGTCGAGTGGAATCATAGTCATATGATGTCATTGATATGATGCATAGATAAAGATGGATCAATGAGTTGTCATTGATACATGATGCATAAATGAAGATGGATCAATGTGGTTTCACTGGTATGTGATGCATTGTTGGATTGATGAATCATTATTGGCTTATCATGGTTGATAAGGTGTACAAATGGATGAACTCTAAAGTGGTCCCCTTATGGTGAAATCCCTCACGGGAAGACACTTTACGGTTGAGTTATCCTAGAAGTATGGTTGGAGAACCCATGCTTAAATGTGGAATAATGAGATGAAGATCAGTGAATTTGTTAGTGGAACTATCCTAGATGGATAGTGCTTGTCATACCATTTTTGGTGGTATGTGGAATGTCACATAACTCCTCATGGTTTGATATTTATGGCCTTACGAAGTTGGAGGACCCTCATATGTAGGCTTGAAGCCCCAAAAGGTCAAAGAAGTCAAAGAGCTTGCAAAGAAGAAATTAGTATTTAAATGATAAAGTAAAGTGACAAAATCAAGAAGGATTATTTAAATAATAAAGTGAAGTGACAAAAAGAAGATTATTTAAAAGATAAAGTAATGGGTAACTTTCTAACTATGGAAAGTAGTTAACCCTAAAATGAGGAAAATAGGTTAAGTGACTTAGAAATGGGTTATGTGACCTAGAAGTGGGTTAAGTGACCTAGAATATTCTTCTAAGGAAGCTATTTGGAGAGTATAAATAAGAGGCAAGGGTCTCTTGTGAAGTTGTATCTCTTGAGCATGTATTGAATATCTATTCTGAGAGAGAGGAGATCTGGAGGATCTCATGGATGCATCAAAGTTTCGGTAAGTCTGAGATAATGATGGAAAAAGTCTCGAAAGTTCAGAAACCCTAGTTTCTAAGGTATACACAGGCTACGGTGAGCTAGGGTGCATACATACGTGGGATGAATGAAGACAGAGTGCGTACAGTGGATGAAGTCATGAAGACTTGTGTGTGAGATGATGACAGGATCTTAAAGACTGAAGTAAGTTCTAGATATGCATTCTATGGGCTCAGATCTGCCATAGAAATTTTGGTATGGTTACATCGTTGTCTTGATGAATACTCTTGCTTGTTGTGTAGTGAATGCTTAAGTCATTCTTGGTATGGTTGTTGTGATGTGGTTTGTGTTGGTTGATAGAGTGAGTAGCACTTTTATGATTCGGTACTGATATGATTGCTATAGTATAATGGTTTCTTATAAATGATGAGTAGCATTCATATTGTATGGTTGAGAAGAATGAGTAAGTTGTTGGAGAGCTTGGATGTGTTGTGATTGGTTATGGGTCGGATTGGACGGTGAAAGACATAATAGAATATGATTGAAGGTTGCAGAGGATCTGAGTCCATCTTGAAGAGAAAACCTTAAGTACTCAGATGTGATACGCAGGTTGTAGTACAGATTGGTCGCGTACATACGCGAGATGTATTATTGGTAGGGCACATACATATGCATTTTTCACTACCAACAGGTCACGTATTTTTTGATATATTGATATATGTTGAGGATTGTTGCCTCATCTTAGTTGGTGTTGAGGGTGTAAGTTGAGTCTTTCATTACAGAGTTGCTGCTCTTGTAGAGTTGTACTCTATTCAGTTGTTGTTTATAACCCAAGGATTGTAGTCCGTAATAAAAATAAAATTGTGCATACATCTTGTGTTCCTTGTGTTCCTTATGTTCCTTGTGGTGATGATTTTTTTATGATATATTGTTGATATATGTTGCTGATATATGTTCACATTTAACTGATTATAAATGACAGGAATAAGTATTGAGTAAATGGTGATTGCTAACTAATGTGTTTTGTGAAGGGGAAGTTTTGGGAAAACAATCCCTACACTGTTCACCCCCCCCCTCCCTCTCAGTGTAGTCGGTGTGTCCAACATGCAATGGCTATCATCTTTGTTCTCAAAATTGTTTTCTTCCACCAATTCTTCTTTATTTTGGCTGAATTTTTCTTGCATATTTAGTGAACTCGTTAATTTCTTCCTCATATGGAGTATATGAGATGTTTATATCATTTTCTTGGTCTTTGGAATTCTTTCCTTCACTCTCAACAACAAGATTTGATTCATAAAAGTCTTGCATTGTTTCATGATATCATTATTTTGAATCATTCATTTCATCATTTTGTGTCCATGTGGGAAAGGGTGGGTGGGAAGCAACATTTAAAACATCAACAAAAATATATGAATGCACCTTTGGGATGAAATTTTATGCAAATGAATCTTATAACACATCCCAGCTAGTAATGGAGTTAGGAATTAATGAACTATACCATTCAAGAGCATCCTTTCGTAGAGTTTGTTGGAATAATATACATGTAACATTGTCTTCAGTGAGGTTGAAATCATAACATGTACCTTTAAAAGTAATCAAGTGTTTCTCTGTATCTTCTGAAGCATCCCCAAAGAATGTAGAAAAAATTTCACTAGGAATATTTGGCATTTGAAAGTCTATTTCTGGTAGATTTAAAGGGGTATTATGAAATCACATTGTTCTTTGAGTATTTCTCCCTTTTGCTGAGTCTTGAAAATCCATTGATGGGATTGATGAAGAATATAAAGAAGCATTATGACATGACTGAAACCCTTCATTTTGATTTTTTTCAATGGATTTGTCAGGGAGTTCATTCTCCCGAATCTTTATTGTTTCTCGTTTCTTTTTGAAATTACAAAAGAGGTGACCCATGTTTAAAATAAGCATAAATTTTCTTGAATCTTCTTCTTGAAACTTTGAGCCATGGAGATTTTTGATTCCTCAAATATCTTGAAAATAAATCTCTTCCCAGTATGGTCGCCAAAAATGTTGACGCTTGAATCCGTGAGGACCGAAACGACAACCTCATGAGGACATTAGTCCCACTTCATTTTTAGAGAGGTGGTTCTCCTCTTTAGATAAAATATATATCTTTGAATATCTTGGAGTAGGGAGAGTGCTAGAAAACAAACCCCAAATCTTTATTGCTTGGATTTAAATGAAAATGGTTCTTCAATAACCCAATATGATCTTTATGTGCAACAAAATCCTTTTTACAATAATAAAATATTGAAGGAGGGATTCAACATCATAATTAAATTGTGATCAACATCACACACAATATTCTTAATCATATATAAATACATCCATGGCTTCTTCATGAAAAATAGAAGAGAATAATTTGATCATATCAAATATTTTTAAAAGAGTATTGCTATTAAGATCAAAAGATAATTTGATAGGTCAACCTCAAATATCTCATACTTAAAACTCAAAGTTACAAGATACAGTCAAGATCAACCCCAAAGAAATTATTTATGTAGCATACTTGATATTAGAGTTGATTTTTGTAATCATGTTCGTATGTTCTAGTTTTCCCCTAGCCATAGAGATATTTTCCTCATAACAGAAATGGCTACCATACTGGGGACAGTATCCTCCGCTAGAACTTCATCCTCCTAAAATTGGAGAGCTTTGGGTTTCCCCAGGCTTGTGTCAGCTATTCGTAAAATAATGACATTCCACATAAGCCCAGCACGAGAGCCTTGGCCTCCTCCGTGACATGCCGCCTAGAAACTCCCAAGAAGACACATCCTACTAGGGATGGAATCTAGAAATGCTTAAAATTGGATCATCTCAAATTTTCTTGAAAAGGAATTCATTGTGTAGAACTCAACAATAGATTTCCAATGATGAAAAAATATCCTCAAACAAATTTCGTATGAAAAATATATAGATGATCAAAATTCTGGTCAACATGGAAAAAAGTCAAAGTTAAAGGTGACACGTGGCATGACTGTACATCCATATGATGATGACATGGCTTCCGACTAGGAAAGTGAAGTGGCATCAATTGTACAACTAACATTGCATCGATCGTACATTTGGCTACAAGTGGACCAATTGTAGGGCACCACGTGGACCAATCATATGGTGCCACATGGCACCTTTGAGAAGTCCAAGTTGGTCTGGGATCAAAATCATTGGAGTTGGAAGGAATTGAACCTATGACCTCCTAGCACGACCCATCAAACTTAACAACATGAAATAACCATAATATCCAACGGTCTCATCGAATATTCTTATGGATAACAATATAACATGCCAAGAAACAGAGTCTGTGAGGCTTAAACCTCGAGCCTCCCACCACATAACCCACGACTTGCATATAGCACACCAACCATTATACCATATGGTTATATTGTTATAAATAATCAAAAAAATAACATTTAAAGGTCATGTGGGGTTTAGATGGGATTTGAGGGACCCACACCCTATTTAATGGGCATGAAATCCAATGCACCCTCACATCAGAGTATGGAATTGTGTCTCAAAGTTCATGCCATATGTATCAAAACTTTGTGATTGAACTATAATGTGTGCCAAAGGGTTCTTTGACAAAAGTATAAGAATTTTATACTCTTTTTTTTTTCAGAATTTCACAAGGAATTCAATGGTGCACTCTATTTTTGAGTTTGAGCAACGAGTAAAAAGGTCATTGTAAAAACACAAGCATTTGAGAATTAATAAAGCGGTCTCAATTGGAAGCATTCCCAGAGACGTAGCCTAATTTGGGTGAACTTAATTAACAAACTTGTCTATGTTTTATATTATTTTTGTTCTATTTTCACTCAGTTATATTGCAATTTATGTGTCTTTAAAGTGGATTTGGATAAATAAGTAACTTCACATGTGTTATGCAAACAATCAAATGATAATTATTATTTTGAGAATCAAGTAGATGTTATGTGTATTAAAAGTTAATTGACGTCTAAGGATTTTTTGGATCAAGGGGAGTGAATCAATAAAATATACTTTTTAATTTGATTGAGAATTCATCAATCATTGATTAAACTTTAAAAGGATAAATGCATGTAAACTCAAATCACAACACACAAAGTTTAACTTGGAAACCCTTGCAAGAGAAAACCACAAAAACTTATCTTTATAAATGCGTGCAGGCACCAATATACTATTACAAATATTGTAGGCACCAATATGATTAGATGAGCACCAAATCAACAATATATTGTGTAGGAACCAACCTACTAGAGACACCAATCTCCTCAGTCGAGCACCAAATCAGAAAAATATTGTATAGGCACCAACCTAGTGGAGACGACAATCTCCTCAGTCGAGCACCAACTCAATAATACATGTATAGAAACCAATATAATATCTTCATACACATAGTACTTCTGAATTCACCTACATGCTTCATACTTCATGTATTTCATAGCATCATCATACCCTTAACTTTCATGCTCTAGCAACTCTCTTTTCTTCATACCCCATATATAGATTCAAACCCTAGTCAGCTTTAGCCTCCATGCTCTAGCGAACCTCATAACATCATTCCAAGAATTTAATCCCATATTGTAGCATCACAACCTCAAAAATGATCACTTTACAACATCATAGACCTTAGTCCTTCATAGTGCACCTTCAAAACTCCAAGAAAACTCCTCTTGCACACAGTTAGACCCTAAGAATACTCTATAGATTCTCTTGCACACATTAGATATCTTATGTGGACCTCAGAATTGATCTTTTTTATTGTATGTTATTCAAATGCGCACATATATCATGTATTTATAGTGTTTCTATGCTCACTTTTAGGGCCGACATGTAAAGACTGGTTGGCTCGACCTAAACTTTCTGGCTAGGTTGTTTGACAGAAAAAATCATATCTCATGATTCCTATGGAGTTAGAGGTAGTTCCATATACCATTGGAAAGGTATCGTAATATTATTTCTAACCATATAACCTATGCTTCCATTTGATGTGGGTATTTAGAGTAAAAATTCCTTCAAATATAGGGTATCCAAACTGAGCATCAAAAATCCAAAAACAATATTTCCAACAATATCCATCTTGCAATATTTATCTTTTAAATCGGTAGTCTCCATACATATTTGACATAAATGACAATAATATTTCTAAAAATATCCCCCCTTGTCATTTATGGTAACCCTTAGTCAATTCTAACACTACCCATGTCTGTAACTTTCCTTGTGTCTGCAATTCTTCCTCTATCTGCAACTTCTCTTCCTTTGACATCAATGGAAAATGGTTGCTCCCCCTTAGCTTGTGCTTCCTTTACTGATGATATGAGAGGGATATCGATCCCATACAATTTTTTTCTCCTTTGACTTCATCAAGAACATGTACATTTCTCAGGGTTTTGTTTACATTTGCCACTAATATTCTTGAACTTTCTTTCCTTATCTCACATCTTTTAGAATGAAATGTGAGGTTGTAACCTTGATCACACATTTGACTGGCACTTAGAATATTGGGTTTTAACCCTTCAACATGAAAGACATTATATATTTTAATCTTTCCATTATCAAGACTAATGGTACCTTTTCCAAGTATCCTTACAGAAGCATTATCCTGAAAGCTAACACTGCCTCCTTTTCATTCCTTTAGGATGAGAAATTTGTTCTTATCCCCTGGCATATGTTTTGAAAATTCATTGTTAATGTACCATTGGCTCCCTTTGTCTTGAGCATACATTGCAAGTCCACATTCTTCCTTATTTGGTTCTTCTTGCTTCCTTTTCCACACCCTTTTGTATTATTCTCTATGTTTGATAAGAACATCATCTTCCTTGTTTTGTTTAGGAGACTTTATTATGTTGCTTCTATAGTCACGTGCTATGTTCCCATAGTTATTTCACTTATAACATTCAGTATCATAATCAAGTAGAGGAGAAAATGAATTTTAGTTTATGTTAGCAACCCCATGAGAACTTTTGGTTTTGTTTCTCAAATAATCATCCTTTGAGCTCTTATAAGAACCTCTTTTTCTATATTTCACATCATCACTTCTTGCATAAGCTCTAAAATCTTTTGCTTTATGACCAAAATTATTGAAAGAAAAATTATAGCCAAGGAAAATATTTTGATATTGGGTTGTGAAAGGCATTCTTGGTGGAACAACTCTTCTGAACTCATTCTTTTTGTTCTAATGAGAAGAATCAGGTTTTTGTTGATCAACATTTCATTTTTGGTTGTTGCTTTCATTGTTGATGTATCCTTTGAGAATGTTAGCATAACTATTAGGATTTTATTCATTTTCCTTTTCCTAGGGAATTGTGACCTTAGTTCTTGCATATCATCTTGATGAATGGTGATGTTTGGAAATTGAGAATATTATCTAAGATTTCATTACTCTTTCTAAAATTCCAACTTCTATTCAACTGATTAGTTGTTTTGTATAGTTCATTTCTTAACAAAACTATTTCATCTTCTACATTTTTGCAATTTTCTTCCTTTTATTTCACCTGGATTCTCATCACTTCTTCTATCATTTTTTCCTCTTCTAGTTGAGTCTTTGGGATGATAATTGTCTTCTCCATTTCTTCAAGATCACAATCCTTCTCTTCATGTTTCTGCAATTGCTCCTTCTACTTTATATTATTTCACCTGAGTCTGTCTATTTATTCTAAGGCATTAACGAGTTCTACTTCAAGATTTACTTCCTATGAATATGTCTTTTCTTTATGATTATTTTCATTTTATTCATCAGCGGTTTTTTTGTCCATGGTTATGGAGAGATATTCTTCTTCATCATCACTATCTTCCCTTTCTTTGTATTTTCCAAGTCCTCCTTTTAGCTTTCTCACAAACTGTGCTTCTTCTATCTTTTATTCATACCTAGAACAATCACAATATATATATTCATAAATGTTTTGTATCTCATCCCAAATCCATTTATCTGATGTACATTGCATTATCTTGATAGTCTCGGAATATGATAGGCCACTCAAGATGACATCTATTGTTTTTGGATTACATTCACTTCACTCCTTCCCAACTTCATATGTATAACCTGTTGTGATTGATTACCAGATACCAAACCCAAGGGCCATCAAATATGTCTTCATTCTTATACTCCATGATGCATATTTTGTTCAAATATTGAACAAAGGAGCTATGTTTTTAGGGATACCTTCCTTACAATCTATATGTGCTCGAGACCTGCCTTCTAGTGGTTAAACTATTTCTAAAGAAACTCGGTCTGATACCAATTGTTAAACTTATTCTTATACTGAGAAGGGGGTTGTGAATCAATATAACATACTTTTTTCTTTAATTAATCATTCATTAATAATTTATTAAATTTAAAATAATAAATTCATGTAAACTCAAATCATGGTACATAGAGTTTAACTTGGAAACCCTTGTGGGAGAAAACCAAAAAAACATATATTTATAAATGTTTGTAGGAGCCAACCTAATGTTACAAATATTGTAGGAATAAACCTATTGGAGACATCAATATCCTCAGATGAGAACCAAATCAACAAGATATTGTGTAGGAAACAACCTACTGGAGACGCCAATCTCCTTAGTTGAGCACCAACTCAACAAAATATTATGTAGGCACCAACATATCAGACACACCAATTTCCTCAGTTGAGCACCAACTCAGTAAGATCTGTATAGACACCAATCTAAGATATTCATAAAAATATTAATTTTGACTTCACTTTCATGCTTCATACTTCATGTATTTCATAACAGCATCATACCCTGAACTTTCATGCTCTAGTGCCTCTCTTTGCTTCATACCCTAGACATAGATTCAAACCCTAGTTAGATTTAGCCTTATTTCCCTAGAAAACCTAGTAACATCATTACCAGGAAATAATCCCAAACTACGACATCACAATCTCAAAACAACTCAGTTCGCGGCATCTTAGACCTTATTCCTTCACATTGCACCCTTAAAACTCCAAGAAACCCCATCTTGGACACCTTTATACCCTAAGAATACTCTCCATCTTCTCTTGCACACCTCAGATATCTTATGCACACATTAGACTTGATATTATTGCTTGTATTTTCTTCAAATTCACACATATATCATGTATTTATAGTGTATATGTTCTCACTTTTAAAGTCGACCTATAAAGACTTGTTGGGATGACGTAAAATTTATGGCTAGGTTGTCTGACAGAAAAATTCATATCTCCTCAATTATAAGGAGTTAGAGGGAGTTCCATATTCCATTGGAAAGGTATAAAAATAATGTTTCCAACCATATAACCTATTCTCCCATTTGAGATAGGTATTTAGATTAAAAATTCATTCAAATATAGGGTATCCAAACTGAGCATCAAAAATCCAAAAACAGTATTTCCAAATATCTTCGTCTTGCAATCTTTATCTTGGACATATATAGTATCCCCATGCATTTGACATCAATGACAACAATATTTCCAACAAATTGATATTAGAAGCATCTTGGTTGATTTCAAGACCAAGGAAAAAGTGAAGTGGACCCATGTTGGTCATAGAGAGTTTGTCATGTAAAATGTCTTTGACCACAACAAGTGTTGAGGGAAAACTATGTGTGATCAATACATCATATACATATAACACTAAGATCGACATGGAGTCAAAATTTATCAACATATAAACATTGGGATCTGATTTACATCTAATGAAATACTGGGATAGTAAGTATGAGTCCATTTTATCATGCCATCCTATAGGATCCTTCTTGATGCCATAGAATGACTTTTTGAGTCAACAAAATATAGAGGATTTATGTGCGTACCCATGAGGCTGCTCCTTGTAGATCTCTTCCAAGTGATCACCATGAAGAAAGTCATTTTTCACGTCCATCTAGTGAAATTTCCACCTCATGGATGTTACAATGGCGAGGGCCAACCAGATGGAGTCCATCTTTGCTACTAAAGAAAATGTCTCATCATAATCAATCCCATTGACTTGTTGAAATACTTTGGAAACCAATCTTTCCTTGTACATGTTCACATGTCCATTTGTTTCTTTCTTGGTCCTGTAGACCCATTTGCATATGATAAGCTTACAATTTGATTGAAGTGAAACAAAGTCCCAAGTATGGTTTTGGATGAGGGAGTTGTACTCCTTGGTCATAGCTGCTTCCCAGAAGGGATTACCTTCAGCCTCTACAGATATGAGGGTATGAATCTAGAACCATGCAGAAATGCATGGGAATTACTAGTTTTGTAGTTGTAAGTGCATGTGGTGTCTCCTTAAATTGGGATCTCATCCTCCTCGAATCCGTTGGATACCCCACAAGACCTCCTACTGCCATTTGGGTGGACTATGCCCATTTTGGTCTTTGATATGAATCTTGAAATGTATGCTCATCATATTCCAAATAAGATTCATAAATTAGATCTGAAATCTGATTTAAATGTAAGGATGCATCATATCAGATGTCTGGTACAAGAGGAAGTACAAAATTCTTTGCATGTGGATCATGAGGTGCATGCATGTGACTTTATTCAAACTGGACACTCCTCTCAATAAGAATCTTACCTGTTGAAGGAAATATCACTATGTATCTCTTCACACCTTTGGGATAACCCACAAAGATGCATTATATGATTTGAGGATCCAATTCCCTCCTCTTTTCTTAAGGTACACATGCCCATGCATGTGATACAAAGATTTAGAAGTGTGTGACTTCTAGTTTGATCCTGATCCAAGATTCAAAATGTGTCATGTCCTTCATAGATCTGTGAGGAGATATTTTATTTATGTAAGTGTCACAATTGAATTCTTCAGCCCAAAATTTGGAGCCAAGGGACCTTGCATGCAACATGAAACCGGCCATCTCCTTGAGAGATCGATTCTTCCTCTTAGCTACCCCATTATGCTTTGGATTATATGGAATTCTATGTTGTAACTGTATACCTGCCTCATCATAAATATTATTTAAAACCTTTTCTACGTACTCCCCCCATTATCTGTGTAGAGGATCTTTACCATATTCTCAAACTATTTTTTTTCATGTGCTTTGAAATCCTTGAGATGCTCAAATACTTCAGATTTTTTCCTGAGAAAATATACCCAAATGTGCCTTGAGTAATCATCAATAAATTTCGAGACATATTTTTCTTTTCTGATTGAAGGATGAGGGAAAGGACCCATGAGGTTTCTGTGAACAATATCCAGGGGAGAGGAGGACCTCCAAGCCTTACATTTCTCAAATTTCTCTTGCAGATGTTTTCCAAGAGCACATCCTTGACAAACTCCTTAAGAAAAATGTAAGTCTAGAAAACCTTTGACCATTCCTTATTTGCTAAGTTGATGCATGTACCTGGAATTTAAGTGACCAAATCATTTTTTCCAAATTATGCTTTCATCATTGGCATGAGTTAGTAGCAAAGTGGAATAAGATTTAACAATAAATTTGGAAAATGTGTACAATATAGACTGGTGATTTACCTCACCAACAACAATATTGGAGTTGTCTTGCATATCATATATGGTCATGAAATCTAGTGTGAATTCCACCCTTTTCCTTGTGCATGTACGTGTTATTTGGTAGACAGGGAGTAG
>ML797475.1:0-44952 GCA_009831015.1 Picea engelmannii
TCGTATGTTGTTGAAAGCCCAGTACTATACAATACCTGTGTTGCTCATCCTCAACTTCAATCATGTTGCACATCTTGTATTTTCATTTATCCCACAGGGTTATGGGTATAGTGCATCACCCGATTCCACATTCTGGGTTATGTCTTCTTAGAGCTCCTAATAAATATCTACCCTTAACTAACAAGAATGATAAATGTGCAGGTTGGAACTATGTATGTTGGTTTCTTGGTATTGTTAAGAAAGGGATAATTTTATTTATTATACTCTGTTTCAGCCATCTGTGTAGTCCTCACTAGTGTAGAAGTATCAGGCAGGAAGTTTGTCAGCTGTCGTCTCAAATATCTAAATATTCCCTCAATTATTCACTTATGTTGATTTTGCAGGTGGTTCATTTGCCTATCTCAGAGTGGAATTGGGAGATTTTGTGGCATTCATAGGAGCAGGTAACATCCTATTAGAATACGTCATTGGTGGAGCAGCAGTTGCAAGGTCATGGACATCCTACTTCGCCACACTATGTAATCGCTCATCTAATGCTTTTCGCATTCATACAAACTTAGCACATAATTTCAGTGACTTGGACCCGATAGCTGTTGCCGTCCTCTTCATAACAGGCATTGTCGCCATAAGGAGCACCAAAGTTACATCCAGAATAAACGCCATCGCCTCTGTAATTCATGTTGCGATCCTTGTGTTCATCATCATTGCCGGGCTAACGCACGCAAAAACATCAAACTACTCAGACTTCATGCCTTATGGAGTGAGGGGTGTTTTCACATCAGCTGCAGTTCTCTTTTTTGCATATGTTGGCTTCGATGCAGTTGCAACAATGGCAGAAGAGACTAAAAATCCTGCAAAGGACATTCCTATTGGACTAGTTGGATCCATGGTGGTCATCATAACAGTCTACTGTCTCATGGCTCTGACTTTATGCCTGATGCAAAACTACAAAACCATTGATCCTGATGCTGCATACAGTGTTGTTTTCGAAAAAGTAGGAATGAATTGGGCTAAGTACATAGTAGCCTTAGGAGCCCTTGAGGGCATGACCACTGTCCTAATGGTGAGTGTTGTAGGCCAAGCCCGGTATCTGACCCACATTGCAAGGACACATATGTTCCCGCCATGGTTTGCATTGGTGCATGAAAAAACAGGAACTCCAATCAATGCAACTGCCATAATGGTCATTGCCACAGCAGTTATAGCATTTTTCACGAGCCTAGATGTCCTCGCCAACTTGCTATCCATCAGCACCTTGTTCATATTCAGTCTAGTAGCCATAGCACTACTTGTGAGGAGATACTACGTTTCGGGCGAAACAAGCTTTGAAAATCAGAGAAAACTGATCTTCTTTCTGACTATAATCCTTGTATCCTCAGTTGCCACTGCTGTATACTGGGCTAGGAGTGATGGGTGGATTGGCTATGTAATAACGGTGCCTTTATTGTTTCTGGGTACATTGGGATTAAGGCTGTTTGTTCCACTGGCTAGAACGCCAACTCTGTGGGGGGTGCCATTGGTGCCTTGGATACCAGTTCTATCCATTGCCATAAACATTTTTCTTTTGGGTTCCATAGATAAGGATTCCTTCATCAGATTTGCTGTTTGGACTGGCATAATACTATTGTATTACATCTTCTTTGGGCTGCATGCATCATATGACACAGCCAAAGCTGCTGACACAGAGAGGAAGCTAGATAATTTGGGTTGAGTCTCTGCAGTGGAAGGAGGCAGTGGAGCTCCGTAATATTACAATGGGACCCTATAATAGCTTGTAAATAGATGCTTTTGGAGATTTGTCTTAAATTTTATTATATTGTTAGAAATTTATAAGGCTTTAAAATCGAACTTGATTTGGTTCAGTGAAGTTTACATGTAATGACCTCGTGAGGCAGATGTCCGGGGCAATGCACCAGACTATGGCAATGCTTACGCAGGTAGCTTTGGAATTGTGGAATATGCAAGTGTTGTAAGTGTTTGGGAAAAATGTTCCCGGGCTTTCTTTTTTCTTCCCTAGATTTTTCCATCATGATTGGATCAATCTAGGGCTTTTTTCTTCCTAGATTTTTCAATCATTATTGGATCTTTTTCCATCATGATTGGATCAATTTAGGGCTTTTATATTCCTAGATTTTTCCATCATTGTTGGATCACAGTTAAACTGTTGTAATAAGTATATATTTTTTAAATTAATATTATTTAAATATTAATTACATGTATATTTTTTTAAAGTTTAGTAGTCAAATCAAATAGCTGGAGGGCAAAAGGTGTTTTGACCTATAAAAGGTTTCATATTTTAAAGTTTAGTAGTCAAATCAAATAGCTTGAGGGAAAAGGTGTTTTGACCTATAAAAGGTCTCATATATCAATTTGATGTCTAACTTAATAATGATTTTGAAATTAGATTATTATTATAAAATGTTGTTTTGTTGGTTTATAAAATAATGAAAAAATATAAAATTTGTCATAAGTTGTTATTAAAATACATTCTATATGAAATAATATGTTATTAAAATTTCAATATATTAAATTTTTATTTTAATTATGGTTTATTTATTTATTTATATATAAAGGATTTAATGATTTTGTCAATTGGGTTTAGCCACTGTGGTTTGTGTTGAGGGGTGTTGTGCCCCATAAGTAGGTTCAATTCTCTAAAGTGACATGTTCTATCGAAAAAGTAGGGCCCCTTGACCCACAAACAAGGGGTCTCATACACCAATTTGATGCTTGGCTTGGAGTGACTTTAAAATTAGATTATTATTATTATTATAAAATTTTCTTTTGTGCTTTATAATTTGTAATAATTAAAATACATTCTATATGAAACAAATATGTTGTTATTAAAATTTCAATTTATTAAATTTTTATTTTAATTGTTGTTTATTTATTTATATATAAAGGATTTAATAGTTTTAAGGTGATGTAGAGTATGTAGATTTTAACCTTGTACAATATATTACTTAATAAAAACATAAAAGATACAATTGCACACACACTTTACACATGGATTTTTACCCTCGAAACCCAAAATGGGAAAACAAGCAACAACAACATTCAAACCCTTGATCCATTGACCCGGATTAGTCAACAACCTTAATTCTTTAATCAGAATAGAAAACCATCGGGAAAAACCATGTGTCAAAAACCACCAAAAAAATGCAAAAAATGGACCAATTTGTTTTTCTCAAGGGCTCCTTCTTCGAACCCTCTCGGTTGGGGGGTGCCCCAGACTCCCTTTGCTCCCATATCAAATACATGGGATCAATTTTGCAAATAATATAACATATACTCAACATTCTCCCACTTGTTGTTTTCTTTGCATGTAGGGGATTACAGGATTACATAGTCAACAATCTAAGGCAACAATGCCCATAGATCCTCTACACCAAGAGAACTTCTCAATGCTCACAAATTTTGTTAATGAATCCCAATATTCTCCAAAGTGTCCATCTTCTTGTCTTCAACCATGTCTCTCATAAAGTGATATTGAACATCAATATGTTTTGTCTTTGAATGATAAGCTGAGTTTTTTGCCAAGAAGATTGCACTCTAACTGTCACAATCTATCATTACAACTTGTTGTACCAACCCAATATCTTAACACAATCTCTGTAACCATATTGCTTCCTTGCTTGCATGAGTGGTTGTCATGTATTCAACTTCTGTAGTTGAGAGTGCCATTACAGAGTGTGTTTTGCTCATCCAATTGATTTCTCTTCCAAACAGGTTAAACACATACCCGCTTGTAGATTTTCTATGATCTAGATCCCCAACGTAATCTGCATCCACAAAGCCATGTATGTCCAACACTTTGTCCAATCTTGGTCTTCCTTGAGCGCACAATCCATAAATAGTAGTGCCACAAAAATACTTGAAAACCCTCTGTATTGTTGTCCAATGTTCATTTCCTGGTTTTGACATATCTCTACTCAAAACTCCCACTACATGTGTAATGTCCGGTTTAGTACAGACCATTGCATACATCAAACTGCTAACTGCACTCGCATACGAAACACAAGACATGTCCTCTTCCTCTTTATGTGTCTTTGGACACTATTCCACAAACAACTTTACACCCACGGGAATAGGAACCTTGATCGGTTTACATTCTTGCATATTAAACCTCTGCAATATTGTCTCGACATGTTTCCTCTGATTTAACCAGAGTTTCATGTTTGCGCGATCTATTTTAATTTCTATGCCCAAAATGAAATTTGTAGCACCAAGATCCTTCATGTCAAACTTAGAGGACAACTGAGTTTTCACATCTGGGATAATCTTATTTTTGTTTCCTATCAACAACATATCATCCACATACAAGACCAAATAAATGAGATGATCACCTATTAATTTGAAATACACACAGTGATTCGCTTTGCTCCTTGTGAAGACAAGTCCCAACATATAAATATCAAATTTTTGATACCACATCCTTGGTGATTGCTTTAACCCATGCAAATAATTTTTCATATTGCATACCAAATCCTTTTCCTTCACAACAAATCCTTATGGCTGCTTCATATAAATTTATTCTTCTAGATCCCCATGTATGAATGGTATCTTCACATCCATCTATTCTACTTCAAAATAAAACGCAACAACAACACATAAAATAAATCTAACAAACGTTAACTTGGAAACAGGAGAAAAAATTTCACCAAAGTCAATTCCCTCAACCTGGGAATAACCTTTTGCTACCAACCGAGCTTTGTATTTCTCCACTTTGTCTTCTGCATTCAACTTTTTTTTAAACACCCATTTGTTGCCAATGAGATTTCTTCCAGTTGGAAACTCCACTAGATCCCAAGCCTCATTCTTGTCCAAGGCTTCCATTTCTTCAACCATGGTCCTTTTCTAGAGTTTTACATCATCTAAATCCATTGCCTCCCTAACAATTCTAGGATCATCATGAGTAATAAACAAAGCAAAATTTGAATGAAAATAAGGTGCAGTATACATTTTTGGTTGTCTTTTTTACCAAACCAATCTCTTCAATACTGGAGTATGATGATATTCTTCTTCTTATTCATGTTCTTATGTAGAGTATGATTCATCATCCTTTAACTCAACTCTATTTTCTCTGGTTCTTCCTTCTTTGGTAGGACTTCTTGTTTGACAACATCTTTGATTTCTCTAAATACCGCATCTCGACTATACATTACCTTCTTAGTTTATGGGTTCCAAAGCTTATAACATTTCAGACCATCTTTATACACAATAAAGATACACTTTTCAGCCTTTTTATCTAGCTTACTCTTGTTTTCCTTTGGAGCATGGACATAAGCCTCACAGCCAAATACCATGAGATGTGTGAGAGAGGGTTTCTTGCCAGTCCATACCTTGTGTGAAGTCTTGTCATCCAGTGTTGATGGGGGTGATCGATTGACTAGGTAACATGTAGTACCCACTGCCTCTGCCCATAATTCATGTCCTAACGCGACACCACTGAGCATGCACCTTGCTTTTTCCATCAGCGTCATGTTCATCCTTTCTACAACTTCATTCTGTTGAAATGTATATGGAGTAGTATTCTGCCTTGCTATACCACACTTCTTATAGAAGTCTTCGAATTTATTTTTGCAGAACTCTCCACTATTATCCATTCTCAATGCCTTAATTCTTTTCTCTCTTTGATTTTCCACAAGAGCCTTAAACTCTTTAAACCTGTCAAAGGATTCATATTTCTTCCTGAGGAAATATATCCATGTATTTCTCAAGAAGTCATCAATAAATGATTCATAGTACACATATTTTCCTAGTGATGGAACCGACACAGGTCCAAACACATCACTGTGCACCAACTATAAAATCCCCTCTTCCCTCATTGCACCAGAAGGGAATCTTACCCGATTTTGCTTCCCATATACACAATGTTCACAGAAATTAAAATCCATAGAGAAGTTAGACATGCCTTCAACCATACATTTACCATGTAGTAGTTGAAATCCATTCTCTCTGGTATGCCCCAATTTTTGATGCCACAACATAACCTTTTCTCTAGAGACTATAAGAGTTTTTCCTTCTTCGGTTCCAATCTCAAGAACAATGGAACTATTACACCCATCACTAATAGTGCTTCCTTGCAACTTATATAGAGTTATAATTTGAACTCCCTTCAACAACACCATTGCTCCTCGAACCATCCTACAAGTTTCTTTCTCAAACACTTCTTTTACCCCTACATCATCCATTTTTCTTACAAAAATCAATTTTTTGGCCAATCCTAGGATGTGCATGATCCGAAAAGATCTTTTAAATGACTATGGTTGAGTTATTAAGCATGTGTTAATTAACCAATTAAGAATCTTAATGAAAGAGGAAGAAGATATGAGAATATATCACAGCCATATAAACATGTACAAAACTAAAATGAAGCATAAAATAGAAGCAAACCATAACACCAATGTGATAACAGAGTTCGACAATCTCGTCTACGTCTTTGGGCCTTTGTCTCAGTGGGTGAGGCTTTCTTATTTCTGTTCAAAGCTCAATAAGTACATCACAATAGTGTCATAAGGTTACAAAACTAATCAGGTCTTGTTCTATAAGATCTCAAGAACCCAACAGAAGAAACAACACTCAAATCGGATGACCGAAGCTCCCAGAAATGGCCTGCAAAGGTGCGCTCCTCAACAGCTTCCCTGCATAAAAATGGCTTTGGCTTGGCAAATATTCAGCATAAACTTGCTATGAATCTCTTCCCATGGCCTCAAGAAGGCATGGTTTATATAGATCTGAAGTTGGTTATCATCTCCCAACTTCCTCCCAATATCTGGCCTCAAAAAGGGCCCAATATCCCCCAATTTTGGCGAAACATCTTCAATAACAGGCATTAAATCATTAAAAAAACTTAATATATGGTCAAATAATCCACTTTTGGGAAAATAAAGGGATAAGCCCCCTAATCCCTGGTGCACGCCCCTTAACTCGGTCACATGGAAACTAATGTGGCCAAGCTCCATCCCAAAGGGATGCGCACTGGCCCCTAGCCCGAACAAACTGGTCACATTGACACATTTGGATAAGACCGCGCCCTAAGTATACACCCAACCTGTGGTTCTAGCTCCAGGTCGTGTGGAATAACCCGAGTCCTAAGCGCTGGTGGTTTAAGTCTTTGAAATGTGGCGCCTTTGGTTACATTTGTAGTGGAGCCCACGCTGTTAAAGCTATGGTGCTATGTAAAAGGTAAGTCCGCGGGCTGGGGCTTAGCCTCGGACCCCTTTCGCCTCCACATAATATACAATGCACTTTATATATTACAAAGGGGGTTTGTATTAACAAGTACCACCTTCAGCGTGTTGGTTATTGGAACTTTCCCAAGGCGCTGTTATACCAAGAGGTCATGGGGTCGAATCCCATGAGCTCCAAAACATATTAACCAACCATCCAATGATAGGGTGCCACATGGCAACCCACGTTTGGGCCACGTGGCACCTCTTCATTTGCCCGAAAAGTGCCAATTATCAACATCTGAATGGATCTGTCATCTGCCCAGTCAACCTGTTGTTGTGCTGCCACGTGTCTCAATGCTACTGTTGTTCCAGAGTCTGTACTTAAGGCTTAGAAGTACAATGTCTAGGCATCCGAAAGTGAGTAAGGGATAGAGAAGGAAGAAATGTCAATCTTCGGCAAGGGAAGCTAGGGTTGATTTCTAGGTTGTTGTCTAGCTTCCAACTATTCCTGGATATTTATGTCCCTTTTAATCGTTGCTCACGAACGTTCAAGTTCTACTCGAGTAGTGGATGTTTTAATAATAGTATCAAAAAGATTCAAGGCAATATGTGTTTGATCTGATAGTCCGGGTTCAATATTAGGCTGTCTTGTCACATGGACAGTCATAGAGAAACAAAAAGATAAGAAAAACTCAATACTTTTAGATGTTGTCTCGATTTCAGTCGTATAAAGGAGAGTTTATAGCTCCAGTAGTGAAAACAGGGTGCAAACCAAAGGCCCTTTCCCATAACTGAGTTATATTTTGATAAATATGTATGAGGTGTAAGAAAACATTAAGCTGTCTATCATGTAAGGCTCCTATTAAGGGAGAATCTCACTTGTAAACAGAGGAAGAAAAAGATAAAGAAATAACCTGATGAAGCATAAAATATATATAGAAATCTAAAGTGTTCATTGGTCTTATACCTGCTGATCGCCAATACAGAGGAAAAATGGTAAACAATATAGAAAACTAAAATTTATTTACTATAGTAGAGGTTGTACTAATTTATAGTGAAGCATTCATCAGATATATATATGAAATGAAATTAAATATGAAATACAAGGAAACAAACTCATAACACAGTCGTGACGGAATCAAGAATCTTCGGATTTGCTTTGTATTAACTCTCGAGGGAGAAAATCTCTATTACAATCGACCCAAAAAGGTCTAGCACTTGTTCCTTCCTTCTATTGTATATTTATACAGATTTACATATTATGGAATCTCAATCGTTCCAGGATTTTCAGTTACAACAAGAAGGAGATCAATCGTTTCATTTCTTTATCTCTGTCTTTATTTGGTACCAATAGCCTGCTCCTTTGCATGCTCGGTACAAGTGACACATTTTTCCACCAGCCGAGATATCAGCCTAGAAGGTTCCGCTTGACAATTGGCCTAAAAAATATAACAATCTCTGACTAATTGTGGTAACCTTTCTTCCATCTGTCGGTCTAGGGTGTCGATAGTGCACAATCGCACACTTGGTTTAATAATCCATTTATCTATTTGAACTATGTCTGCCAGAGTTACTTGTGAGACTTCGACCGAATTTATTTCTTCTTTCTCATTTATATCAAGCGAGAGTTTCACCATATTCCTTTGGCTCAGTGTCTCAGCATTGCTCTTGCTATTAGTGCCTAACAGATTTCCATCTATAGAACCGAAATCCTCTTCACAGGATTTCCTTACCTTCTTGGCTTGCAATTTTCCTTCTGATATGTTGCATTCCCATTTTTTCAACAAAATATTACCTTGGGTCTGTTCCAAAATGGAAAACTCGAAACTATTTGTCGATTCCCTGTTTGTTGTAGCTATTACAGCCTCTTGAAATGCAACCCGAGCTTCTCTAGCTTCTCTCTCTCTGATAGATAAGTTTTCCAATACTTGATCAATAAGCAGGCAGTTGTCCCGAATCGTCTCTACCTTGGCAAGTAAACTTCACTGGGCTGCAGAAACTCTGCTCCGAATCTCAATGGCCTGGGACTGGAATATCCCGATATTTATAACTTGGCTTTCGACGAAGTCTAATCTAACCTGTAGCTGCCCTATCAAGTCTCTTTGCTGGCCTACCTGTATTTGACTGGTCTGAGCTACCAGCTCTGCTTGTTCGAGCTTAGCTTTGAGCAGCTCGATTTCCTTTTTATCGGCCATTCTTGCTTGTTCTATTCCTGTGTTCGCCTGGTCCTTGGCAGCTTCCTCTATTGTGGCTAGTTTAGCTTCTAAGGTTTTAATGAGGCAATTTTTTCGCTTCATCTAATTTTTCAAAACCTCGACTGAAAATTGAGTTGTCGTAGCAAACGCCCCTAATGTTCCGGCTATTTCTGTCGTGAATTCTTCTTTCTTCATATCTTTCCCATCAGTCAACACCTTAAATTTTTTGGCCATTGATCCTGCTTCTTGATAGAATTCTCTTTTTACCACAACTTTTCTCTTTTTATCAAAAAAGAACTTGTTTGGAGGGAGCTCTTCCATCCTTGTAGGTCTCAATTCTTCATTGAAAATCCATCCTGCGTCTATGTTCCCTTTAGTTGACTGTAAGGGAGTAATGGAAGCGATTGGATCTCCGATTTGCTTAGCTGATTGGCCTGGAGTGGAAACTGGAGTCGGCTTTTTTGGCAGATCGGGAGTTTTCATTTCTGGTTTCGGGCTTCCAGCTTGCTCTTCCCTGTCTTGGTGTTCTTCTTGTCCGGGTGCCGAATCTTTGGAGCCTTCTGCTTCTTTTTGTTGCACCTCTACTGTTATTGGATTCTCACCCTGCAATACTGGGGGAAGACAACTCCGCCGATGTTCTTGGAATTTTAAAACATCGGCCCTCTCTTTAGGCGCCAGGGCTTGTATCCGAGCCAAAACCTCGGCATAAGATCTCGTGCCTCAGAAAATGTCATCCGAAGGAGAATTTTCATGCTTAAACCTTTTAAGCCCGCAACTGGCTAAGTGATTACTTACGACCCTATGTGGATCATGCTTCTTGAATTCGACATGAATCAATTTCAAGTCTTCCAGGGTTGTTGTCTCAGCTTTAGCATGCCCAAAATCTAACAAGGAATAGGAATTTAAATGAATAGGAAAAGGTGTCCATACCTTCTTAGAATATCCCTTAAGCTCCTTGCTTACGCCACCGATTATGGTTTGCCTGACAATCTCACGACAAGCCAGCTTATCGGGTATGAATAATGGTAAGGCATGCAGAGGAACAGAAGTGCCGAAAACCCTGAGATATGAAAATTATGCTTCCACGTACCAATTGGTTATACTGCTCAGATTTACCGTGATACTGTCTGAGATCCTAGGTGGTGGGTGGCCGAAGATAGTGACATGTAGCGGTACCATTACCTAGTTAAAGATTTCATACACAAAATCTAAAGCTTTGTTTTCCCACAGCTTTGAATGGTATACGTGGATGGGCTCGGCCTCTGATGGAGTCGAGCTCCAACTCATTAAGGGAAAAGGCGTTAGAAAACACATGGCGTCCATGATATACACGGACATAAAGAATGAAGCGATCTTTCCGCTCTCCCTCTCTGCTCGATACTCTGTAACTCGACTGGTCAAACTATCAGATAGTAGTTTAGCCTAGTCGAAGGAACAGCCTTCGGCGACCGAATGAATTAGAGGCACCCATTGAAGGCAAAAATGTGTGGTGTCCTCTCTCCCATATAATCTGCAGGTCATCATAGCTACATATTTGAACTATGGTTCCAGAGAAGATATTGAATATATACCATTACTGTCCGCCCTGAACTTCGCAGGGTGTGAAACCCAATCTTTGATTAAACTGGGCATACTCTTGTTGTATTGCACACATTCCTTTTGTTTAAAATTCTCCAGGAATTCGACATTGTATGTAAGGTCTGACATGGTTGGCAACTTGTACATAACCTGCAATTGTTCGGGTCTAAAAGTCCCAATGGTGACCCTCTGCTCGTTGATGATGGTTCTGGTTGGTATATCTACATGGTCTAATGCCCACCGGACCATATCGTAGTAAGGGAGCAGGCGTGGCCTAGCCGCTACTTTATGCATTTGAGCCTGGATGACAATCTTATATTTGGTGATCAGGTCGTCTTTTTCATTGTCATTGCAATCATCCAAACCATCTACCAATTCGGGCTGTAGAACCTCATAAATATATGACCAGGTCCTGACAAAGTCGACACTTCGAGGTGAAGTATCAGAAACCTTGTCCGAACCTTGTCCTGAAACCTCAACAGTGGATTTAGACGCATTTCGCGGAGCCATGGCGGGGGATTCTACTTTATCTCTCCTACGATAAAAATATGTATACATACAGAGATTAGTTCGTTCGAGTAAAGTTTGCTCTACGTAGAATAGAAATGAAATTTGTGACAACAAATAAAAGATCCATGTCTTCGACCATTTAAAACTATGTCGTCCTTAGGAACAGAATGGTCAAATCGTTCTTAAATATAAATTTAGCAATGAAAACCAAATCCTTACTTGTCGATTCGCCTCATTTCCAATTAATGTCATAGATTTTGACAGTTCGTAACGCAAGTTGGCGCAAGGAAAGTTTAAAATTGCCTCGTAGACCATGCATATTAATTTTCGTATTAAAACAATGGAAATGCTAGCTTAGCTTAATTAATCAGGCCTTTTTAAATGTTAATTAATCTTTTGGAATTCGCCTCATCAGGAGTTTTCACTTTAACCCTTTAAAGCTCTAAAACCCGAGATTGCGATAATTAGCTTTGGTTAATAAAAAATGTAGCCAAGATTAAGCGTTTAATTAATTATGCTTTTATTTATATCGCAACTTCGCGACTCGGGGCTTCGAAGGTATAGCTTCCAGGAGGCTCGTATGTCGAGTTGCGAAATCACAAGATCGTGACGATATGATCTAATTAAAATGGAAGATAAAACCAGATTAAGTGTTTAATTAATTAAGTTTTTATTTATATCATGACTTCGCGACTCGGGGCTTCGAAGGTATAGCTTTTGAGGGAAAACATGTTGAGTTGAGAATTCTCGACATAGCTTAGCCGTGGTTAAGCTTTTTACCTTTAACATTAACCTGGGTTACTAAAACAAGAATCTTGCGGTTTCGGTTGTCGGGGTTATGACGGTAAGACTTTTGGAGCTAGCAAACGCCAAGACACGAAATCCCGATGATGCTTATCTGTGGTTTAGAGTATCTTTACTCTTGGTACTGATCTGGGTAAACTTTTTAAAACTATTTCTCCGTTTCACCGCTCGGGACTTGTAAACTATGTGATCTATAACTTCCGACATGCGACATCTCGAGGTAAGAAAAAGGAGAGACTCGTTTAAACGATTAAAAAAAAAAAATCATGCCTTAAGAGTATGATAACCGTCTCTGCTTGCGTGATGAGACTTCTGAGATTTTGGGGAAAATAAAGGAAAATACCAAAACCAACTTTTGATTTCAAGCATTAAGATATAACATTTAAAAAAAGGATAAAAAAACAAAGGCGGCTCCAACAGCTACGTCAACATGATGATGTCATCATGACATCAACATTGACTTTTTTTCCTGTTGACCTATTGACTTTTTACATGTTTGGGAAAACAAACAGAACGTTATCTCATTCAAGTTGCATTGGGTTCGTATCGACAAGGCCTACGCACACGTCTGTTTTGAATCCATTCTGAGAACTTGGATGTTTAGTCCTTTCTGAGCCCCATCAAGCTCCTGGATCTGATTCATGATCACACCTCCCCACTAAAATACCTTTTGGTCCCCAAAAGGTTACTGACCAGTCAATAAGCTCGGGATAGGCGACCCGACTTGTCCTCTGTCTCTGAAATCTGTCCTGTGCACCTATCTCATCAAGATTAACTGTAACACAATCATGACAACTGGCAACATATTGTTAGCCATTTGAACCCTGTCACATTTTATTGAAGCCACTATCATCCATGTAGACAAAATTACTAATGATAGCATAAAAAACATGACTGCAAATGAGTTGATATACTTGTAATATTTGCACGACATGAGCTTATCTTGAAGCAAATTGTGATTGATTTTCCATTCAACAATCATTTCCTGTTCTTTCTTAAGATCGATCACTTCATTTGAAACAATTATTGGTTTGTTGCTTGCTTGAACTACCTTCTTTAATTGTTCCATAGTTTGAAGAGTTTTATTTTCCTTAACATGATGAGCATGAACCGCATAATCTTGACCTTATTTGGTTAATTGATATTGATTCTTTGTCCTGTAGAAGATTTCTTTATGATCATATAAGTATGGACTACCTAAGACCATTCCACATTCTCTTAGTGGAATAACATCAAATGTTACCTCATCTACAAACTTAGATGAAATTGCAAATTTGATTGTGCACTGCTTTCTTATGGGCATTTGATGATGTTTTCTTATCCATTTAAGTGTGTAGGGCTTATGATGCATATGTGTTTTTAACCCCAATTGGTTAACCAATTCTTCGGAAATTAGGTTAGATTGAGATGCACTATCGATTAATGTATCAACCTTAGTGTGTCACATGATTACACTTATATGAAACAAGTTACTTCTACAATCAATTCCTTCACCAATTTTACCTGTCATACCAACCAATGAGACCTTTGATTCGTCACCTGAATCCGATCCCAAGTCCATGGGTCGTGTTGTCGCTGCAACTATTTTCCTCCCTTTCTTTTCCTTGAACCACTTTGGCCTCTTCTCGGGATGCAAATTCCAACAATGGTCCTCATCATGCTCCTCTTTCTTGTAATGCTTGCAAGAGGGCCTCTCTTGCTTCCTCGCCACTAAACTTGACTTCTTGCCATGCCACTTCCTTTTGTCCTCTTTCCTTGAAGACGAGTCCCCTGATACACCAACACCTATTTTCCCTGCTTCAATGTATGTCACTTGAACAAAAACCTCATCAAGATTAGTTAGTCCAAACATGAATACACTATTTCTTATATGTGCAGGTAAACCTCATATATACTTCATAAGAGTTTCTTGGGTATGTAAAGGAATAGACCTCCATATGTTTGACCCAATTGTCAAGTCTTTCTGCATTAACTTCACCATCATATATGGGTAAATCAAATTTTAACATCAATTTTTAATAATTACATTTTATTCTTATGTTTATCAACATGTTTCTTTGCATTGGATTTAGAACTTGAACTTGAAGAAGAAGGAGAAGAAGAAGGTGATGATGGAGGTGAAGGAGGAATCTGAGGAGGATCCTCTCCTTCTTCACTTTTTCCCTTTGAAGATTCACCCAGATTTGGTCTTTTCCGTTCCAAGTAGTCTTCATACAAAACCTTCATCATCTCCGACATAGCAAAGAAAGTTTTTTGAAACTCTTTCTCATCCAGAGAAAGTCCCTCTTCCGATGCCATCTTCTCACTGTGAGAAGTTCTCTTTCTCAATCCAATCAATGGATTCTCTTCAACAACATCACCTTCACCATGAAGTAGTTTTTCCCTGATTAACATGAAAAACTCAAATCCAATCATCAACTAGCTCTGATACCACTTGATCCGAAAAGATCTTTTAAATGACTATGGTTGAGTTATTAAGCATGTGTTAATTAACCAATTAGGAAGCTTAATGAAAGAGGAAGAAGATATAAGAATACATCATAGCCATAGAAACATGTACATAACTAAAATGAAGCATAAAACAACAACAAACCATAACACCAATGTGATAACGGAGTTTGAAAATCTCGCCTACATCTCTGGGCCTTTGTCTCAATGGGTGAGGCTTTCTTATTTGTGTTCAAAGCTCAATAAGTACATCACAGAAGTGTCATAAGGTTACAAAATTGATCTAGTCTTGTTCTACCTGATCTCAAGAACCCAACAGAAGAAACGACGCTAAAATCGGATCACATGGAGCTCCCAGAAATGGCCTGCAAAGGTGAGCTCCTCAATAGCTTCCCTATATAAAAAATGGCTTTGGCTTGGCAAATCTTCAGCATAAACCTGCTCCGAATCTCCTCCCATGGCCTCAAGAAGGCCTGGTTTATATAGATCTGAAGTTGGTTATCATCTCCCAACTTCCTCCCAATATCTGGCCTCAAAAAGGGCCCAATATTCCCCAATTTTGGCCAAACATCTTCAATAACAGGCATAAAATCATTAAAAAAATCTTAATATATGGTCAAATAATCCACTTTTGGGAAAATAAAGGGATAAGCCCCCTAATCCCTCGCGCGCACCCCTTAACTCATTCACATGGAAATTGACGTGGCCAAGTGCCAGCTCAAAGGGCTGCACGTTGGCCCCTAGCCTGAACAAACTGGTCACATTGGCACATTTGGATAAGACAACGCCTTAAGTATACGCCCAACATGTGGTTCTAGCTTCGGGTCATGTGGAATAGACCGAGTCCTAAGTGTTGGTGGTTTAAGTATTTGAAACGTGGTGCCTTTGGTTAAATCTATAGTGGAGCCCACGCCCTTAAATCTATGGTGCTATGTAAAAGGTAAGTCTGCGGGCTGGGGCTTAGCCTCGGCCCCCTTCCGCCTCCACATAATATACAATGCACTTTATATATTACAAAGGGGGTTTGTATTAACAAGTACCACCTTTTGCGTGTTGGTTATCAGACCTTTCCCAAGGCGTTGTTATACTAAGAGGTCATGGGGTCGAATCCCATAAGCTCCAAAAAATCAAATTTCTGGCCAATCCTAGGATGTTCAGAACACCAGGAAGTATTCTAATCCTCCCATCCATGAGATTCAACTTGAATTTTCCTCATTGTATGATTTTGTTTGTTGAGTCATCACCTAGGAAAACATCACCTCCATCATACCTTTCATATTCACATAACCACTCCTTGTGGGGAGTCATAGGAAAGGATGTTTCTGAGTCAATTAGTCATGCCTCATGATCTACATGTGTGCTTGATGAATCCAAGTACACATCCCTTCCTTCTTCTGAGGAGGTTTTTGCTTCTGTAGAAGAAGCATCGTCAGATCCCTTTCCTCTCTCAAAGCTTTTGGATCTACATTGCTTCTTATAGTGCCCTTATTTTCCACATCTCCAACATCCATTTATAAAATTTCCAAGAGATTTAGATCTCCCACTTGAGGACTGAGGTCTATTTCTTTCCTCAAAGCGTCCTCTTGCAAATAATGCATATGTGCTCTATCCTTCCATGTTCTTCTGTCTCATCTCCTTCAAAAACAAGGATGAGACCACATCATCGAAACTTAAAGTAGTTGTATTACTACCAATGGCCACAACTAGACTGTCCCATGAGTCCGGTAAAGAGCATAATAAACTGATACACTTATCTTTATCTGAAATTTTGATATCAACAAATAATAACTGACTTACCACAGTATTGAAGGTGTTCAGATGCTCTGTCACCGAGTCTCCATATTTCATCCTCATGTTATACAACTTCTTCTATAGGAACAATTTTTTTACTAGGGACTTAGACTAATACAAAGTTCCCAACTTATCCCATAATGCCTTGGTTGTAGCTTCCCCTGACACAGTCAACAATACTAAATCTGAGAGACACAACTGGATTGTGATCTTCACCTTCCGATTCAAATTTTTCCAGTCTTCTTTTGACGTTCATGTAGGTACAACACCTGGATCCACAATGATCCATTTTTCTATGTCCTCCAACATATATTCCATCTTGAGCTTCCACAACTCAAAACTTTTCCCATTAAATTTCTCTATCTCTATTTTCAAACAACTCATCATTTTTTTACCTGAAGAATCAATACCGCATATCCCCCACTATAACAAGGCTTATCACAAACTCGAGCCAAACCCTTAGCCACATAGGAGTCCCCCTGAAGACAATAATTGCTCTAATACCAAATTTAGATTTTAACCTTATACAATAAATTACTATAAACATATTCTTTATAAAAACATAAAATATACAATGACACACACACACATTACACATAGTTTTTTACCCTGGAAACTCAAATCGGGAAAACCAACAACCTCTTTAGAGTCGAACCTCTAATATTCTATTCATCATTTTTTCATTATTTACAATACAATTTACATATAGGATCCCGCGGCATCGAAACCTATAATCCATTGACCCATAATAGTCAACAAACCTAATTCCTTAACGAAATTAGAAAATCATCAACAAAAACCATGTGTCGAAAAACCGCCAAAATTGACGCAAAAAAAAGTGAAAAATAGACCAATTTTTTTTTCTCCCAACTGGGGGGTGCTAAGCACCCCTCAGGTCCCATTTTATCCCATATCAATGTATAGTACATGGGATACATTTTACAAAGAATATAACACATACCCAACATAGTGAATGTCTTCTATATTTACACAAGTTAATATTTTTTTAATGGGTTGTAGTCTTATGAACTTAATCTTGAATTGTTATGAGATGTGTTTCTCTATTTCTTGAAGTTATTATTAAATATTTATTTATTAATTTAAGTTGTTATTATTAGTCATGTATCTTATTAATCATATGTGTAAGGCTTGCGACATTAGGTTCGAGCGCACGCCCTTCCACCACATACCCGAACGAAGGAAATCGAGTAGGTAGGATGCTCAGTGAAAATGAGGAGACACAAGTCTTCATATAGGAGAGATTTGGGGTTTCTTGGATGTGCGACATGCCAAGGGGAGACTCCACTCGAAATGCCTGGCTACACACGTCAAATGACATACTGTTTGATGAAGGGTTGAGGGCAAGACTTGGGCACTCCACCAAAAGAAGGAATCGACTAAGGCATGGGGGGCACACTTAGGAGAGTCGAACCGACTCACCTAAGGGGCATGCACACCCAAGTGGACGAGTTGGTTCAACATATGGGGCACACCGGCATGAGGGGTGCACCAAGGTTGGGCGCATCAGTTCCAAGGGGCATGATGGTGGATGAGTACATGGATTCGTTTAGGCAACCGGGTTTGTGAAGGGGTGTGATGATTCATTTGGGGGATGAAGTCTTCGAAGGGACGTGATCAAGTCTTCAAAGGGGCACGACGATTCATTTGGACATGGTTTCATGAAGGGGAGTTACACCCCCAAAGGATGCAATCATTTGCGATGGTGACCTTTGGAGATCCTATAAGAGAATAAGGGCGCACAACTAAGGAAGGCAAGTTTTGGAAATACAAGGAGAACAAGAGAGCTTCGTTGTTCTGAGGCAAACGAAGGGAGGAAGCTCCCTCAAGGAGCCAAGTATCTCCACTTGGGAGGACTTTTGTTTCCTTGAGGTGGATTTGTTGGACAAATATGGGCGAGTATCTCTTGGGACGATTTTGACTAAGTCCGAAAACACAGGTCTGTTGGAGGCATGTGTGAGGAAAAATCAAAATCGGTGAAGTCTGCAGAAATGAAGATACAGATTCTATGGAAATGAAGATACAACAAGTCTACGGTTGGGGGTACATTTCAGGTGCATTGTAGGGTGGCTGCATAGACAGTTGCGACAAAGATTCTTGGTGACAATTTGTGTATGAGTGTGTTGGTGAGGTGAGGCGAGTCGTTTGACTCCACCTTGTTGTAAACCAAGCTGTTAGTGTTCATGTTGTAACTGTTTCACAATAACAAAGACTTATCCAGGTGTTAGGCACAATTTGTTCCACCCACACTATATTTGTGTTTGTCTTTCATTTGTTCTATTGTTCTCTTGGTTTCTCATGAATGTATTCTTAAATATGACTAAGTATTAAAGAAACTAATGAATGTCTAAGTATACAAGAGTTGAATTAGAGTAGGAGTGTGACTCTCTAGTAGCCTAGAATAGAGTATGGGTATGGTCTAGGTGAAGAGGTGCAATATGAATGAATTAATCTTGGTGTTGCTAAGCAGACAAGAGAGAAATATCGCAATGTTGCACACCCTCAAGAGGTGCATGATCATAACATTTGGCTAGGCACACTATGGGGACATGATAGATGGTATCAAAGCATTTGTGGTGGGATTCACTTGTTGAGAAGGTTGTTTAGTGCGAAGGAAATTTAATGGGAATGTTCACCGACTTGATGAATGATTCGGTGCAACGAACTTGTTCATCAAAAACTTTGCATTAGACTTAGGTTAGAGGTTTGGTTGATGGTGTGATGGGAAGGTTGAGATGGGCGCACACCTTGTGCAGACCAAGAGCAGAGTTGTGGTGAAACAAATCACTTGGACATGGTTGGTTTGATTCGTGATGGAAGTCAGTGCCAGACTCGTTATGCACACTTTGGAGAGACCAAGTGCAAAGTTCATTGAGTGAACCAAGAAATTGGGCAAGGTAGATGAATGCAGGATCTGTTGCACGACTTTTCACAGATATAACAGAAGAAGTGATCACATATGAGAAACACAAAGGGTGATTGCAGAAGTGATCATGAAGTGGGAGAATTTATGGGTTGCAACAAGGTGAAGCACTTGGGTACGTTGGATGACATGGGGCGACCTAGAGAAGCTTCGCAACAAGTAGTTGGTTGGGAACGTTTCCATCATGACTTCTTTGTGTTGTACGCCACTGATAATAATAGTTGAGTTGATTTGGGTTGTTGGATGATGGGTAGACTGAAACCTTCAAACGAGGTAGCTCTTTGCAGAGTTACAACAACCACTTAGGAGTAGTAAGACTTGACAATCAGGCGGTGGATGTTGTTGAGATTTATTTACCTTGGAAAGTGGTCCCCTTATGTTTGTGAGCTTCTAAACACATGTGGGAAGTACTTTGTACCATGTACTTTATGTCTAATTTCACTTTGACTTAGGATATTTAAGTCAAAAGTGAAATTTGGTCATTTTAGCCTAAAATGACTATTAATTCACTTTGTGGGTGAATTAAGGGACATAAAGTGAAACTATGGAAACTTAAGTAAAATGGGTTTTGAGTTGAGATTTACTTGAGATGACCTCAACCATTGACTTAGGATGAGATGAGATGATCTCATCCACTCATTTCTTAGGTTTTCTTATGCATCCTTAAGGAGGGCACAAGGGAAAAGGAGAGCTCAATTCATTCACTCTTATGTTCACTTGAGGAGAAGGAGGAAGAGAAGGAGCTTGAGAATGGAGGCATTGGAAGAGGGATACTTGGGTGCTTCCTTGCATGGAGGAGCTTTGGGATCTTGGGTCCCTATTACTTGATGGTGGTCATACTTTCTTGGAGGAGGGTGCACCATAGGAGGAGGGCACATCACTAACATGAAGCATCTACAGTTGGAGGAAGTCAGATATGAGTGTCTTAGTGGAGAGCTAGCATACCAGAGCACATTGAGGTGCAAGGGTTTCTTCTTCAGAGAATCCAGGGTCAAGGGAGATTCACTTCATCATATTTGGAAACAACAGGAGAGGGCGCACTAAGCATGGGCACATATCTCCTTGGATACTTTGGCATAGCTCAAGAGGATATTGATTTGTATACAGGTTCCATCATATTGTATTTGTTGTTGTATCTCATGCTTTAGACACCACTTATATATACTTCCATTCCAAACTGGTTTTCCTGGGGGGAGGGGTTTATCTAGGGTCATGTTGACCAAAAATACTTGTGTTCATTTCCATGTATGCTAGTGTTTAGAACAACATTATTTCATCTCTAAAATATCTCTAGGTGTGTTATATAGCTTACAGTATCCATGTGCTAACATATTGTGACAAAACTACATGCTAGAGCACCCATTTGGCCTATGTAACCGTAACAGAACAATGAACAAGTTACTGAACAGTTTGTTGTTATAAAATAACAGCAAACCCTTGTTTGACAGTTGAAACTTAGAGCCAACTTGAGGTCAAAGACAAACCTATTTGCCAGCTTGTTAGGACCTGGAAAATATTCAAATGCATGGTGCCTTGAAGTGGAAGCAGTCAAGGTGTGGAGATGGAAAGACATTAGAGACGAGTTTATCCAAATGCATGTGAATTTTGGGACTTAAATGGATTTCATAAGTGGATGAATGGACTCAGCCTTGTATTGCAGTGAAGATCTTGCAAGGTTGTGAAGCTACAGATAGTGGTTGAGGTGAGTTCATGCAGAGAGTCGGTTGCTTGGGAAAGTGAAGGTCCATGACAATAGACTTAGAACATGGTTGCAGCGAACGATGTTGTTAGAAATGTATGGTTCGTTTTGAGTTCTTTCATTTCCTAAGTGTTTTAGTGAGCTATTTGAAGGGAAGTCAGATGACTTGGTAGTTCAAGTGCATTTTGTTTCTGTAGTGAGAATCGACAGACTTGAGGGTGACTCAAGTAGTGAAAATTCGAAGAAGTCTTGTAGCAGTTTGGGATGGCTTGGTTGGGAAAATGTTTAGAGATCTTGGGACGACCTTCTTGGATGAGTCCTATGGCAGACTTAGGCATATTTGGATGCATCTATGGAGATGGATTAATGAAGTTTCCTAACTCTTTATGAGGTGCATTGGACAAGTCATTGCGGTGAAGTGGGCAGTGACGTATGTTCATGCAAAGTTGAGAGAATGGATGAGGCGCCTTGGTGTTTGGTGCCTTATCTAGATTTGTTGACTAAGGTGGTGAATTGATGAATTGCGACGAAATTTCCAGAATTTGGATGTTTACAGGAGGTGCAAGGCCGTTTCATTCTAGGAGATGGATGGATTCAACAAATGAGTCGACCAAGAATTGTTGGTAGTCAACCTGAATGGGAAGAACACAGACCAAGTGACTTGGGTGGTGTTCATTTTCCTTTGGTATGGGAAATTAGATGAGGCAGAGCACACCTTGGTGACTTGAAGATGATTGTGCGGTGACTTACAGATCCAATAGGGGTCGCTGGTTGAGGTTGGCAGAGTATTGGTTCGAACGTGCCTAAGGCATGGAAGGTCTTTGAAGTGACTCATTCTACTTGGAGCACTTTGGAAAAATCATTTAGGATGTTGGGGAATGAGGGCATGTTGGCCACACTCATCTAGTTGTTTAGTTGTAGAGAGGTGACTTGACGAAAGGAGGCGAGTTGAGGAATTTCCTTCGTTTTTAGGATTGTGTGGACATGTAGTCTGGATGTTTAGTTCTTGTAGTAGAATGGCTAATTGTTCCATGAGGTGGAAAATGGATTCAAGTTGTCATGGATGACTTTGCTTTGGGGTAACTTCATAGTGCAAAAATATGAGGGGTGACCTTGCCTTGGTCTTAGATCATTGTACGAATGGACCAAATTGTGGAAGGAAGTCAGAGTACGAATGTGCGAGTAGGTTCGAAGTGCAACACTTAGACATCGTGGAAGATCTCCTTGATGAAGATTGAACAATGGTAGTAGTGGTGAGGTAAGGATGGACACTTTCCTTAGTCTTTGGAGTTGCACAAAGTGACAAAGGTTGTGAACAAGATGTGCATGCTCATGGATTGGACGTGACGATTGGATTAGTTACCCAACTAATTCGAAACATGGGGGTCGAAAATGCATGGAGACATGGCATAATTGGTTGAAGTAAGGGTGCAACGAAAATATCACATGAGTTCAACACTTATGAGAAATTTTGAAGTGAAGTGGGAAATAGTCAGTTGTAGTAGGAAGCAACAACAACATCAGAACCAAATAGCAACAAGGCAACAACATCACAACAGAGTTGGGTAGCTTTCATCCTTGGATTTGGATGAAGTCACTATATTGAATCATGTAAAAAATTGTGCGAAGTTGGGTGAAATAGAGTTTGGTTTGTGGAAACATAGGCTTTCCACTTTGCAAGGAAACTCGGGGTTTCCACTTTGGTAGAATTTGGGGTTTCCAATTGACATGAAACATGGGGTTTCCAACATACTTAGTTGTGGCGGAGGAAAGAATCGGGAAGAGAATTGGAGATCACATATTTTTTGAATGTTGCCAAGGATGAAAATAACTTAAGGTGGGGGAGGATGTAATGCCTGTGACGCCGAACTTGGGTGCAGTCCCTTCCACCACGGACCGAAATAAAGGAAACTGGGAAGGCATGATACCCGATGGAAATGAGGAGACATAAGTAATCATATAGGGGAGAGTTGGGGTTCCTTGAACGTGTGATGTGCCAAGGGGCAACTCCACCCGAGATTCCTTGTGACACAGGTCAAATGACAAACGGTTTGATGAAGGGTCGAGGGAAATACTTGGGCGCTCCACCAAACGAACAAATCGACTACGGCATGAGAGAAGAACTTACGAGAGTCGACCCGACTCACCTAATGGGTGCGCAAACCTAAGAGGAAGAGTCAATTCGATAGATGGGGCACACTGGAAAGAGGGGTGCACCAAGGTTATGTGTGTCGATTCCAAGGGGAATGACGATTAACAAGCCCATGGGTTCGTTCAGGTAATGAGGTTCGCGAAGGGGCATGACAATTCGTTTGGGTGATCGGCTCCATGAAGGAGCGCAACGATTCATTTGGAAATGGGTTCGCGAAGGGGCACAACACCCATGACATGATGGTTCATGATGGTGACCATTGGAGAGCCTATAAGAGAACAAGGGTGCACAACCAAGGAAGGAAAGTTCTGGAAACACAAGGAGAACAAGAGATGTCTACATTTATGATGCAAATGAAGGGAGGAAGCTCCCTCAAGGAGCCAAGTTTCTCCACTTGGGATGACTTGTGCTGCCTTGAGGTGGATTCATTGGACATAGTTGGGTGAGTTTCTCTTGCGATAATTTTGGCTAAGTCTGGAAATGCAGGTCTGTTGGAGGCATGTGTGAGGCAAAATCGAAATCAGTGAAGTCTGCGGAACAAAGAGACAGAGTCTATGGAAATGAAGGGACAACAAGTCTGCGGTTGGAAACACATCTGAGGTGCACCACATGTGTCTATGGAGATGATTGCGATGAAGAGTCTTGGTGACAATATGTATATGAGTGTCTTGGTGAGGCGAGACAAGTTGTTTGACTCCGCCTTGTTGTAAATTGAGCCAATAGTGCTCATGTCGTAATTGTTCTGCAATAACAAATAATTAACTGGGTGTTAGGCACAGTTTGTGTTGTCTGCACTATATTTGTGTTTGTCTTTCATTTGTTTCGTTGTTCTTTTGGTTTCTCATGGATGTGTGCTTAAATATGACTAAGTGTTAAATCAATTAAAAAACGTCTAAGTATACAAGAGTTTCTCTAGAGTAGGAGTGCGACTCCATGATAGCCTAGAACAGAGTATGGGTATGCTCTAGGTGAAGAGGCATAGTCCAGATGAAGTAACCTTGGTGTTTCCAAGTAGCCACACTAGAAACGTCACGGTGTTGCACACCCTCAAGAGGTGCAGGATCGCAAGATTCAACTAGGCACACTGTGGGGACGTGACAATATATATATGACAAATGTTGTCCATATCATATGGATGTAATTTGATATTTGTCAATACTAAGGAGGAAATTTAAAATCTACATTCTATGAATTTTTTACTTTGTCATTAAACCACAAACTCATGACAAGAATGTCTCATATATTGTCTCTTATTGAGATTTTTGATATCAAAGTTCCATAGCATCTTAATTTTTGTGCAACCAAATTGGAACTTAGATATATGTAAATGTTCTAAAGAAAATATTTTTTGTTTGGTAAATGCATATTTTGAATTGGCCTTAACATTACTATTCAATAAATTTCTTGTTGTGTACATTTCTTATTTCGTCTTTTTCTCCCTTAATTAAGAGTTTCTAAAGAAATGAGTGTTGCTTTTATTTTGTTAGGGATTTTTAACTAGATGGAAGGTTGAGTAGGCCTCCTTTTCTAAGGGCTTATAAGGAGAGGGAGGGTTGGCTTCTCTTTTTATTAACTAATATTTTATAAAGAGATGAATGGTTGATTTTATAGCTCTTTTGTAGCTAAAGATTGATAAATAAATGGGAGTTAACTTCACTTTGTTAGCTATTAGTAAATGGGAGTTAACTTCACTTTGTTAGCTATTAGTAAATGGGATTTAACTTCACTTTGTTAGCTATTAGTAAATGGGACTTAACTTCACTTTGTTAGCTATTGATAAGGAAATCGATATTTGACTTCACTTTATTATCTAAGGTCTTAATTTTGTTGTAAGAGTGGCATATAATGAGTGTTTCTTATGTTTGAAGTTAATATTCATTAACCTTTAGAAAACAACATAGATAAAATTGGTTGAACCATGAATTGAATTAGGGAAGCTAAAGACTTGAACAAATTGTTGTGCTTATAGGTATTTGTATTATCCCCCGTAATCATTTTCTTATAATATTTTGATTACCATTGTTCATTTGTTTATGATTTCACTCATATAGTCCTAGAGGCACTCTCCAAATCACCTTTACTACAAAAAGGGGGTAAATGCTAAAATCCCATCATTTCCCCTACGCATTCCTTAAAGAAGAGACAAAGCTTACCATTCGATTATGTATCCACTTTGACAACCATAACCTTTGTGAGTTGGTTCATGGTAACATATAAGCTTCAATATAACATGTTCCTTATTCCAACGGGGAAAGTCACAAGGAAGTGGTGCCTTTTACTAACATAACAATTGATTGGTTGTGGGTTAAGTATGCTTGCTTACTCGGCCTTTTCCTTTCCTCCTTTATGCTACAAAAATTAAAGAAATATATTAGTGGAAGTACTCCATAGTACCCATCTCACATGATTTCCTAATTTTCCCATTAAAACAAGTTAGATACACCAAGCATCTTTGCCTCTTGGAATTGTTTCCATGAAAACAATACCTTTTTATCTAAAAAAAAATTACTTTCTCACATTGGTTGAGAGAATTGGTTTGTGATAACATATAAGCTCTGACATATCATGAACCTTATGCCAATGGGAACATCTACTGGGAGTGGTGACTCCTACTAACATCATGGTTGATTGGTTGAGAGGCATGCACATTTGCTTGGTTGAGCTTCCCTTCTTCTCCTTTGTGCTGCAAAAGAAAAATGATATAAAATCTATGAGTACTAAACTATTTAATTTACCACTCACAAACCCAAAGAAAAAATTGAGTCTACGAGGTAAGTCTTCAAACATGAAAAAACATTAATAATATAATATAAATTGAATAATAATAATAATAATATCAATATCAACATTTTACACAATATCAATATTTTACATAATTGTTTTCATTCATTATTTTCATTGATTTAAGGCCTTTCTATATTATTTATTACATTTATTAATTGTATCAATATAAATTAAGTACATTCTACGATTCAATATGTATGAGATGCATATAGTAACACTAATAAACTAAGGGGGATTAGGATGTATTGAGGTGAAAGGAAACGAAGGGCCAAGTAGAGGAAGGATATTTAATCTATGCATAGCTCAAGAGAAGGCTCTTTAAGAAGTGATGTTTAGTCAAAAATGTTCTATTTTGGTGTCTCTTAGAGTCAATAATTCCCAAGGGGGGGTGCCTCCTGATTAGTTTACCTTTCAATTATAGAAGGTCATGTAGTATAGTTAAAAGACAAGCCCTGGAGAGATTAGTTGAGTCTCAAAACCCTAATATAATTCTATTGCAAGATCCTTCAGGTGATGAGCCAAAATTTTTGATGAATTGGGAAATTATTTAGAGGTTGTGATGGTGACAAAATCGTTGATGAATTGGGAAATTATTTATGGGTTGTGATGGTACCAAAATTGTTGATGAATCGGGAAATTATTTAGGGGTTGAGACTTTATTTTTGTTGATTCTAGGGGGTGATTGGATGGGTTGATTACTGGTTGGAGGTAAAGGGTTTTAGCATGTTCTAACATCTGGTCCTTTGAATCAAGATTGGGAGATTTTTTATATTCTTGGGATCTGGATAAAAAGATTACAACTTTCAATATATACGATCCTTACTTTAATAGGGTTAGCTAATGGGATAATTTTTTCAATTCAGACTCTGTTACGTAAGAGAATATCATTGTAGGTGTGACCTCAAATTTTCAATTGGAATAGTTGAAATTTAGGGTCCCTCAACTCAAGTTGATCCTTTCTTTGATTTTTTTGTGAGGAAATTGAATGTGGCGGGTTTATTTGATATCAATCCCATCAAGTTAACACCACCATGGAGAAATAAAAGGGTGGGCGAGGATAGAATTTCCAAAAGGATGGATATGTTACTTTTGTCATAAGCTATTATCGGTGACTAGATGAGGATTAGGAAATGAGTGGACTATAGGGGGGAGTCAAATCACTTTCCTAGTTTTTTGGAAATGGCATGTTGGCGCAGCCGCACTCCTCGGAGCACGTCCGCTCTCACAGGATCTTCTTCTTCTCGGCCCGAAGAACTCCAAGGTCCTTCTATTTCCCTATCGAGAAATCTGCACCCCACAGATTCTCTTCAGCGCGACTCCCCTTTGTTCACTTGTCGGGAAATCGAAACTCGCAGCTTCGCGAGCCTTCGGTTAATCACTGGGCTCTCGAATCCCCGAGACCCGATGGCGAGTCAATGCTGAATTCTTCCCATACCTATCGGGACTTCTGCGCTATCGCGATTTCGCAACTCGCGATGTCATGCACTTTGAATTTCCGACTTCCAATACCCGATGCGCCGAATCTCCGATGCGCACGTGTGAATTGACCTTTCCACTCCCCGTCGCTTCGATCGGGATTTCGAAATTCGTGGGATCGTGAATCCTGATGCCAAAGGATTCAAGACTTACCTTTCCCCGATTCCCGATGTGATATGCCACCTGTCTTCCACTAACTCCTGTTGTGGCCCCACACAGCCCTTCCATTGGGATATCACGTTTCGCGATTTCGAGCGGCAAGAGTTTCCTGTTCTTGGAAACCCCGATTCTCCAAACCCCGACTCCTTGGGATCCCCTGACACGTGTCCCACATGATGAACGGTTCTGAGCCTATCGGGATATCACAATTCTCGTTGCAAAAGGTTGGAGTCTCGACTTGCGATTCTCCAATACATGATACCACGTGTAGATCCGATGGCTCCTATGGCACGGATCAACGACTCTGCTCCCCCTGATCTTTGAACCTCTTCCGCACTTACACTGTAACCTCCTAGCACCTCCATGAGATCCAACGACCCACAGAACTTTGTGAAATCTCCTCAAAGGATTTCGACTGTCTGTTTCCTCCTTCGTAAATCCACGGGATGACTAAATATCTCCTCACGAGACTTGCTCACCTACTTGCCAACCTGCGATGCCCTTGCAACTTCAAGTCACACTTGTCTAAGTTGTTCTTCAACAACTCAGAGGCCTATCCGTCCTGAGATTTCCATGGTTACTCGGTCTCTTCAAAAAAGAGAACTCTTTGCACGCACTCCTTGCAACAATCCTTCAACCTCGACTAAGAGTTGAAGTTTCTCGACTCTGTGCACTCCTTGCAGCAACAGTCTTTAGTACTTTACTCGGGTTCGCAACTCTGAGAATTTTACCTGGCCTGCGCACTCCTTGCACGACACTGTGCCTAACTGCACCTCTGGGATAGATGAGAGAAAAAGTTACCTCTAATTGAGCCCTTTTGTCAACGCACTCCTTGCAGACAAATTCGACTGCACTCCTTGCAGGAATTCTCTGGCTCAAAATAGAGAAACAATTGAAACTAATTCCTTGCTCCCTTCAAACTTCAATTCAACCATGAAATCACATACACAACATATAAAAGCAAATGTATAACAGGAAGCAAACATTCATGAGTATAACATCACTACACAGAGAAACAACACAAACCATGAATTTGAATCAAAGCTTTCTTCTATTAATTCAAATGTCTGTACATGGGTGTTCTTCATACACTATTCTCTGCTTGCTTTTTTGCTTCTTCTCTTCTATGCTCAAGGGTTATATTACAATAATACAATGAGGGTGTCTATATCCGTTTTCCCTCTCGGACTCTAGGCTATCAAATCTAGAATTAAATTCCTATCTAACTGCATTAACTCTATTAAATACCGACTATCTACTAAGGACAATAGCTATCTGCTCAAGGTCCATTACAATGTACAAGTGCACCATCTCTTAAATGGGCCATTTAAGATCGCGCAACAATTCCAAAGCATTTTCAAAATTTTTTGCTGGCTTGTCCAGTTGTCTTCCGCTCCGCGCTGGCTCGCTTGATGTGTTGGCGATGCTCCTGCATCATACTCCTTGGCTTGAAAAATTTCATGGGCTCATGTCCATGAGCTCCTGCACGGTTTGTCCATGCTTTTGTATCACTGCTTCGCTCTCCCAGCCGACATCTTCCACTGGGTTATTCTTCCATTTGACCAGATACTCATAGTATTCCTTTCTCCTGGTCTTCTTTCCTACTCTCTTGTCCAGTATGCATTCCATCTGTGGCTTTTCTGCAACTGGCAATTGTTTCATCCACTGGATCACTGGTTCCTCAGTTCCAGTTTCTACTTCTCCAGCTCTGTATGGATATAAATCTGCGATATTGAATATCAGAGATATTCCGATGCCATCCGGCAACTCGATCTCATAAGAATTTTCCCCGAATTTTCTCAAGACCTTGCATGGCCCGATTTTCTTCATCTTCAGCTTATTGTATGTTCCCCTTGTTAACATTTCCTTCCTCAAGTGTGCCAGAACTAAATCACCAACTTCAAACTGAAGTTGTCTCTGATGCTGATCTGCTCTGCACTTATATTCCTGGCTTGATTTCAGTAGTAGCTCCTTCACCCTGCTGTGAAGTTCTTTCATCGCCTCAGCGAATTCTTCTGCCCTAGCGCTGCCAGTAGCAGTCTGTTCTGAATCTCTCAATTCAGAAACTCCCCTCGGCTGCACTCCATACACAATCTGAAATGGACTCTTCCCTGTGCTCCGATTCGCCGAATCATTGTATGCAAACTCTGTCTGTCGTAGTATGTGGTCCCAACTACTATGGTGCTCTATCACCAAGCTTCTCAGCAAGTCTCCCAAAATTCTGTTGACCACTTCCATTTGCCCATATGTCTGAGGATGATAAGCAGAACTAAACGCTAAGTTAGTTCCCAGCTTCTTCCATAAGGTCCTCCAAAAATGCCCTATGAATTTGGTGTCCCTGTCTGAAACTATGCTTTTTGGTAATCCATGGAGTCGAATGACCTCCTTGAAGAACAAATTTGCGATGTGAGTCACATCGCTGGTTTTCTGGCATGGGATGAAGTGTGCCATCTTTGAAAACCTGTCCTCGACCACAAATATTGAGTCAACACCTCTTTGTGTCTTTGGCAACCCCAATACAAAATCCATGCTAATTGCCTCCCATGGCCTTTCTGGTGTGGGCAATGGCTGATAAAAACCTGCATTATATATTCTCCCCTTCGAATGATGGCAAACTCTGCATCTGTTAACGAATCTCTTGACATCTGCTCGCATCCCTGACCAATAATATGATTCATTTAGCTTCGCAAATGTTTTGTCATGGCCAAAATGTCCTGCTAATCCACCACTGTGTTTCTCTTTCAATAGGTTCTCCCTCATGGAGCAATTCGAAATACACAGTTGATTGCCTCTGAACAACAATCCTTCCTGGATCATATAATCTATCCAAGGACTCCTATCCCTGAGAACTAGATTTTCAGTTGCTTCATACGCTTCTGAAAAATCTGCATCACCTGCGTACATGTCCCTGAGATTTTCAAAACCCAATGTTTTGACTCGAAACTCCTGCAGCAACAAACACTTCATGCTCAAAGCATCAACCACTTTGTTAACAGTACTCGAAATATGCTTAATCACAAATGTGAAATTCTGCATATACTCTACCCATTTTGAATGTTTCTGATTCAACTTCTCTTGTTGAGTCACAAACTGCAATGCATGATTGTCACTATACAAAACAAATTCTTTCGGGATCAAGTAATGCCTCCACTTTTTCAGTGCTTGTATGATAGCATAAAATTCTTTATCATACGTGGAGTATTTTAGTTTCGCCTCATTCAGCTTCTCACTGAAGTATGCAACCGACCTGTCTTCCTTACTCAAGACTGCTCCTATGGCAAATCCGCTTGCATCACATTTCACCTGAAATGTTTTCTGGAAATCCGGCAACACCAAAACTGGTCGTTCCGTTATTTTTCGCTTCAACAGATTGAAGCTCTTTTCAGCCTATGTTGTCCAGTGAAAAGATTTATGCCACTTCTTCACTGTGTCCATCATTGTTGCACTGATTCCACTGAAATTCCTGATGAATTTCCGGTAGAAACTAGCCAAACCATGAAAACTTCTCACCTCGAAAATATTTCTCGGTGATGGCCAATTCTTGATCACTTCCACCTTATCCGGATCCATCCTCAACTCATTCTCCGAAATAACAAAACCCAAGTAAATGAGTTTTTTCTTCATAAATGAGGACTTCTTCATATTGATCAACAACTTCTCTTGTTGTAGCTTCCTCATCACAATGGCCAAATGCTTTAGATGTTCAGCTTCTGATTTACTGTAAATCAGTATGTCATCCAAATACACAATGAAAAACTTTCCTATGAACTACTTCAGGACTTCGTTCATCAACCTCATAAAGGTACTTGGCGCATTCGTCAAGCCAAACGGCATGACTAGCCATTCATACAATCCTTCGTTGTTCTTGAAGGATGTCTTCCACTCATCGCCTTCCCTCATGCGAATCTGGTGGTATCCGCTTTTCAAATCTATCTTTGAAAAATACTTTTCCCCACTCAGGAAATCCATCAGATCATCCATTCTCGGTAATGGAAATCTATACTTGATGGTTATCTTATTTATCACCCTCGAATCGGTACACATCCTCCAGCCTCCATCCTTCTTTGTACTGAGTACTGTCGGAACAACACACGGGCTCAAACTCTCCCTGACCAATCCTTTGTCCAACAACTCCTGGACCTGCCTCTTAACCTCTTCATTTTCTCACAGCGTCAATCCGTACGCGGCTTTGTTCGAAAAACTAGCTCCTGGTATGAGGTCAATATGATGACTCACACTCCTCATCGGTGGCAACGAACGAGGTAATTCGTCCACTATGACGTCAACGAAATCTTCCAGTAGTCCCTGAACCTCATCTGGTAAATCATCCACTCTTGTGCTAGTTAGAACAATCCTTGGTTTCCTGACAACAAAGAATTGTGGATCTTCCTTCTTCTTCACCTCTGTAACAAGCTCCTTCCCAGTCATGAGAAGTACTGTGTTTCTTACTTCCGGCTTCACCTCCTTATCCTTTATCAAAATCAACATATGGGTTCTCCCATTCTTCTCCAGGGTATTTGTGTTCATTCTCCCATCATGAATCACATTTATGTCATATTGCCATGGTCTACCCAACAATAACTGACATACATCCATGGGAATAACATCACATAAGATTTTATCATTATGTCCTCCTATCTTGAACTCAACCAAGCATTGTTTAGTAACAGTTACCCGGTGTCCTTTCTGTAGCCACAAAACTCTGTATGGACTTGGATGATCAGTCATCTCCAGCTCCAGCTTCTCTACCATCTCCGTGGATACGAGATTGTCCATGCTACCACTATCACAATGACCTTGCATACCCTGTCCTTGGTCTTGCAAGCTGTTCTGAAATGTCTAGTCCTTTGCACTGATATTTCTACCTCCTTCTCGGGTGTCAAAAGGACTTTTCGCATCATAAGCGATCTTTCGCCTTCTGCGTCTTCGGCCTCAACATCCCGCCTCTGCGCCTCGATGATGTGAGCTTCTCCAATGTCCTTCTTTTTATCTGGACACTCGTAAGATTTGTGCCCATTCTTTCCACATGTGAAGCATGTGATTACTCCACCTCTTCCTCTGCCTCTGCCTCTGGTACGAGGAAAAGTGTTTGCGTCAACATAATCTCCTCCGCTCTACTCTGTATGCTACCCTCTCTGTTCAACATGTGGCCCTCGCTATGAGGTCCCTTCTCTTTCAACTTTACCCTGAGGTTTCTTCCATTCCTCCTTGGGCTTCTGATATTTGTCCTGGGCAACTGCTTTGCCTCTGGGCTGGCTTCTACCTCGGCCCCTCTAACCTTGCTTTCGACTCAGCTTCTCCTCAGCTTTCAGAGCCATCTGATAAGCATCCTCCACCGTTCTAATGGTAACCATGCTTAATTCATCCTGAATGTCATATCTCAGACCATTCAGATATCTGGAAACCTTCTCATCATCGCTCTCCCGATGACCTGCTCTGATGTTCAATCGATAGAATTCCTCAGTGTATTCTTTCACTGTCATCAGCTTCTGCCTCAAGTTCTACATCCTCCTGAACAGAGTGATTTGGTAATCTCTTGGGATGAACTTCGCTTTCATCTTCGCGATCATTCGGTCCCAACTTTTGATCTTTTTCTTACCTTTGCAGTGTCTGTCAGCTTGTAACTCGTCCCACCATAATGCTGCATGTCCTTTCAAGCACGTGATAGCATGTCTGACCTTCTTATCCTCTTCGATATCCTCATAGTCGAAGTAGGTGTCAAGAGATCTAATCCAATATAGAATCTCTTTTGCATCCATATTTCCCTCATAGACTGGAATGTCCATCTTGGCTTTCGCACCCATCCTGGCAATAGCTTTGATCAAACGCTCATTGGCTACATCCTCAGCTGCAACTTCCTCATCGCGTTTAGCTTCAAATTCATTTATGAATCGCTGAAATCCCCCGCACTAACTGTGCGTCTTTGCGCTATCTCCATATACTCAAGTCTTGCTTGGAGATCTCTCATCTGTCTCTCCATTTCTGGATTTCCTACTGGCCTGCCTCTTCTCCACACCTCCCTATCTTCTGGATCAGGTTATTGTCTCTCTCTTCTGGGCAGCATGGTGAAATTTCTATCTCTCTCTGCTACAGAAAACAAAGAGTCTTCCTCGCTCTGATACCACAACTAACACGTATCAGAGTTCCCTTTACCTCTTGCCTCTCTTGCTTGAAATATACAGACAAGCAATAGGCTCTGATACCAAAACTAGCGTAGCCGCACTCCTCAGAGCACGTCCGCTCTCATAGAATCTTCTTCTTCTCGGCCCGAAGAACTCCAAGGTCCTTCTATTTCCCTATCGGGAAATATGCACCCCACAGATTCTCTTCAATGCAACTCCCCTTTGTTCACTTGTCAGGAAATCAGAACTCGCAGCTTCACGAGCCTTCGATTGATCACTGAGCTCTCGAATCCCCGAGACCCGATGGCTAGTCAATGCTGACTTCTTCCCGTACCTATAGGGACTTCTGCACTATCGCGATTTCACAACTCGCGATTTCATGCACTTTGAATTGCCGACTCTCGATACCCGATGCGTCGAATCTCCGATGCGCACGTGTGAATTGACCTTTCCACACCCCGTCGCTTCGATCGAGATTTCAGAATTCGCGGGATCGCGAATCCTGATGCCAAAGGATTCGAGACTTACCTTTCCCTGATTCCCGATGTGATATGCCACCTGTCTTCCACTAACTCCTGCTGTGGCCCCACACAGCCCTTTCGTCAGGATATCGCTTTTTGCGATTCCGAGCGGCAAGAATTTCCTGTTCTTGGAAACCCCGATTCTCTGAACCCCAACTCCTCGGGATCCCCTGACACGTGTCCCACACGATGGATGGTTCTGAGCCTATCGGGATATCTTGGATCGTGATATCACAATTCTCGTTGCAAAAGGTTGGAGTCTCGACTTGCGATTCTCCGATACACAATACCACGTGTAGATCTGATGGCTCCTATGGCACGGATCGATGACTCTGCTCCCACCTGAGCTTCGAACCTCTTCCTCACTTACATTGTAACCTCCTCGCACCTCTGTGAGATCCAACGGCCCAAAGAACTTCGTGAAATATCCTCAAAGGATTTCGACTGTTCGTTTCCTCCTTCGTAAATCCATGGGATGACTAAATATCTCCTCACGAGACTTGCTCGCCTACTTGCCAAACCGCGACGCCCTTGCAACTTCAAGTCGCATTTGTCTATGCTGTTCTTCAAAAACTTAGAGGCCTATCCTTCCCGAGCTTTCCACGGTTACTCGGTCTCTTCGAAAAAGAGAACTCTTTGCATGCACTCCTTGCGGCAATCCTTCAACCTCGATTGAGAGTTGAAGTTTCTCGACTCTGTGCACTCCTTGCAACAACAATCTTTAGTAATTTACTCGGGTTCGCAATCCTGAGACTTTTACCTGGCCTGCGCACTCCTTGCATGGCACTGTGCCTAACTGCACCTCTGGGATGGATGAGAGCAAAAGTTACCTCTAATTGAGCCCTTCTGTCAACGCACTCCTTGCGGACAAATTCGACTGCACTCCTTGCAGGAATTCTATGGCTCAAAATAGAGAAACAATTGAAACTAATTCCTTGCTCCCTTCAGACTTCAATTCAACCATGAAATCACATACACAACATATAAAATAAAATGTATAACAGGAAGCAAACATTCATGAGTATAACATCACTACACAGAGAAACAACACGAACCATGAATTTGAATCAAAGCTTTCTTCTATTAATTCAAATGTTTGTACATGGGTGTTCTTCATACACTATTCTTTGCTTTCTCTTCTGCTTCTTCTCTTCTATGCTCAGGGGTTATATTACAATAATACAATGAGGGTGTCTATATCCGTTTTCCCTCTCGGACTCTAGGCTATCAAATCTAGAATTAAATTCCTATCTAACTGCATTAACTCTATTAAATGCCGACTATCTACTAAGGACGAGAGCTATCCGCTCAAGGTCCATTACATTGTACAAGTGCTCCATCTCTTAAAAGGGTCATTTAAGATCGCACAACAATTGAAAAGCATTTTCAAAATTTTGTGCTGGCTTGTCCAGTTGTCTTCTGCTCCGCACTGGCTCGCTTGATGTGTTGGCGATGCTCCTGCATCACATGTATGGGGAGAAAACACCCAAGCCCATTCAAATTTATTTCTTCCCGGATGATGGAGGTACATTTTACTCAATTAGTTAAGGAGAAGTGGGTACCATTTAACAGGTCCTTAAGTGTATCAGTTTCTCTTCAATTTGAGGAAAACATGAAGAGAAATAAAAAGGAATATTTAAATTGGGAACATGAAAACAAAATAAAGTAGGAGAGGAAAATTGTTTCTATTGAGACATATAAATGAATTATATTTTCATGAAATGGATGGATATCCTAATGAGAAGTTCAATTTGAGGGTTAATCATTTGGAGCAAAGGAAAAGAAAGATCTTGGCAGACAATGAAGCAATATGGAGGTTAAGAGTAGAGAGATCTGGATAGATTAGGAGATGAAAATACAATGTTTTTTCATCAATATGCAGTTCATGAGAATAATTTTAATACCATATGGAATATTAACATGAATGATGGTTCAATGGTTTATAGTTTTGATGATATTGCAAGAGTTGGTATTGAACATTTTAATGATATTTTCAAAGATGGAAGTAGAGTTTCAATAGTTGAACTGGTAATAATGACTACCTTTTTTCCTGGTTTTGTGATTGAAGAAAAAAATGAGAGATTATTGGAGGCTTCTAAATAGGAGCTACAATATGTACTTCATAACTTTCAAAAGGAAAAGAGTGCAGAGCCTAATGCATGGCTCATGGAATTCTTTCTCAATTTATCTGAGGTCATTGAAGGGGGCCTTTTGAGAGTTTTTAATGAATCTAGGAGGACTGGGAAGATGCTTTCTACTTTCAATGCCACTTTTATAGCCTTAATTCCTAAATCATCTGACCCCTCCTCTTTTGAGGAATTTAGGCCTATTTATTTATGAAATTGCATATACAATATTGTGGAAAAAGTTATAGCCATGAAAGTATTTAGTACTTTCTTTCTAATTCCATATATAATAAGCAATTTGGATTCTTATCAAGCAGGCAAATACATTAAGCTATTGTTGTGGCTCAAGAGGGGATACATTCTATAATGACTACAACATTGCAGACTATGGTTGTAAAGCTAGATATTTCAAAGGCTTATGATAGGGTTAGCTAGCTATATTTAAGGACGATCCTCATTCATCTAGGTTTTAATATTCACTTTGTTAATCATGTGATGAGCTGTGTATCTTATGTGTCTTTCTCTATCCTAATAACCACATCAGCCTAATACTTTTTTAGACTTGGTAGGGGCTTGAGAGAGGGGTGCCCCTAGTCCCCCATTTTTATTTATTATTGTGGTTGAAGGATTGAGCAATGATTTATTGGAAGCTAAGAGATCTAGTTCATTTAGAGGTATTAAAGTTGGTGGGTCACTTAACCTTTCTCATTTACTTTATGTGGATGCTATCTTACTATTTTCCGATGGGTCTACAAGTCTAGATGCTTTGAAATTGAAAGAGAACTTAGATATTTATATTATTGCAACTATAATTGAAAATAAATATTCATAAGTTTACAATATCCTCTTCAGAGTGTGAATATAATGTTAGATTTCTCTCTCAATTGTTTCCTTTTCAAAAAATTAATCTTTGGAAGGTTTTAAAGTATCTAGGATTTTTCTTTAAGCCTAATGATTATGTTAAGAGAGTCTATGACTGGCTAGTGGCTAAGATGGGAAAAATGATTTCTCTGTGGTACAATAAATGGTTATCATGGGGGGAAGGCTTGTGTTGGATAAATCAATTTTAGAAGACATTCTTATTTATTGGATGTCACTAGATTTCATTCCAAAAGGAGTTCTTGAGAGGATCAGGAAGTTAAGGTGGAATTTTTTATGGTATGGTGATAAGGAAAAGCATGTTATGGTGTGGGTGAAATGGAAAACAATTTCTATCCCCAAGGATTATGATGGTTGGGGGATAAAAAATATACATAAGTATGCAAAGAATCTAGTTGCTAAAAAGTGGTTAGCGGTTGATCATAGAAGAGGGCCTTTAGAGTTAAGTGGTTATTCAAAAATATTTGGCCCCTAACTACCTCAAGGAATGGATTAGGAATCCTATAAAGTTATTTCATGATGTATTCATAATTTGGAAATCAATCGTTTTGGGATATCTTGCAAAATAGCAGTAGATATGGCCCCAACATATGTTCTCTCTACAAAGTCAATGGGGAGTCTATTTATCATATTATTATTTTATGTCCTTACTTTGTGCATGTATGGAAAGAGGTGGAGAATCTTATTGGTTTGAAAGATGTTTGGAATGGTCCTTTGATGGCGGAATTAAACCCTAAAGGAATACAAAGCTTTGCCACTCATCATTCCTTAGGGAATTGGCTTGTGAGGAATTCTAATCTATTTGAAGACAATTTTATCCCTACCATCTAGTGTGCTTCACAAGGTTTGAATATTCTCAAATGTTTCAAGCAATCTAAAAGTCTAAAGCCACTTAGAAAAATTATCAAGGAAGAGGTGGATAAGTCGAGTGCTTAGGCATATTTGGATGGATCTACTTAAGGGGATCCTCAAATTAGTGTGGTAGGTGTTGTTATATATTTGAGGGATTCTCACATGGTGAAATTTAAAGCTATCTTAGGCAAAGCGAAAAATAACCATGTAGAGTTTATGGCCCTATAGTTAACCCTCATGCTTTATTTTTAAAAAGGTTCCCAATAATTACAAATCTTTGGTGGTTCTGTGGTTGTCATTAAATGAATGAAGGGGGGTACTCATCAGAAAAATACTTGTTAAGGCCTTTTTTTTAAGAGATAAATCCCATTGCTGATGTTTTTAATCATACATATTTTCATCACGTTTATAGCGAAAGAAATGAGCTCACTAATGGTATCTCCAAAGTTGGCTTATCTTTGGTTGTAGGTCAATGTCATATTTGAGAGGAGGAGGATGGGCATATATATGAACTTGAACATGGTTCTTTCCTTTGATTATTTCCTATAAGAGACATTTTGTGTGCACTATTAAAGACTTTGAAGTTAGATAATAGGATCTCTTTAATGGGTATTTTCTGATTTGATGTAATATTTTTTAATGCTCTCTTATGAGCTCAGGATGTTGTTTTGAACTATTTTAGTTCTTACTAAGGACATTACAGAGAATAGTGAGATCTGAAAGGGTTCTTAAATGAGGCTTTCTTTTATGATTCGAGAGTTTTGTATTATTTTTTGACTTATGGGGAGGGGTAATCCAAGAGGGATTACTTATCACAATCAATATAGGGGATTTTGCTAAGGTTTTAAAAGACATGCTACATAGCAATTGAGGATTGCAATTTTTTTTTCATTAGTGAAATTATTATTTTTTTACCAAAGAAAAAAAGAAGTGTACAAACCCATTTTTAGTATAAATTCTCCTCCAAATCCAATAGAATTTTTTTCAAAAATTATAGTTCCATTTTTTACTATGAAACTTTACTTCGGGGTTTTGACCCATTTTAAGACAACACAGATCATTGGAATTTAGAAAAAAGTAAAACTTTATCTCACTAGAAGAAAATTAACTTATGGAAAGGTTGAGTTTGTACTCTTATTAATTCACTCTACATTGGCCTCCTCCAACCAAGATGCACAATACCCATCGCAAGGTCTAAGGGGAATCCCCCTTGGCACCATGACAAGCAAGGTTAAAGGGAAACTCTCTGCATATGATAAACTTATACATAATTTGGTAAACTAAATTCTTACTACACACACCAGTTCCATTATATGCATGCACAATTTGACAATTTACACACATCAACACCTTGCACACACATATTTCAATACTACAACCTACAATTAATATAAAATGACCAATATGTAGTAAATATTGATTGATACTATACAATTCAAGTCTTGATATCAAAGTACATTTCAAGCTTGATTTTAAATGAATTTATGCTAACTATATGTATACCATAATAAGATTCTACAATATAATCTTTAGTTTTATTGATTCTGCCTCAAGAGATTATGACTCTAAACATAAGCCATTCACAGACCCTTGGAATGTCAAGGGGAAGGAAATGTAAGGAGATAGCTATAAACCTTAACTTTTCACCACTATCACTTATGGTGATGGAATGATTTATCCTTCCAACCTATGGAATGATGATTTACTACAATTAAAAGTTGTCCATGCTTAAGAGGATAATACTCACTTTTTTTTTTTTTTTACTTTTGTAGATAATAATATTTCAATTTACTCTTATTCCATTTAAATGTTTCCTGCCAATTAAATTGCTTCTTTATTGACAAAAAATGGTGATTATGGACAATGATAAGATTCCAACAAAAATTAGTCAGGATGAGTTAAAAAGGAGGAAGAAAACACAAGAACCATAGTGTAGTAAATGGCTTGAAGAGTGGGATATAGAATAAGAAATATGCCCATGTAATAAAAATGTGTTCAAAAGTTATGTACACGAATAGTGTAGGAAGGGAAAATAGAGAAAACACACCAAAAAAGAAACATTACATAGTCATGTTCAACAAACAGGATGAGGTTAAAGTGCAAATCTTCTTGAAGCTTAACATCCTATGGCATGAAAAAAAGGTAATAGTGCAACTGAGAACTAGTGCACATAGGGTTAAATGTGAATAGGAAGATGAGTAAAACCAAAGGAGCTATGGAACAAAATTTTATGCCAAGTATGTGGAAATGGAGAGGTAGAAATTGAGTATCACTTTCTCCTACAATGTGCAACATACTTGAAAATCAAGGAGAGGTTGAATTCACATATCAAAGATTGAGAATCAATATTTCAAGAGGATTTAGTGAAATGCACAACAAGGTTGGCTGAGAAAATGATTGGGGAAGAAGAAAATGGTTGAGAGTAGAGTCAATGATGCAACTAATTCTTGATGTAGAGCGAAGGGGGCCAAACTCACTTGAGAAGGCAAAGTCCATGATTTGAATCCTTCCATTTCATTATTAGTGTTATTTATCATAATTTTTACTTTATTATCTTAAAAAGTGATGGATATAATGTAAATTTTGTTGTCTGATATAGCCATTCGGTCTCATGGACTCAACTCAAAGATAGAGCACATAGAGGAAGGTAGGGAAGGCACAACAATCCATAAGAAGTTAGTTGTTAAGTTAATAAGGGGAGGGGAAGGAATGAGTGATGCAGGACTAGTGACCACCATTCTTCATTCCATTTCTAAACAATGTTGCAAAACCATGGCAGAGAGGCATTTGGAGACCATTAAACTTAAGTTATTGATCCCGAGACACCCTAATCCAATGCATCACAATGATTTCAAGAAAGGAATTTGGAGGTCGTTAAAACTAATCCATCGATCCCCAAACACCCTAATCCAATGCATCACAATGATTTCAATAAATTTGCATGTGTGGGAGCCTCAAATTAATCTTGGCCATCAATCTATTTATCATGAACGATTCGATTTTCATTGTAGGGATTTATTCTTGGTCAAATATTCCATTGGAGTACGATATGCCAACCATTGGGTCAGTCTAGAATCTAATGGTTTACAAAGTTTGGAGAGTCACTTGTTAATGAAATTGTCAATATCATCCTCTGCCATCCAATTCCCATGCAAGGATCTAAGGGTTGATATTTTTTCGGGGGTCAAGTATCATACAATGAGGGTGTTCAATTCGAGATCAAGCCCCCCCTTTTAAAATATAGTTGCATGAAAGAAAGAAACCTTATTTTTCTCTAAAGAGTTGAGATTAAGTGACATAATAATATAGGTAAATTTTACTACCCATAGTTGAAATTGTATTCTATTAAAATTTGTAAACACCGTTTGAATTCTCTATTTGTGAAATTCTTTGAATGTATACTAATGATTTGGTCAATATTTTGTTCAAATAGAAAACAATGCCAAATAATCTTAACTCGGGCATTGTTGCATCTAACTAGTTGGCTTATATAGAGGATGTAATCAAAGAAGCATTGTCTCTAACTGTGTATGTTGATCTTGATGAATGCAATTATTTTGTAGATACAAGCAATCGTGTAAAACTATCACACAATCATCCCAAACTTCTTGATATTGGTGATGAGAAATTTCGTTTTGCTTGCACGAAATACAAATGCAAAAAGGGAAGAAGAATTGGCATATCAATAGCTAGAAAACATTACTATGAGCATGGGCACTTGGAAGGGGGAACCAAATATTACCCCTTGGTAAGATAGAGAATTTTTTTTTTGGTCTTTTTAAAAAAGTTTTAAATGTTTAAATATTTTAATACTAACTATATTTATTTATTTGTAATTACAAAGAAAAATGTATATATGCCTGGAATTCATAATGCTGCAATTTGTAGTAGAGATGGAGAGGGTGATATAACTAAAGTTGATCCTATGGAAGAAAATGACATGATATTATTGAAAATGAAGGGATAAATAGTTTTATCCATGACACCTTTGTTGCAATGGATGATAACACACATGTGGATGATATCTATGAAGATATTCGCCATAGCTCTCACAATGCTCAAAGAATAGTTTCACCATAGCTCAACCTATACTTTTAATGAAGAGAAAGAGATGAACGTATGCAATCAACATACCTAGAGGGATGTTGGTATAGGGTGTAATAACATGAATCTAGAACCAGACTATATCAATGTGAAATAAAGGATTTTCTCTTTCTTCATTCAAGTAATGTATGGGTGTATAAAACATAATAGTGAAAGTACCTCAGTCAGGGCTTGGGAAAAGCTATTTAAGTTGTCTGGCGATAGTGGTGTGGTCTACCTATGAGACGAGGCATCTACCTCCATTACCACATCACCGGCACACTCAAGACACATTGCTATCCCAACCAGACTGTTAAAACAATGAAACAATAAACCATATAATTTCACTTATAGGAATATCAGTGAAATGGTAAAGTAGAGAACTTCACTCATAAGAAAGGGAGGAAAAGACACACCGATATAGTTGGTATTGTAAAAACAACACTTTATGAAGTAGATTCGTAAAATGTTTCAAAACATATATAAAAAAGATAAGATTTAAACGATTTTCAAATTGAAATGTCATTCATATTTCTTAGTTTTCACTCACCTTAATACTATAAGTTAAAATAGGTTTTTAGTTAACAATAACTATTTAAACTCTAAAATACAACATCCATTTAGTTTCATAAATGCCAAGTAAACAAAACAACTTAGTAGAGAAAACATCTCAACTCATAAATATTCCTCATCAAAACAACTCTAATTCACAACCTGTGTTTCACAAAATAGATCTAAGTCACATATCTCATATCAAAAGAGGAGCATGCCATCGTGCACATCGCTTTGCGACCTTCTCCAAGCATCTTGGTCTATGTGGTAAGTGTAAGGTCTCCCATGACACCCACCGAGTGCATGCACTCCTTGGGTAGACTTGGGGACGAGTCGAGCAAGAGAACATAGGGGGAATATGATTGATTGGGAAAATGAAGACATGTGGGTGTGGGCAGGAGCACCTTGGGTGCAGGATGTGGTGTGCGACACCAAGGGAGCACTCACCTTACTTGCCTTAGGAATATTGATGGAGACTTGGGTTACGTTTGGGAAAGGACAGGGAAACTTGGGCACACACCCAAGGAGTAGACCGACCTTCCCTTGGCAACATGGGTGCGTCTGAGAGGTTGGATGACCCCATTGACACACCCACAAAGAGCCTTGACAATTGGCACAAGGGGGTGCACAAGGAAAGGGGCATGTGCCCAAGAGAGGGGTGCGATAGTCCTAGAGACATGATAGTTGATGGGCGCACAAGCTCATTTAGGCACATCGAGTCCACGAAGGGGCGCAGTGAGTCATTTGAGTGTGATGGTTTGTGAAGGGGAACGATACACCCAATGGATGTGACGTTTCACATTAGTGACCTTTGGAGTCCAAATAAGAGCATAAGGGCACACAACCAAGGAAGGAAGATTTTGGAAATATACTTGGAGAGAACAAGTCTGAGGAAAAGTTATGAGACAAGGTAGAACTAAAGTTGAGATGCGAAGATGGAAGACAAGAAGCCAAGGGTGGGATGCAGTAAGAGATTTTGCGAAAGTATGGAAATGTAGGTCTGTTGTAGGCATGTGTGAGGCAGGACCAAAGTTTATGTTAACTTGGTGAAGTCTGCAACAGAGAAGGGACAAAAAGTCTACAGTTGGGCACACATCTGGGGTGCACTATAGGAGGTTGCGAAGGTGGTTACGATTGAGAGTCTTGGCATGATGAATATGTGTATGAGTGTCTTGGTGAGGTGATGCAATTCATGTGAATCTACCCAAGTTGTAAACCGAGTTGGTAGTGCTCATATTGTAATGAAAATTGAAATAAATAATATACATGAATGTAAATTGAAAAACGACGTACCTTCAAAGCAAGAATTGACTCATGAATCATACACATATGTTCAAAATCAAATCTCATGCCTTATTTCAACAATTCTTTTGTTAGCTTAGTTCCATACTTTGTTTCCTGCAAGTTTTATACCCCATAATAAATCATAGATTTAATATAAAGTATTATTTTTGTTTCAAAATGATAGAAGTAAAACAACATAGATTATACTTACAAATTCCACAATTAATTTTTGATATGCCAACATATACTCACAACCCTTAATTAACCAAATGCCAATCAATTTTTTTGATGGCTCTTCTTTGTATGTTAGAACCTGTTTGAAGTCACTCAAGGATGGATATTGTAAAACAACTTAAAATATACAAAAAAAAAAAACCTTAAGTTGTTATAAAGAAATAACAATTACTCACAAACTTTGCTATCAACCCTTTTCTTCCTTGTCGTACAGTTGTATGTACAAAATGAGTTCCATTTTCTTTTCTTTTCTATAAGAGAATATTTGAAAATTAATATTTAATGTTTAATTAATTATTTGTACCTAATAGAAAAATTCAATGATTACATACATTTGAAGCACGTTGTTGTTGATATAGCTCCTTCTGCTATTCAATTATGTCCAATTCTTTGACCATCTCCTTGTACATTTTTTTGGACATTCCTACTGGTATATTTCGGATATCAACTCGTTGGTTCACTCGGATTTTCATAATTTTTCTGAAAAAATAACATGACAATAAAGTATTTTTATAGCGATATATGAAAACTAAATATCACAAAATTGATATATTAATAAATGAATACTTTGTTATATATATATATAT
>ML797475.1:45002-71308 GCA_009831015.1 Picea engelmannii
TTTTGAATGATTCTTTTTTGTTGTTGTATGTTTTTGCTATTGCAAGTTTGACAGGTCTCATTGACCATTTCTCTAGAAATGCTTCCTATAGTTTAAATATAACCTGGTTCTTGGAATCATTGGATTGATTTCTATATTGTAAGTGGAAAGTACATCTATACGTTTGTTCCACTTTATCCCTCATAGTTATGTAAAAAAAATTCCCCTTTTGATTAATCTCCAACACCACTCCATATGAGCCAAGGACCAATTCATCATCATTTACATCTTCTATATTAATTAATTTTGTTTTTTTATGATGGAATTATGTTCCCTCGTTGTTGGTGCCTGTAGAACATTAAACATATGTGAATTAATAGATTGTTTGAAACATGTCATGTAATATTCCTAAGTATATTATTAATGAAAATTCAAAAAAAAAAATCATATTGAATAATATGTTTTCATTCACCCGATTCATCCCTCTGCAATTTTTCCATCAAGATTTTACGCTCTTATGAACTTAGATCGGAAATAATCTTATCGAGCTTCCTCATTTTGTGTCCCTTCATGACACACACTAACCAATACATATTAGTTAAACTTACATATAGTTCAACCATATTGGTTTTGTATAGAATTTACAGATAACCTGTCTTTTTTGTTTTCCTGGATGTGTCATCATTGTGTCGACCGAAACTTTTCTTATTTGAACTCTTCTCACTCACATTTTTATCAATATACAAGTTGTATCATTCAATGCAAAAATTATTAAATATATTTTATAAATAAATCACATAATTTTCAGCGAAAAAAATCGTTGTAACCGATGTGTTTTTTTATATACAAAGCACTGGTGCATTTATTACATAAAACGCACTGGGGCGTTCCATACAACAACACACACCGAACAATTTAATTTCTTTTTAAAAATATTGTGAATTACAACAGTGTGATATGTATAGAAGACATCACAATGACTACAGTAGAAAACAAAAACATAGCAAAACAATTAAAAATTCATAAAAAAAACAATAGAAAAATTACACACTAATGAGAAGAAAAATTAAAAAAAATACGTGACAACATTTTATGTGTTATTTAGATGAGAAAACATCAACGATATTCTTTTTTATGCACCATATTTTTTAAATTAAAAAAAAATGGCTTTATCGGTGCGTTCCTTATACATAAACGCACCAGTGAATTTCTATCGAAATGGCGCACTGAAAAACCGGAAAACGTTTTTTAAGAAAACGACAAATCGAAAACTGTTTAAAAAAATAAAAATAAAAAAATCAGAGGGCCGACTGCATTTGGGATCTGATGCAATAAGTGGTCCCTTTCCATCACATTCCAAACACTTATATATAGAAAAACAAACCCATTAGATCTAAAATACCTAAAACGAAAAGCCTTAATTATGAAGTGATAGAGGGATTTAAACCTTAAGGTGAAATTTTTCATTCACGTAAGCAAAAAAACAAGAAGGGTTTAAGGTAAATATGATTTTTTTTTCCCTGAATGCAGTATTTTGAGTGAATCACCATACCCTTCAATTCCTGATTTTCTGAATATTTCTATTATTCCAAAGTATTCTTCTGCTCCACAGTGCTCCCCGATATGTCTCTCTTCCAAATGTGTTTCTTGTAAATTTTGGAAAAATAATGAAAATATCAAATACCTTCTTAATATTAAAAAAACTTTATGAAAAGGGTTTAGAGTGAATCGCAATACCCTTCAAATTCTCATATTCTGAATAATATTGTGGTTCCAAAGTATTATGCTCCTACACAATTCTCCTCCCTATGTCTCTCTTGCAAGTCTCTCCCCTACAAAATTTTGCAAAATAATAAAATAGTGAATAGTTTTTTAGTATTTAAATGATTTTATGAAATTCGATTCCTGCTCTTTTTTTAATTGTTTAAAACAAATTGCGTTTTTTCTAAAAAAAAATTGGCACAACAGTGCATTTATGTAAGACACACTAGTGCAACCATATTACATTATGCACCGGTGCACCCATATTAATTGATGCACTGGAGACATATACTTTTTTTTATTAACAAAATCTTGAAACACGGTGTGGTCGATTTTTCAACGCACTGGTGCTTATTGTTAATATGTGCACTAGTGCATTTGTGGTTTATAAGCACACCAAGATGTTTTTAAAGTTATTTGAACTTGTATTTGCACATAAGATAGTATATTCATCTCAAATTATCTTTTAGGATGAATTCACATGACTTACAATACTTCAGTATACATTTTACGTTTTATGTCGCCTTATTTTTAAAAAATGGTTTCAAAACTATATTCAAACTCAGATTGTGATATGGTCCTCGAAATTTATTTTAGATATGTACATGAAAATTTATTGCTAATTTTGCTGAAATGCAGGGATAAAACCTTATTACATGATCAAATGACCAATTCTTCAAATTCCATCCCATTCCATATTGTTGAAAGTCCATCGTGGAGTTCTCCCTTTCCATCTCTAGTAATTTTAACTTATTTTATTTATGTTTCGATTATCTCATTGGATTTTTTTTATCCATGTCAATATGAATAAAAATGTATCCAAATTTGCAGGATCCTGATTTAGAATTGAGTTCAGAGGCAGAAAATATTCTAGTACCGGTTCAAAAACATCAGAAGGTCTTATCAGGAGCAACATACCGCAAGTAGTTGGTAGATGAAAATGGACAACCGCTTTACCCTGCCATAATCTTTGGTCGACGATGGTAATAATTGTTTGGTATAATGTAATTTGAACAAACAAGATATTGCATTGTGATTACTAATATCATCAATGTACTAATGTTCAATATTTTTGAAATTGGGATTCTTCTGATGATGAGTGACCTACCTACCATCTTCTGTTGCACCCCAAAACAATGTCAACCTGAGAGAAGGCTTAATGCAGGGTTAATCAATCCTAGTTTATTTCTCCTTGTATTATTCATACATTACCTGAAATACAAGTCTTCTAGGCATGTTAATCTTCTATAGGAGTCAAACAATAGCTACTAGAACTTCAAGAAGCTACCAGATCTAGACTCCTCCTGCCAATCATCGAATTTCCACACCTAAATGCATCACTACTAGGCACCTGCACTTTTTAAAACATCTTACCATGCTACTAAATATTTGGACCTGCACTCAGGTCTACAATTTCCTTTTAAATTTTGGTGTGCTCACCATCATCTATGCTTTCCCATATAAGCAATCTCATTCCAAAATTCATATATAGACAAATTAATCACCTAGAAATGAATGCTCTTCGCCAGAGAGAGTTATTCCCCATTCACATGGCAATTTGGTATAAAATGGAGTTCGATATTCAAACCAGAGCATACACGGTTCTTTAAACCTGCACATAATGACGAATTACCATGCTATTTCCTCCAAACCAACACCCTTCACTTCATAGTTCAATTCAACGCTTGGATATTTAGAGGTCGACTGCTCATACAGTGTGATCAGACCCTGAAATAGATCTCATTCTTCAAAGGAAATGAATCTTTTGACCACGCTTCATAAATGAATGCTCAAAATTGAATTTGCATGAAAAGAACAGACCACCCATACTCAAACTCGATTCACCTTCAACACACCTTCAATGGAGGCTACACAATTCAGTTGTATAATATTCCACCAGATTCACACCTCTTGCGATTAACACAGATTTGAAATCTATAAATTGACCACGCCTTGGTCATGGTTCGTTTTGCTGGGTATTACTATGTTTTTCCCACATAAGTTAATTCAATTTCTGGTCATCCATTCAGAGTGCCACCATAATTTAAAAATAGAGGAATAGTTTTCTTTCAACGCAACTACCATTCAATGACTTCATAACATTCTCCATAAGAATATCAACTCCAAGGATGAACACAATGTCTCCAACGCAAGTCCATTGCAACCACTAATCCTTAAATAATCTGGAACCTTCATGGATTCTACCTAGTTCCTTTCCAATTAGATTTCACCATTCTCATTTACTTCTTCCCATAGAAAGTCGTTCACACATATATGAGTTGTCTTTCTATCAAGATGCTAAATTAGCACACTAACTACCATATTTACCAGACATCAAATGTATTCACACATAACCAAACACACAAAGTCACACATAGTAAAAAGTGAACCTTATCTTCCATTAACAAAGAACTGTACATGCATAATTGAACCCTCATCTATCTTTCTGTGGCCAATCTACTCTTATAGTCCCTACATGATGCCCCTCATCTTACCATTAGATCCTTTCCAAAATAGAGATTTTTTCAATTCTTTCAACAAACTTCCTAATAACCAACAACTAATTCCTAAACTAACGCAACCATTTCTATTTTTAAGAAAACTAACTTATGAGTCATTCAAACAAACCCTATCTTCTTGAAATTCCACTAAAACTCTCTATTTCGAGTCATTCCCCTGTTTTAGTGATCTGTCACATAACTTGATGTTTACATTGACACCTATACTAGCAAATAAAAACACTTTTTACATGAAATCTTACAATGTCTTTTTGCAATAAACCCTCCTTGGGAAAATGTCTAGACCTAAAGGTCCAACTAGAATTTTAGCACTTGATCATGAGAGCTAATGCTCCTGCATCAAACTCCCAAGGTAGCAAGAAGAACATGATCTCCTAATCATGAACCTTCAATCTTTATCTTTCCTCCAGCTGCAATCTTCCAGGCTTTCACACCTTCTGTTGTAATACTCCATTGTCCTTACCTTCACTGTTCTTCACTTTCCTATCATCTTCACAGTGGAATGCTTTCTTCATTCTATTGTATCTCTTCTTAGGTATATGCATTAGCTCCCTTAGTTCACCTATGGTCTTTTCCAATTCATTTTACTACTGCAAACAACTCTTGTCTTCTTCATTATATTGCCACTGCACTCTGCTGCACTTTATCCATTCATCTCGAAAGTGTTGATTGTTTTCTTCATCTCTTCTTGCTTCAATTTCTTCTTTTACTCCTGAGATTGCTTCAAATGTTGTACCAGATATTTCTGTAGATATTGCTGCCACCCAAAATTCCTGAATATCCTTGAAGATATCTACCTCTGCAATATCCCTCTTCTGCTCCTTGTCTGCAATTTTACTTTCAAAAAGTAAATTGTCCTCCAAGTTCCTAACTGTAGGAACATACTTTCTCACAGTTCTTTGTATACCAACAATCTTATCATTAATATGTATACTAGCATATACTTCTTCCTCAACTACAGCTTGAGACATTCTTTTGTCAATGTTTTCAATTCCTTTCAACAATCCAATTTCTACTTGAATTCTCACAATCACAATATCACTATGATGCCTATTATTTCCAGCATAACACTTCTCCTCTTTCTTGACAACATCCAAAAATTGTCTTTCAGTTCCTTGACAATTATATTTCAATTCTAGGATTAATTCCTCTTTAGCTTGAGACACATCTACCTCATATTCATCCAACTTCAATTGTACATTAAGAATATTCATTCTCTAACTTGTTAGTCTATTCTCTAAAAGACTGAGCTCATTCCACAAATATGCCATCTCACTTGGAATGTCTTTTGAAAACTCTATACAATCCTTACAATCTTTCTCTTTGTTACCAAAGAAATCCTTCTGTGACACTACTTCTTCATCCTCTATCAGAATCAAATTCTGATCCTCCACCACTGTAACAACTCTAGATGTCTGTCCAACAGACTTCCTTTGGCCACTTAAGTAAGCCAATTCTTCCTGGTCTTCACCAATATCAGAATCCATCAAATGAAGCATAACTACTTCATCTCCATTAGGGTTACTTTCATCATTAAACAAGGAATTTATAAGCTCCTTCTGTTGCAATAATTCATCTTTGTCTTTATCTTAAAGACATTTGTTCACATACCTTACTTGGAAACTTTCATCTTCACTTAAGAAAACACCAAAAGATGGATTAACTTATGTACAACCTTCCTCTTGTTGTTCCAAGTCTACTACGAGACTCATAAATTCCTTAATAGTCTTGTTTTCAGCTTCCTCAAGAATAGCATTTTTTTTCTTGATGTCCTCCTTTACCTCTTTCTATTCTTGGCCATCATCATAAGCCAAGCCTTCCCTTTTTTCAACTTTTGCTGCATGTTGAAATGAAACACTTTCTCTAAACTGTGCATGTGCATTTGAATGAGAACCAACTATCCCATTTTCATTATTTTCACCTGCAAACATACACAAAATATTAGTTTTAAAACCATGAGACCTCTTGGCCTCACTTGAATTTTCAGCCTTCAAGTCTTCTCCCTGATACTCACTTGCCTTGAGTATCTCATCCTCCCACTGAGCATTCATCAGTTGATTTTTCCTCTTTTGTATTTTATGCCACCTTATCTTTCTTCTCATAAGGAAACCACACCTTTGATCTTCCTTCTCCTTTTGTAACAACTCCATCATGACTTCCATATGGACTTCTATCTTAGCCTTCTCTCTCTAATAATTTTCATCAGTCATCTACTTTCATATGCCATTTGTCTTGGCATATTCCTTCTTAAATTTTTGGTTGCCTCCTGAACCTCTGTCATGACTTTCAATAGTCATGTTCTTGAGTTCTTTCACCCTCTATGAGATGCACTAGCCCCTGTAGTAACAGTTCCTCCTTCTACAACTTACCTCACCAAACCTCCTTTGTGCTTGGTCCTTTGGAAAGAAATGGTCCTCTTTTAGAACCTCCTTGAGCACTCCTCTATGCTCCTTCTAGGATTCACACTCACAACTCCTCTGCTCTTGAGAACACATTTGTTCGCTTGTATTTCAATCCTCAATTGAAACACTAGGTACCTGGCCACACTTCACTCCCTCTTAGAAACCCTCATTACTTTCCTTCATCATTGTACTCAAAGACTGTGATCTTCTTGCTGAGATGTCTTCTCTTCTGCTACTACCCCTTGCATGCATACACTCCTCCCAAAGTAGTCACTTCTCTCAATAGCTTACTGCTCAGACTACAAGCCTCTTCCTTACTTGCATGCAAACTTTTCACTTCCTAAATATTCTTACAGACTTATTATCTGTTCTCTGTTCTTCACAAGAGCACTTTCTTTCTCTCTTGATCTCTACTTCTCTTCTTTTATACCCGCTCTGATACCAATTAATGCAAGTCTAATCCATCCTACTTTATTTCTCCTTGTATTCTTCATACATTACCTGAAATACAAGTCTTCTAGGCATGCTAATCTTCTACAGGAATCAAACAATAGCTACTAGAACTTCAAGAAGCTACCAGATCTATACATTGCCTACCAATCACTGAATTTCCACACCTAAATGCATCACTACTATGCACCTGCACTTTTTAAAAAATCTTACCATGCTACTAAATATTTGGACCTCCACTCAGGTCTGCAATTTCCTTTTAAATCTTGGTGTGCTCACCATAATCTATGCTTTCCCATATAATCAATATCATTCCAAAATTCATATATAGACAAATTAATCACCCAAAAATGAATGCTCTACCCCAGAGAGAGTCATTCCCCATTCACATGACAATTTGGTATAAAATGGAATTCGATCTTCAAACCAGAGCATACATGGTTCTTTAAACCTACACATAATGATGAATTAGTATGTTATTTCCTCCAGACCAACACCCTTCACTTCATAGTTCGATTCAACGCTTGGATATTTAGAGGTCGACTGCTCCTACAGTGTGATCAGACCATGAAATAGGTCTCATTATTCAAAGGAAATGAATCTTTTGACCATGCTTCATAAATGAATGCTCAAACTTGACTTTGCACGAACAGAACAGACCACCTATACTCAAAATTGATTATCCTTCAACGCACCTTCAATGGAGGCTACACAATTTAGTTGTATAAGATTCCACCAGATTCACACCTCTTGTGATTTAACACAGATTTGAAATCTAGAAATTGACCACGCCTTGGTCATGGTTCGTTTTGTTGGGTATTACTATGCTTTTCTCATAGAATTTAACTCAATTTTTGGTCGTCGATTCAGAGTGCCACCATAATTTCAAAACAAAGGAATATTTTTCTTTCAACGCAACTACCAATCAATGACTTCATAACATTCCCCATAAGAATATCAAGTCCAACGATGAACACAATGTCTCCAACGCAAGTCCATTGCAACCACTAATCCTTAAACACACTGGAACCTTCATGGATTCTACCTAGTTCCTTTCCAATTAAATTTCACCATTCTCGTTTACTTCTTCTCATAGAAATTCATTCACACATATCTGAGTTGTCTTTCTATCAAGATGCTAAATTATCACACTAACTACCATATTTACTAGACATCAAATGTATTTGTTAGCGTCGGAAGTCACTCCTGGATTGCTTGCAGGAGCAGAGCCCGACACCCATCAGTTTAATGTCATGATTTGTTTATAAAGGGATGATCAGATGGAGATAAAGACTCGAGGAGACATCGCTCTAACTCAGGGACTATATCTGGTATGCAAAGAACAAAGGAGGTCTGGAATCCTAACTTCAACTAGCGGGTTGATTAAAAGGTGAGCAGGTGGAAGACTTGATAGGGAGGGTGGAAAAACAACTTTGGGCAGCAGGCTTTCAGCGGTTTGCAGAAGAAAGACTCTGAAAACAAGATCCTCTTGGTTCAGGGCCTCACAAAATTGAAAGGGGACTTGACTGGATCCTCCAATTCCAAGTCACTCAGCTCTGGGAAAAACACAAGAACTGATTAGAAACATCGTAATTATTACAGTGATCCAACATACATCATCCTATAACAGCTACAACTCGACTGGATCCTCCAATTCCGAGTTGTTCTAACACAGTATAACAAAGACGTAAAAGAAAATGGCATTCATAAGGCAAGAAGTCTCAAAAGTCCATGCATAACCAAAGTAACAGTGCTTCATTAAAACTTTACAACCGGGATCTCTTCTCAACCATCAATCCTTTTCAAAATGGCGAAAACGCCTACATATACTTGGAACTGACTCAGGCGTTGAAGGCGCGATCATATCATGAATTCAATGCTTGATGTTGAGGAGCTTCTCTATCAGGATGGGTTGTCAATTTGCCTCAATCAAATCTGTCCTCTGCTCCCCTGTCATATGCCTCTTTAATTCAGCATGGATCGCGCTAGGGGGTAGCTGAGCCCTTTGAATATTGGACTGGCATGTGCAGGTTCCTCTGGTGAGTTGGAAACTTGGCGTGGATTTCTTGGAGAGAACCGATACAAGGGACCCTCCTGGGTACATTTTAGCCCGGACCTCCATACTTTGCAATAAATGGGTGACACGAGGCTTCACCCACCTTCATTCTCCTTTTCTGCTGAGTCGAAGCGGCTCTTTGGATCCCCGAGTGGAATCCCTGATAAAAACTTGACCCAGTCCACAGGTCTCTTCTTCTTTCCTCACGGTCTCCTGAACTTCATCGTGACCCTTTCCTGACCCTGTATCGGGTTTCGGGATTTCGTGTTCCCCGTTGTCAAGAGTTCTTGACCCTTTGAACTCCCGATCACCGATTCTCCAATGAACGCGTGTATGGGTTGGCCCTCCTGGCTATACTATGGTCCATACGACTACCTCTTATATGACCTGAGCCAAACCTCTGTCGGGGTTTCGGCATTTTCGATGTCTCGATACACAAATCCCTGGGACTCGCGATTCTCCAATTGCCGATGCGCCTTCCGTGCTAGCCCTTCAACTAGGCCCTGGTCCAAGTGACTGCTACCATATTCCCTTGATCATACTCTCCATCGGGGTTTCACGGTTTGCGATGCTAATGAGCACGCATCCTCTGGACTCGCGATTCCCTGAAACCCGATGCCTCATGGCCGTTGACCTGTCAACGGTTCGTTCCCTGTCACGAAAACCTGCCACCTGTCCTCCATGTTTGACAGTTGTTCCCCACCGATCGATAAATCTCGTATCACGATTCTGCAATGCACAAAACTCTCACTCCCGGGATCTTCGATATCCCGATTCCTGATGAAGCCCTCCTGTGGAGCTTTCGCCGATGGCGCTAGATGATATCGCTAACCAGAAATATCACTAACATTAGGCTCCATGGGGGATAGAGTCGTCCCTGTGATGTTCTAAGGACTCATTTTGCAGTTCCATTGCCTCATTGTTGGGCTATGGAGTCACTTACTAAGCTGAAACAAAAACAAAGAACAAAAAAGGCAATATTTACAAACATAGGAGCCACTAGAGGCTCAGACAAAATATTTTTTAAGAAAGTGCCCATTTACTGGGTTGCTGAAAACTTCTTCGCCTTCCAAATCTCGCAACTTGTATGTGTTATTTGAGAAAGTCTCGGAGATTCTAAAAGGCCCAATCCACAGGGCTTCAAATTTGTTGTGTCTTCCCTTATCTTGTTTAGGAGCATCCCATTTCAGCACCAGGTCTCCTATATGGAACCGCTCCTTCTTGGCCTTCCTATCGAAGACTTGCTTGATCTTTTGTTGATGGTCCTGAATCCTGTCCACTGTCTTCTCCCTAGCCTGCTGGACCTCTACTAGCTGATGAATCCTTCTGATCATGTCATTGGGCTCTTCTTGATAATCCTGGAAGAATTTCGCTATGGGAATGGCCAGCTAAGAAGGGAAGATGGCCTCGGCTCCGTAGACTAACTGGAAAGGGGAGAGACCTATAGATCTCTTTGTAGTCACTCGATCAGCCCATAGGGCGAATTTCAACTTTGAATTCCAAGCCCTTTTGTTGTCTTCCAACAACCTTTTGATGATCCTTATCAGGATTTTGTTGGAGGATTTCACTAGACCGTTGCCCTGTGGATAATATGGGGTGGAGTGAATCAATTTGATCCCGAACTGTTCATAGAACTTGGCTAGTGGTTCAGACCTGAAAGCGACTGCATTATCAGTGACAATCTTATTTGGGCAGTCGAACCTTGTGATGAGGTCCTCCAAGAATCCAATGATTACCTTGTGGGAAGCACTCCTAGTGGGAATAGCTTCAATCCACTTGGTAAAGAAATCTGTAGCAGTTAGGATCCACCTGTGCTGCCCACTGGAGGCAGGGTGAATTTATCCAATGAAATCTAGGCCCCACTGCTGGAAAGGCCCTGAAACCACCACCGGTTTTAACGGCAGAGACCTGAGTTGCTGCTTTCCTGCAAATTTTTTACATTTGATGTAGGCTCTAACCCTTTTCCAGACATCGGTGAACATGGTAGGCCAGTAGTACCCAACCCTGAGGATTTTTTGGGCTGTGGCTTTCCAGAAATGGTTCCCTCCACACAGGCCGCTGTGAAATTCAGCCACAATCATCTCGGCCTCTGGTGGAGTCATGCATTTCAATAGCACCCCCAGGGGGTCTTTCCAATATAACACTTGATCGATCAGGTAGTATCTGACTGCTTTGAGCTTCAGAGCTCTTGCTTTGCTTCTTTGTAGGCCATCTGGAGGTCACAGCTCCTGCAAAAAGTATATGACATCCTTATACCAAGGACATCGAGCTAATGAGGGCTCCCTTTGATGGTCTATTTCAGACAGTCGATCCTACTGAATACCTGAGCATTCGTTGATGAAACTTATCCCTAAAGCTTGGCAGTTTGCTTCAACCAACAGCCTGGATAAACCTTGTCCTTTGATCAATTTGGTGGGCCTTATTTCCAGGGCGAGTTCCAAGATTTTGGCTATCCATTTACTCCTTCTCCCGTCTATGTCAGGCTGAATAATAATATCTTTAACAGCAGCCGAGGGGACATAGGCGATGATCTTTGACTGCAGGATGTAGGTTCTAAAATATTTGAGAGCTTTTACTAGAGCATAATCCTGCTTCTCCATAGTGTCATACCTGACTTCAACATCCCTCAATGCTCGACTGAAATAAGCAATAGGCTGCTCTAGCCCACTATCATTTGTTCGTAATAGAACAACAGCCACTGTGTTAGGTGAGGCAAAGGAGAAGATAAGGAAATCCTTTGAGTAGTTGGGACTGATAAGCACGGGAGATTTAGTCAAGGCCTTCTTGATTTGTTCAAAGGAATGTCGTGATTGAGGGGTCCACCTTACTTCATTCTCTTTCTTTAACATGGTTGTTATCAGCTTTACCTCCTCAGCAAAGTTAGGCACAAACCTCCTCAGAAAATTAATTTTACCGAGGAAAGATTGGACCTCCTTCTTGGACCTCAGGATTGATAAGGCTTGTATCGCCTCAACTCTACTGGGGTCAATCCTGACTCCTTCTGCTGATACTATGTGGCCTAGTAACTTTCCCTCCTTCATAGCGAATAGAGATTTCTTGGGGTTTAATGAAATTCCAAACTTTCTACATTTCAAGAAAACTTTCCTGAGATGGCGACGGTGCTCTTTATCAGATTCTGAAAACACTGTGATGTCATCCAGATAAATGACCACGAATTTATCCTTTTCCCCAGTGAAAGCTATGTCCATGGCACGCTGGAATGTCGCCCCTACGTTCATTAGTCCAAATGGCATCTTGGCATACATGAATGTGCCCCATGGAGTGGTGAATGTTGTCTTTTCCCTATATTTAGGAAGAACAGAGACCTGATTGTAGCCAGAGAAACCATCAATCATGGACATCCTGGAAGCTCCTGTCACCCTCTGCAATATATGTTCCATCTTCGGCAGGGGGTAGTTATCCTTCCGTGAGTTCCTGTTCAGGTTTCTGAAGTCTACACAGAGTCGGATATCTCCATTCTTTTTCCTTACTGGCACGAAGTTGGCCACCCACTCTGAATATCTCAGTGGAACAATGATCTGAGCTTGAAGCAACTTCTTCACTTCCCTCTCCATGATAGGCAGCAGCATGGGATTGATCTGTCTCAGCTTCTACCTGAATGGCCTTGCCTCCTCATTTAATGGAATTTTATGCTCGATGACAGAGGTGTCATAGGTTTTAAGGTCTTCGTAGGTCCAGGAAAACACATCAACAAATTCCCTCAAAAGTCCAATGTATTCAGACCTCTGCTCCTTTGTCAAACTTCTTGACAATTTGACATACTTGGGCTCACTCTCGGTCCCAATTTTTCACTTAATAGTACCAGCGTCCTCCTCCGAGACTTCTCCTTTTACCAACACATCATTTCTATCAAAAAGCCTTTCCAAAGGAACTAGTCCTCTGGGAATATGGTTGCTGGGCAGTTGTACAATGTCACGCCCTGCAATATTATTCAGAAAATTACTCCCATCGAGCTCTTCCTCTGAGATGGCGTATTGGTCTATGTGCATTTCTGAAAATTCCTTGACAGTCTCTAAGAACCTCTTGACCTCGAGATCTTCCTCGAACACCTTCCAATGTTTGACATTGTCAGGTATGGAGGGCCTGTATTTTACCTCTACATCATATCTGAATTTGGGTGGCAAAGGTACTTTGAAACTGCTAGTCGATGTAGCCAAGGAATCTACCATTGTGTTCTCCTCTCTTGGGATGAATGAAATGTTAAATGCCGAGAAGAAACTATCAAATAGGCCCCATACCTCATTTATGTAGCTTTTGAGTCGAGGATGCTTAGCATGATAAGCGTTTCTGATCTGCTGGACCACCAACTCTGCATCACCGAACACTGCTACTTCCTGAATTTCCATTTCCCTCGCAGCTCTTAATCCCAGAAAAAGAGCCTCATACTCTGTCACATTGTTGGTAGCTTCAAACTCTAATTTGTATGACAGAGATATGATTTCCTGAGCAGGTGACACAAAAACTACCCCAGCTCCAGCGCCTTCCTTGGAAGAGGCTCCATCAAAGAACAGTTTCCAGACAGGGGTGATGGAGGGAGGAAGTTTGGGGGAACTGGTGGGCTGATTTCTAAGTTTGAGAGGAGGCTCGGGGGCATGGGTGAGGTGTAGTAAACTGGAGCCTAAGTCAGTGTCTAAGGCAAATATGGGATGGTTGGTAGGGTTGGCCTCATCGCTGATTATATAGGCTAGTTGGGCTTCCCTGTATAGTCTTCTATGCTCTCCTCCAAACACTGTGATGGTAGCATATGTGAGGTCCATCTGCAAGGTTCCCCCCAGTCTTTTTATCCAATACCTTGATAACAACATACCGAACTTGGGGGGGACATCAACTACTACAATATCCATGACCACACTCTTCATGGGCAGCTGAAACAAGGTGACAACCAGGTCTTTAATAACTCCAAGACACTGAACTCTCCTGGAGTCAAAGGAATAGAGGTCATGATAGGCTCGAGTGACTTCTAGTCCTAACTCTTCCATGACAGTTTTGGGCATGAGGTTGTGAGAAGCCCCTGAATCCATCAACCAGTTGTGCAGCACCTTATCATGGATGTTCAAGGATGTGTAGAAGGGAGGGGATGAATCATCTCTATCTTCTACCATGGGACCTAGGACAACTGCTGGCTTTTCGTCTTGGAGGTTTATGGAGTTTGTGGGAAGGCATGAGGCTTTGGACTATAAAAGCTCAGAGAAGCGCTTTTTGAATTCGTCATGTTTAATCAGCTCAGTGAGGGGCACAGGGATCCTGATCTTTTGGATCTCATGGTCGAAGTTAAAAGAAGATGTAGGCTTTGGAATTTCTTTTATTTCAGGAACATGATTATGGACAACGGGAGAGAGGGGTTGGGCCTTCTTAACTCCGTGACCATCTGCTACTTTACTAGCAGTCTTCTCTGTTCCAATGGACTGCTCAGGAATATCTGGTGTTGTTGTCCTTTTGCTGGACCTCAAGTTGTACCTGCCTTGACCGCCGTTAGCCTTTTCTCCCTTTCTCAATTCATTTAGTTGACTGTCCATGAGAGACTCTTCATATGATGATTGAGTGAGATGAGGAAAAGGAGGAGTATCTCAAAGGCAATGGATTTCAGGCTCAAGTTCGTCTGTTTCCCCTTCTTCTCCCTCAACCACAAAATTGTTTTGGAAAGGGGCCTGAATTTTCTGGTCATCTCTGTCTCTTTGCATCATCGGGGAAGCGATATTGTTTGACCTTCGAAAACATCCTTTGTTCTCGATGCTCTAAGGGCCCTTGTATGCTTGCCTCCTCTCTACCTTCATTCTTTCCATCTCTGCAGACAGAGACTTCACCATCTTGGTTAGTTCATCTACTTGAAGGTGCGGCACCGATGGGCCAGAAGTTGAGGCTTCGGATTTTCCCTTTCTCCTGCCCGTGTCAGCCTTGCTCCTCAATCTATCGGCTGCTAATACATTGGATTCCACTTCTATGGCTACGTCTTGCATTTGAGCTAAGGATGCGGCTCTTCTTTCTCTCAATAAAAGACAGAAATCGGGGCCAAACGCACTAGCATAGGACATCTTGGCCGAGGCTTCTGATGGCTTTATTTCATCAAGAATCTTATTGTACATTTTATTGAATATTTTGGAGAAGTCAGAGATAGACTCTCCTTCCATCTTCTTCAAAGACCCGAACTCAGTCATATAATACATGAAATCCTTCTTATCTCCCCACTGCCTCAGGAAAGCATTATCCAGGGCTTCAATTCCAGCAATAGATCCGGGAGCTAATCCTCTAAACCATTTCCTTACCTCACCATCCAGGCTCTGGACAAAAACCCTCATCCAGACATCTTCATTTCCAATGTTCAGGTTGTCTGCATAACTGTAGAAAGTAGCCAGGTGTTCTTCCGCAGTTATGTCCCCTTCCCCGGTGAACTTGGGCATATATTTCAAGTAATCTCTAGCAGGGAAAGGATTCGTGGGCTGAGGTAAGATCAAGGGAGCATACCTATTAGCAACTATGACATCCATTCTATTCATAGGGGGATTAGCACCAGCCATAGGAATATTAGGTGAAGGAGAGCTTGGAGGAGAAGGAGTTCGCAAAGGGACTGCTGAGAATGAGCCTCTGATTGGAGTGGGGAACAAGAGGGGATTTAAGGAGAAGGCTATCGAGCTCAAGTCAGTGGGTGCTCCTCCTTGTACAGGAGTGGTTAAGCTAGGCATAGGGAAATATTTTGTGGTCCTGGGTCTATGCCAGGGTATAGCTTCAGGGGAGAGGGGAGCGACAAAGTCTTGTCCCTCTGGTCCCAGACCAGGAGAGGAAAACTCAACAGGAACACTCCCAAAATTTAGGAAATTGGAAACTGCAGAGATAGGCCTATTAAATAACTGAGGAGAAAAGGAGCTCCAACAGGAGGATATGGTGGATTACCTGGTTCGGTGATGGACGCTTCTTCTTCAGAGGGCTTTCTCCTTCTGAGCACCTCTTCTGGATCTATTTCGGGCGTAGCTAGAGGCAGTTGTGGATGAGACCACGTATGCCTACCTCTGAAAGCCACAATTAACAGAGCAGGTTCTCCCAGCGGAGTCGTCACAATGGAGTCACCAGGTGAAAATTAGAAATCTTGAAAGGCTCCGATAATCCGATGCACCTTCGGATTCAGAGGCTCAATGTCGTTCTACCCAGGGAAAATATTCAATTTCGTCCCCGGCAACGGCGCCAGAAATGTTAGCGTCGGAAGTCACTCCTGGATTTCTTGTAGGAGCAGAGCCCGACACCCATCAGTTTAATGTCACGATTTTTTTATAAAGGGATGATCAGATGGAGATAAAGACTCGAGGAGACATCGCTCTAACTCAGGGACTGTATCTGGTATGCAAAGAACAAAGGAGGTATGGAATCCTAACTTCAGCTAGCGGGTTGATTAAAAGGTGAGCAGGTGGAAGACTTGATAGGGAGGGTGGACAAATAGCTTTGGGCAGCAGGATTTCAGTGGTTTGTAGAAGAAAGACTCTGGAAACAAGATCCTCTTGGTTCAGGGTCTCACGAAACTGAAAGGGGACTTGACTGGATCCTCCAATTCCAAGTCACTCAGCGCTGGGAAAAACACAAGAACTGATTAGAAACATCGTAACTATTACAGTGATCCAACATACATCATCCTATAATAGCTACAACTCGACTGGATCCTCCAATTTTGAGTTGTTCTAACACAGTATAACAAAGACGTAAAAGAAACTGGCATTCATAAGGCAAGAAGTCTCAAAACTCCATGCATAACCAGAGTAACAGTGCTTCATTAAAACTTTACAACCGGGATCTCTTCTCAACCATCGATCCTTTTCAAAATGGGGAAAACGCCTACATATACTTGGAACTGACTCAGGCGCTGAAGGCGCGATCATATCATGAATTCAATGCTTGATGTTGAGGATCTTCTCTATCAGGATGGGCTGTTAGTCTGCCTCAATCAAATCTGTCCTCTGCTCCCCTGTCATACGCCTCTTTAATTCAGCATGGCTCGCACCAGGGGGTAGCTGAGCCCTTTGAATATTGGACTGGCATGTGCAGGTTCCTCTGGTGAGTTGGAAACTCGGCGTGGCTTTCCTGGAGAGAACCAATACAAGGGACCCTCTTGGGTACATTTCAGTCGGGACCTCCATACTCTGCAATAAATGGGTGACCTGAGGCTTCACCCACCTTCATTCTCCTTTTTTGCTGAGCCGAAGTGGCTCTTTGGATCCCCGAGTGGAATCCCTGATAAAAACCCGACCCAGTCCACAGGTCTCTTCTTCTTTCCTCACGGTCTCCTAAACTTCATTGTGACCCTTTCCCGACCCTGTATCGGGTTTCGAGATTTCGCGTTCCTCGTTGTCAAGAGTTCTTGACCCTTTGAACTCCCGATCACCAATTCTCCGATGAACGCGTGTATGGGTTGGCCCTCCTGGCTATACTATGGTCCATATGACTACCTCTTATATGACCTGAGCCAAACCTCTGTCGGGGTTTCAACGTTTTTGATGTCTCGATACACAAATCCCCGGGACTCGCGATTCTCTAATTGCCAATGCACCTTTCGTGCTATCCCTTCGACTAGGCCCTGGTCCAAGTGACCGCTACCATATGCCCTTGATCATACTCTCCATCGGGGTTTCGCGGTTTGCGATGTCAACGAGCACGCATCCTCCGGACTCGTGATTCCCCGAAACCCGATGGCTCATGGCCGTTGACCTGTCAACGGTCTGTTCCCTATCACGAAAACCTTCCACCTGTCCTCCATGTTTGACAGTTGTTCCCCGCCGATTGGGAAATCGCGTATCGCGATTCTGCAATGCAAAAAACTCTCACTCCCGGGATCTCCGATATCCTGATTCCCGATGAAGCCCTCCTATGGAGCTTTCGCTGATGGCGCTAGATGATATCACTAACCAGAAATATCACTAACAGTATTCACACATAACCAAACACACAAAGTCACACATAGTAAAAAGTGAACCTTATCTTCCATTAACAAAGAAATGTACATGCATAATTGAACCCTCTTCTATCTTTTTGTGGCCAATCTACTCTTCTAGTCCCTACATGTTTCCCCTCATCTTACCATTAGATCCTTTCAAAAATAAAGTTTTTTCAGCTCTTTCAATAGACTTCCTAATAACCAACAACTAATTCCTAAACTAACGCAACCATTTCTATTTTTAAGAAAGCTAACTTATGAGTCATTCAAACAAACCCTATCTTCTTTCAATTCCACTAAAAATATCTATCTCAATTCATCCCCCTGTTTTAGGGATCTGTCACATAACTTGATGTTTACATTGACACCTATACTAGCAAATAAAAACACTTTTTACATGAAAGCTTACAATGTCTTTTTGCAATAAACCCTCCTTGGGAAAATGTCTAGACCTAAAGGTCCAAATAGACTTTTAGCACTTGATCATGTGAGCTAATGCTCCTGCATCAGAATATCAAGGTAGGAAGAAGAACATGATCTCCTGGTCATGAACCTTCAATCTTTGCCTTTCCTCCAGACACAATCTTCCAGGCTTCCACACCTTGTGTTGTAATACTCCACTGTCCTTACCTTCATTGTTCTTAACTTTCCTAACATCTTCACGGTGGACCAATTTATTCATTCTGCTATAGCTCTTCTTAGATATTTGCATTAGCTCCCATAGTTCACCTATGGTCTTTTCCAATTTAGTTTGTTGTTGCAAACAACTCTTGTCTTCTTCATGATGCCACTGCACTTTATCCATTCATCTCGAGACTGTTGATTGTTTTCTTCAGCTCTTCTTGCTTCAATTTATGATTTTACTCCTGATTTTGCTTCAAATGTTGTCCGAGATATTTCTGTAGATATTTTTGCCACCCAAACTTTCTGAATATCCTTGAATATATCTCCCTCTACAATATCCCTCTTTTTCTCCTTGTCTACAATTTTACTTTCAAAAAGTAAATTGTTCTCCAAGTCCCTGACTGTAGGAACATACTTTCTCATAGTTCTCTGTATACCAGCAGTCTTATCACTAATATATATACTAGCATATTCTTCTTCCTCAACTATAGCTTGAGACATTCTTTTGTTAATTTTTGCAATTCCTTTTAGCAATCCAATTTCTACTTGAATTCTCACAAGCACAACATCACTATGCTGCCTATTATTTCCAACATAACACTTCTCCTTTTTCTTGACAACATCCAACAATTGTCTTTCAGTTCTAGGATTAATTCCTCTTTAGCATGAGATACATATGTCTCATCTTCATCCAACTTCAATTGTACATTCAGAATATTCATTCTTTGACTTGCTAGTATATTCTCCAAAAGACCGATCTCATTCCACAAATCTTCCATCTCTCTTGGAATGTCTTATGAAAACTCTATACAATCCTTACAATATTTCTCTTTGTTACCAAACCAATCCTTCTGTGACACTACTTCTTCATCCTCTATCAGAATAGAATTTTGATCCTCCACCACTGTAACAACTCTAGATGTCTGTCCAACCGACTTCCTTTGGCCACTCAAGTAAGCCAATTCTTCCCGGTTTTCACCAATATAAAAATCCATCACATGAATCATAACTACTTAAGAAAACACCAAAAGATGGATTGTCTTCTGTACAAACTTCCTCTTGTTGTTCCAAGTCTACTACGAGACTCAGAAAGTCCTCAATAGTCTTCTTTTCAACTTCCTCAAGAATAACATTTGTTTTCTTGATGTCCTCCTTTGCCTCTGTCTGTTCTTGGCCATCATCATAAGCCAAGCCTTCCCTGATTTCAGCTTTTGTTGCATGTTGAAATGAAACACTTTATTTGAACTATGCATGTGCATTTGAATGAGACCCAACTTTCCCATATTCATTCTTTTCACTTGCAAACATACACAAAATATCAGTTTTAAAACCATGAGACCTCTTGGCCTCACTTGAAGTTTCAACCTTCAAGTCTTGTCCTTGATAATCACTTGCCTTGAGTATCTCATCCTCCCACTGAGCATTCATCAGTTGCTCTTTAATCTTCTATAGTTTATGCCACCTTATATTTTTTCTCGTAAGGAAACCACACCTCTGATCGTCCTTCTCCTTTTTTACAAGCTCCATCATGACTTCCAGATGGACTTCTACACCAACCTTCTCTCTCTCATAATTTTCATCAGTCATCTGCTTCCATATGCCATTTGTCCTGGCATCTTCCTTCTTCACTTTGTGGTTGCCTCCTGAACCTCTTTCATGACTTTCAATAGTCATCCTCTTAAGTTCTTTCACCCTCTATGAGATGCACTAGCCCCTACAGTAACAGTTCCTCCTACTACAACTTACCTCCTCTATGCTTGGTCCTTTGGAAAGTATTGGTCCTCTTTTAGAACCTCCTTGAGCACTCCTCTATGCTCCTTCTAGGATTCACACTCACAAATCCTCTGCTCTTGAGAACACAATTGTTCTCCTGTATTTCAATCCTCAGTTGAAACACTATGTCCCTGGCCACACTTCACTCCCTCTTAGAAACCCTCATTAGTTTCCTTCATCATTGTCCTTAAATATTGTGATCTTCTTGTTGATATGTCTTCTCTTCTGTTGCTACCCCTTGCATGAATACATTCCTCCCAAAGTATTCACTTCTCTCAATAGCTTACTGCTCAGGATACAAGCCTCTTCCTTACTTGCATGCAAACTTTTCACTTCCTAAATCTTCTTACAGACTTCTTATCTGTTCTTTTTTCTTCACAAGGGCACTTTCTTTCTCTCCTGCTCTCAACTTCTCTTCTTTTATACCCACTCTGATACCAATTAATTCAGGGTTAATCCATCCTACTTTATTTATCCTTGTATTCTTCATACATTACCTGAAATACAAGTCTTCTAGGCATGCTAATCTTCTACAGGAATCAAACAATAGCTACTAGAACTTCAAGAAGTTACCGGATCTAGACTCCATCTACCAATCACCGAATTTGCACACCTAAATGCATCACTACTATGCACATGCACTTTTTAAAATATCTTACCATGCTACTAAATATTTGGACCTCCACTCAGGTTTGCAATTTCCTTTTAAATCTTGGTGCGCTCACCATCATATATGCTTTCCCATATAAGCAATCTCATTCCAAAATTCATATATAGACAAATTAATCACCCAGAAATGAATGCTCCATCCCAGAGAGAGTCTTTCCCCATTCACATGACAATTTGGTATAAAATGGAATTCGATCTTCAAACCAGAGCATACACGGTTCTTTAAACTTGCACATAATGACGAATTACCATGCTATTTCCTCCATACCAACACCCTTCACTTCATAGTTTGATTCAACACTTGGATATTTAGAGGTCGACTACTCATATAGTGCGATCAAACCCTGAAATAGGTCTCATTCTTCAAAGGAAATGAATCTTTTGACCACGCTTCATAAATGAATGCTCAAACCCGACTTTGCATGAACACAAAAGGCCACCCATACTCAAACTCAATTCACCTTCAATGCACCTTCAATGGCGGCTACACAATTCAGTTGTATAAGATTCCACCAAATTCATGCCTCTTGTGATTTAACACAGATTTGAACTCTAGAAATTTACCATGCCTTGGTCATGGTTCGTTTTGCTGGGTATTACTATGATTTTCCCACAGAAGTTAATTCAATTTTTGGTCGTCCATTTAGAGTGCCACCATAATTTCAAAACAGAGGAATAGTTTTCTTTCAACACAACTACCATTCAATGACTTCATAACATTATCCATAAGAATATCAACTCCAACGATGAACACAATGTCTCCAACGCAAGTCCATTGCAACCACTAATCCTTAAATAAATTGGAACCTTCATGGATTCTACCCACTTCCTTTCCAATTATATTTCACCATTCTCGTTTACTTCTTCTCATAGAAATTCGTTCACACATATCTGAGTTGTCTTTCTGTCAAGATGCTAAATTTGTACACTAACTACCATATTTACTAGACATCAAATGTATTCACACATAACCAAACACACAGTCACAAATAGTTAAAAGTGAACCTTATATTCCATTAACAAAGAATTGTACATGCATAATTAAACCCTCATCTATCTTTCTATGGCCAATCTACTCTTCTAGTCCCTGCATGCTTCCCCTCGGCTTACCATTAGATCCTTTCCAAAATAGATCTTTTTCATCTCTTTCAACAGACTTCCTAATAACCAACAACAAATTCCTAAACTAACATAACCATTTCTATTTTTAAGAAAACTAACTTATGACTCATTCAAACAAAGCCTATCTTCTTGCAATTCCACTAAAAATCTCTATCTCGAGTCATCCCCTGTTTTAAGGATCTGTCACATAACTTGATGTTTACATTGACACCTATAATAGAAAATAAAAACACCTTTTACATGAAATCTTTCAATGTCTTTTTGCAATAAACCCTCCTTGGGCAAATGTCTAGACCTAAAGGTCCAACTAGAATTTTATCACTTGATTGTGAGAGCTAATTCTCCTTCATCAGGGATGAAATGAGAGTACAAATTGGGGAGGAAGCGTATCAAGAATGGTTGAATCAACCACCTATTCAATTCCCACTACGTCCAGATTCACCAATTAGGAATGACTACAACAATAGTAGTTCTTCAGAAGTTGGCAGTGGAGACAATAAAAAAGAGGTTGGTATGGATGATTACTTATGGTATACGACTGTCATGGAGACAATGTTGTTAGATGCATTCCAAAACGATGAGCTAGGGGATGATTCTCATATAAATGATACCATTTTCGAAAGCCTAAAATCTGCTTCCACCACCCCTTTCTTTGGACCTAGTGCTCGATCAAAGTCGACCCAACTTGGGAAAACAATTTTACTGTACAATGTGAAAACAAAGTTTGGCATGTCAAACGCATGTTTCTCGGAAATATTGAGGTAATTGAATGACAAGTGCCTTATATTAATTTTGAGAAATCTTGTCACACAATCAACATTAGAAATGGTTTCTTTTATAAACGTTAAATGACCTTGTACATTTCTATTTCCCACTAACTGTAGGATATTCAAAGATAAGGTTCTTCCTATTGATAATGTTTTTCTTGGTAGCTGTGAAGAGGCAAATTAGTTGTTGAAAATGTTGGGTTTTGATTATGTATCATATCATGCATATCTGAATGATTGTACTTTATATAGAGGAGAATATGTAGACAAAGAGATATGTCTGAAATGTGGGCATGATAGGTACCATAAATCAAAGAAAAATAATAAATCACATGGTCCTCCTCATAAGATATTGAGGCATATGCCTATAATCCCAAGGATTCAAAGCCTCTTTCGTTGCAAAGAATTAGCTATGTTGCAGGGATGGCAAGCCTCACACAGAAGTAAGTCGGGAGTTATGTGATTCCCAACATATTCAATAGCCATGAAGCATATAGAGAATACATGGCCAAAAAAATTCAACGATGAAGTACGAAATCTACGACTCGACATAACAATGGATGGTGTGAACCCATATTCCCTCCAAAACACCAAATTTTCTGTGAACAATGAACATCTTATGTTGGCTCTTATAGTCCCTTGTAGAAGACAAGTGAAGAATATGGATGTCTACCTACAACCATTGGTATATGAATTGAAGGAATTATGGGAATGGATACATGTATACGATGTATCAAGACCCATCGCAAAAAAGAGGATTTTTACATTTTATGGCATATGTGCTTACACCACACATGATTATCCAGGCTTAGTATTTTTCTCTGGTAATTAACATGTTTATTGATTTGTTTATATACGTAAAAATATTTATTTCCATATTTAATTCATTGTGATTGACACTCTATTCTTAAATCTAATGTGTTATGTACACAATAATTTCGCAGGTCTTGTAACTAAAGGCTATCATAGATGTAAATGTTTTGGACCTTCTCTGAAGTCTAGGTGGTCCAACCACCTACGAAATCCAATGTACGACTGCTCAAGGGTATTCCTCCCAGGAGAACACCCTTATAGAAGAGAAACATCCACTTTCAATGGTAAACCAGAGAGAACCAAAAGGCCTGCAATAATGACACCAAAAGAATGGCTTAGAGCATATGAGAGAGAGAAGGAGAAGGAGATTACATAAATGTATGATTCAAATGGGGATCCTATGTTCGATGATCCAAAATTATTCGAAACCTATGTTGAGAAATTTCCCATTGGGATGAAAAGGAAATCTATATTTTATGAGCTCCCTTATTTGGAGCATATTGAGATTTCCCACTTACTAGATCCCATGCATATATTTAAAAATGTTGCATATTCTTTATGGAGGCACATATCATCGAAATAAAGTGACACATTGGTTGTGAGGAGAGATCTTTTTTCTTCAAAAAAAATTGGCCAAGACAAGAAAGTAGAGGAGAGGTTGGTCCCTCTTGGTCTTTCAAATAAGGTGATGTCCCATGGATTTTGAAGAAAAAATATATTTCTATGGAAAATGAAGTTATATTGGATGTGAAGGTGCCTTCTTTATATGGGTCTTCCATACAACGTTGCTTCACTGTGCGTCAAGACCATTTGTCGGGGTTGAAATCACATGACCATTTGAACCTTCTAAAGGTACGACGTATGTCAAAAATATGATTTTATTATTTGTAATTTTTATTTTTACTTTTATGCCACAGGATAAAAATAAATAAAAATTTATGTGTTTACTTTGTAGTTTCATTATCCTCTACTCGTGCATGGGTGTGTGAACCATTACTTCCCCCATGATATAAGGCGTTCCATATCTAAATTATTTTCATTTGTACGTTGGATCACATCAAAGGGGATTCATATGGATAGCATTCCATGGTAGCGTCAAGAGATAGTTGAGATTGTTGGTATGTTTGAGAAGGAACTACCGCCGAGTTTCATGGACTTGCAAGTGCATATTCTAATTCACCTAGCATATGAGGTTGAATTAGTCGGGGTGGTCTCCTATCATTGGATGGTTTTTTAGAGAGGTACATGAAGAAATTGAAAGGATTTTTTAGTCAAAGGGAAAAAACCTGAGGGGTCTATGGAAGAGGGGTACATATCATATGAGTCTTTCTATTATTCTAGTGAGTACATCAAGCAGATAGACAACACACTAGGTGCAATGATTTGGGATGACAAAAGGGATGAAGACAAAAGATAAGGGGAGCTTCTCCAAATGAATGGAAAAATGCGCTTGATAAATAGTAAGTGACTTATTGTTTGTCAAATTTCTACACAGTAACTATTCACATTGAACTTCATATTGTATATTTTCATGATCTCATATGTACTATATGTTGGTTTGATTTCATGAATACATCAGCGAATTCAAAAATTGATGCCATCAATAAATTCATTATTTACAATTAGGAGGCAACATAGTTGTGGGTCGCATTGTACGAACATAAGAGAATGAAATGGGAAAGTGACAGGAAAGAATTCAGACGGTTGAATGGTAGAAGCATGCCTTATCTTGATCATTTAAAATAAAATATGTTAAAGATATGCCCCAATAGTTGGGTTGTTGACCAAGTTAGAGAGAAATATGGTGCATCCGGTCATTACCCCTGTGAATAATAGGATGCCCTAAACATAGGGATTGGTTGCAACAACTTGGTAATAATATTTTTGTGTACATAATTTTTAACTTAGTAACACACATTTGAATTGTAATTACATCTATATTATTTTATATTTTAATGGTCGGGTTATTAGACACATATTGACATTGTGATTTGTTCATTTTTTATAGGTGCATTTTTTCCCATCTATGTGGGAATATGGACATCATTTTCACACAGAGGATGTCGATGATGGACACATGACACAAGATTGTGGAGTGGAAGTCAAGTTCGACCAATATAGTCGTGCTAGCCATTGTGATCAAAACACCATACAGGGGAAGTTAGGTTACGTCGGAAAGATACAAGAGATAATTGGAGTGGACTTCTCTTCTTTCCAGTGTGTTATTTTTAGGTGAAAGTGGTGGGACACCTTTGATTAGAAAAATGTAAAGTAAGATCGTGATAGTGGGATGATATGTATCAACTCTAAATAGATGTGGGATGAAGCTAAGGAGCCTTATGTTTTCCCAAAACACTGCAACCAAGTGTTTTTTTACCCGGATTTGTTGGATAGGGATTGGTGGTTTGTATTAAGATACGACCCTAGATCAAAACA
>ML797475.1:79496-95906 GCA_009831015.1 Picea engelmannii
CTTCAAGGATGAGGTATTATGTGATGTTTCCCCACTGGATGTTTGTGATGTTCTCTTGGGCCAGCCATATATGTGGAAACACCATGCTATCTATGAGTCTTGACCCCGTAGTGTCATTATTACTCTGGGGGGTCATCTCTACAGGATACCAGAGGTAGTTCCAACTACTACCCCACCTAAACAATGCCGCAAGGTAGTATCTCATACTACAAAATTCATCTTCTCCACAATCTGTTCAAAGGGTGAACAAAAGGATACTGTAGCCACCACAGCTTTAGCCAAAGCACCTTCTATCCAACAGAGGCAGGTCGACAAGGTTGCAAAAAAGAACGAACATTCCTTTTGCACACAGTCATCTAAAATAGCCAGACTGGTTTAAAAGGTCCAAACCTTTCAGCCATAGGTTCGTGACAGATTTCCACAAACTAAGCAACGTGACTTCTCCAACAAGACAAGCAGCTCACCAAGATGCAGATTCAACAAATGCTTTTCCCTCTCCCCTGGGAACTCAACGCAATGGAGACCATTGCTTCCTAAGGATGGAGGATTGATCCATGTGTATATTGGGGGCCACCCACCTTTTCCAAATGGCTCGAAACAGTTTTCTGGCCATTTTGGCAATTTACTATTTTTAGTAGGTTTTAACTTTCGGGGCCATTTTGAGGGTCCAAATGAAGGTTTTTCAAGATCAAGGTTCTCAATTATAGATGAAGGAATAATTGATCCCCCAAAATTAATCTCCTCGACGATACCTTTCCAACGAGCTATCACACGCCTAAAACGAAGATCTTATGCAAAAGTTACGACCCCGGGAAGTTGATGCACCAACTTACCCAAACGGGGCCCACATGACTTTTGGCGCTTCATCTCCTAGGGTTAGGTTTTTGGATGTCTAGGACTTTTGGCATTCCCAATTATTGTAAAAAGTCCTCCAGAGCCTCATTGTAACCATCTTATTGCGAATGCGAGTAGCCGTCACATCTCTTCTCAGAGATAAGCTGCCACCATTCTAGCGAGTCTTTCACTCTGTATTTTTACACTCTCTGTACATTTCTTTCATTAATAGAAATCATGTATTACTATATATCTTTGACTCTTGTTATATTTCTGCTATATCTCTGTTATATTGTTGTCTCTCTTGCAATATCTCTGAATATTTCTGTGTTATATCTCCGCTCTCATTTCGTGCTGAAAATAATCCGGATCAGTTCGAATATAGCAAGTTGGGTCTCAAGCTTGTCTCTCTTGAGGACAATCTCTCTCGCATGCCCAAGAAACCCTCCATGGCGGAAGAAAATAAAAATGATGGAGAAGAATATTCTATTAATCTGTTGCTTGAGAAATGTTTCACGCAACAGAGGGATGAAATGATGGATATTTTTTCCCACATCCTTCAACACCTGTCGATAACAACACACGCGTCTTCAAGGTACAAGTTAATTTTCAATATTCTCGTATTTGAAGGAAATATAGATACAAATGTCCTAGAAAAATGGTTAAACCTTCTAGAAGGTTATTTCTCTATTCATAATTTATTCGACAAGGAAAACATCACCTTCGCACTCCATAAGGCTCTCCCCCATGTCAAACATTGGTGGGAAAATTACTAGGAGCAAAGTTCCACAATGGAGTATTGAATATATGGGTCCAAGCCCACTTGGTATTTTTTTTTGGATGCGGTCAAGACACAATACTACCCTGTTAGAAACTATGACGACCAGTACATGAGATGGACCACACTGCGGCAAGAGAGGGGCCAAGCAGTGTTAGGTTTCACCAATACCTTCCATACATTGCGCACCAATATGGGTATCAAAGAATTCGAGTGACATTTAATTCTGAAATATTGTGGGGATTTACACAGATACATACAAACTAAAATGGATTTTTTGTACATCTCATCACTGGGTGTTTCTTATCGATATGATGTTAAAATTGAGCATAAATTTAAGAACCAAAATAAGCAGGAATTTGGGTCTGCAAATCTGCAAAAACCAAAGTATGGTAAAGACGGACCTAACAACCAGCCTTCATAAAACCAGTCCAAGCCACATGAAAATAAGGTTAAAGGAAAGATGAAGAAGGACACTAGAAAATGGTGCGATTTCCAGAAAATCTCGTGGCACAACACTGATGAATGTCGCTCAAATCAGTCATTGCTGACCAAGATCAAAGACAATGAGCCAAACCATGATTCAAAATCTAATTCAGAAAATACTAGTAGAAGACAGATCATCAAAACAGACCCCAGTGCTATTGTTGTGACCGCAACAATTCAACTAGAAGAACCAACTGATCTTGAAAAGGGGGAACACCTTTTTCATTCACGAATGTGGTTGAAGGGGACCCTGATACATTTTATTGTTGATAGTGGAATCCATAAGAACCTCATCTCAGCGTAGGTCATCAAATAGTTGGGATTGTCGACAACACCACACCCGCAACCATACAACATTGGGTGACTTCATAACGGACGAGACCTACATGTCAACCAACAATGTCGATTGTCATACAACATCCAACCCTTCAAGGATGAGGTATTATGTGATGTTTCCCCACTGGATGTTTGTGGTGTTTTGTTGGGCCATCCATATATGTGGAAGCACCATGCTATTTATGAGTCTCGACCCCGTAGTGTCATTTTTACTCCGGGGGTCATCTCTACAGGATACCAAATATAGTTCCAACTACTGTCCCACCTAAATAGTGCCGCAAGGTAGTATCTCATACTACAAAATTCATCTTCTTCACAGTCTATTCAAAAGGTGAACAGAGGAACACTGCAACCACTACAACCTTAGTCCAAGCACTTTCTGTCTAGCAGAAGAAGGTCAGTAAGATTGAAGCAAAGCACAATTATTATTCTACACACGGTCATTTCATGTAGCCATACTGGTTAAAAAGGTTTGACCCCTCTAGCCATAAGTTCATGACAACCTTCAACAAGCTACGTAGCGCAACTTCTCTAGCAAGGCAAGCAGTTCATCAAGATGCAGATTCAGAAAATGTTTTTCCCTCTTCCTCGGGCACTCAACACAATGGAGATCATTGCTTCCTAAAAATGGAGGATTGGTCCAAGTGGATATCTGTGTTCACCCAGCTATTCCAAATAGCTCCAAACAGTCTTTTGGCAATTTACTATTTTTAGTAGTTTTTTGGTTCCTAAACTTTCGGGGCCATTTTGAGGGCCTAAATGATTTTTTTTCAAGATAGATCACCTCAATGATAGTTTAAGGTTCTCATTGAGACCCCTAAATGAATTTCCTCGATGGTACCTTTCCAATGATCTATCATGCACCCCAAACGAAGATCGTATGCGAAAGTAACGCCTCCAAGAAGTTGATACACCAAACTACCCAAAACAGGGTCCACAAAACTGTTGGCTTTTCATCATCCGAGGTTAGGGTTTTGTATTTTATTTATGTTAAAAGGGCCTTTAAAGCCTCATTGTAATCCATATTCTTGCGAATGTGAGTATTCATCACATCTCTTGTCAGGGATAAACTTCCACCATTCTAGCGAGTCTTTCACTATGTATTTCTACAGTTCTATACATTTCCCTCATAAATAGAAAATGTGTACTATTGTATCTCTATGTTTATGGTTATATATATGTTATATTATTGGATATCTGGTATATCTTTGTACATTTCTTTATTATATCTCCCCTCTCATTTCATGCTGAAAATAATCCAGATCAGTGGTATCAAAGCAGGTTGCTCTTGATAAATTTTCAGTGCATGTACCCGACGAGCTTCGAGTATAACAAGTTGGGTCTCAAGCTTGTCTCTCTTGAGGAAAATTTCTCTCACACGCCCAAGAAACCCTTCATGTCATAAGAAAAGAAAAACAACAGATTATAATATTCTATTAATCTATTGCTTGAGCAACCTCTCACGCGACAGAGGGATAAAATGATGGAGAACTTCTCTCACATCTTTCGACGCCTGCCGATAACAATATGCATGTCTTCATCAAGTGGATACTTTAGAAGCATCTTTTCTTCCAAGTTACAAATTAATTTTTATATTCCCATATTTGAAGGATGAATAGATGCAGATTCCCTAGAAAAATGGTTAAATCTGCTAGAAGGTTATTTCTTTGTTCATAATTTCTCCAACAGGGAAAACATCACCTTCTCACTCCTTAAGGCTCTCTCCCATGTCAAACATTGGTGGGAAACTTACTAGGAGAAAATTTCCATAGAGGAGTCTAGAATATATGGGGTCGAGCCCACTTGGGATTTTTTTGTGGATGCGGTCAAGGAACAATATTACCATGTTGGCAACTATGATGACCGGTACATGAGATGGACCACACTGTGGCAAGAGAGGGGCCAAGAAGTGTCAGATTTCACCAATACCTTCCATACCTTGCGCACCAATATGGGTATCAAGTACTCCGACCAACATTTGGTTCTGAAATACCTTTGTGCTCTGCACAGATACATCTAAACTGAAATGGGTTTTATGGACATCTAATCATTGGATGTTGCTTATCGATATGTTGTTAAAATTGAGCAGAAATTTAAGCACCAGAACAAGTAGGAGTTCAGGTCTGCAAATCCACAATAACCAAAGTATGGTAAATACAGATCTAAAAACTAGCCTTCAGAAAACCAGTCCCAGCCACAGGAAAAGAAGGGTAGTGGAAAGACGAAGAAGGACACTAGAAAATGGTGAAATTTCCACAAAAGTCTATGGCTCAACACTAATGAATGTCACTCAAAATAGTCATTGGTGGCCAATATCAAAGGCAAGGATCCAAACCTTGATTCAGAATCTAGTCTAAAAAATATCGATAGAAGACAGATCATCAATGCAGACCCCACTGCTATTGTTGCGACCGCAACAATTCAAACAAAAGAACGAGCAGATCCTGAAGAGGAGGAGCGTCTTTTTCATTCACAGATGTGGGTGAAGGGGATCCCACTGCATTTTATTGTTGATAGCGGAAGCCATGAGAACCTCATCTCAACAGAGGTCATTAAACAATTGGGATTGTCGAAACCACCACACCCGAAGCTAGACAACATCGGGTGGCTTTGTTGGGGAAAAGACCTCTGTGTCAGTCAACAGTGTTGATTCTCATATGACATCCAACCCTTCAAGGATGAGGTAATATGTGATGTTTCCCCACTATATGTCCATGATGTTCTATTGGGCTAGACATATATGTGGAAGCGTCATGCTATTTATGGGTCTCGACCCCATAGTGTCCTTGTTATTTTGGGGGGTCATCTCTACATGATACGAGAGGTAGTTCCAACTATTGTCCCACATAAATAGTGCCTCAAGGTAGTATCTCATACTACAAAATTAAAATTCTTCACAATTTGTTCAAAGGGTGAATATAAGAACACTGCAACCACTGCATCCTTGGTCCAAGCACCTTATATCCAATATAAGCAGGTCAACAAGATTGAAGCAAAGAACAACAATTCCTTCTACACACAGTCATCTCATGTATCTATACTAGTTAAAAAGGTCCAACCCTTCCAGGCACAGATTCATGACAGCCTTCAACAAGCTAAGCAGTGCATCTTCTCCAGCAAGGCAAGTAGCTCATCAAGATGCAGATTCAACAAATTCTTTTCCCTCTCCCTAGAAACTCAACGAAAATGACACCATTAATTTATAATGAGGGAGGATTGATCCAGGTGGATATAGGTGGCCACCCACCTATTCCAACTGGCTCCAAACAGTCTTTTGACAATTTACTATTTTTAGCAGTTTTTTGGTTCCTAAACTTTCGGGGCCATTTTGAGGGCCTAAATGACATTTTTTTTAGGATCGATCATCTCAATGATAGTTGAAGACTCTCACTAAGCCCCCAAAATGAATCTCCTTGATGATAGCTTTGAAATGAGCTATCGTGCTCCACAAATGGAGATTGTATGCCAAAGTTATGCCCCTGGGAAGTTGATACACCAAACTACCCAAAACGGGGTCTACAAAACTGTTGGATTTTCATCTTCTAGGATTAGGGTTTTGGATTTTATTTATGTTAAAAAGGCATTTAGAGCCTCATTTTAATCCATTTTCTTGCGAATTTGAGTAGTCTTCACATCTCTTCTCAGAGATAAGATACCACCATTCTAGCGAGTCTTTCACTTTGTATTTCTATAGTTCTGTACATTTCGCTCATAAATAGAAATTGTTTACTACTATATCTATGTGTTTATAGTTATATATTTGTTATATTATTAGATATCTGATACATATATATGTACATTTATTTATTATATCTCCGCTCTCATTTCATTCTGAAAATAATCTGAATCAATGGTATCGGAGCAGGCTTCTCTTGATCGTTTTTCAATGCATGTACCCGATGAGGTTCGAGTATAGAAACTTGGGTCTCAAGATTGTCTCTCTTGAGAAGAATCACTTTCGCATGCCCAAGAAATCCTCCATGGTGGAAGAAAATAAAAACAACAAAGCAGAAGATTCTATTAATCTGTTGTTTGATCAAGTTTTCATGCGACAGAAGGATGAAACGATAGACAATTTTTCCCACATCCTTCAACCCCCGCCAATAAAAATAGGCATGTCTTCATCAAGCGGCCACTTTGGAAGCACCTCTCCTTTCAAGGTACAAGTTAATTTTGATATTCCTATATTTGAAGGATAAATAAATGTGGATGCCCTAGAAAAATAGTTAAATCTTCTATAAGGTTATTTCTCTATTCATAACTTCTCCGACAGGGAAACGATTACCTTTGCACTCCTTAAGGGTCTCCCCAATGTCAAACATTGGTGGGAAACTTACTAGGAGAAAATTTCCACATAGGAGTCTAGAATATATGTGGCCAAGCCCACTTGGGATTTTTTAGTGGATGCGGTCAAGAAACAATATTACACGATTGGAAACTATGACGACGAGTACATGAGATGAACCACACTGTGGAAAGAAAGGGGCCTAGCATTTTCGAAGTTCACCAATCTTCCATACCTTGCACACCAATATGGGTATCAAATACTCTGAGCGACATTTGGTTATGAAATACCATGGGGCTCTACACAAATACATCCAAACCGAAATGGACTTTCTGGACACCTCAACACTTTGTGATACTTATTGATATGTTGTTAAAATCGAGAAGAAATTTAATCACTAGAACAAGTGGGAGTTCAGGTCTACAAATCCACAACAACATAAGTCTAGTAAATATGGACCTAACAACCAACCTTAAGAAAACCATTCCAAGACACATCAAAAGAAGAGTAACGGAAAGATGAAGAAGGACACTAGAAAATGGTGCGATTTCCACAAAATCCCATGGCACAACACTGATGAATGTCACTCAAAACAGTGATTGGTGGCCGAGATCAAAGACAATGAGATGAAACCTGATTCAAAATCTGATCCAGAAAATACTAGTAAAAGATAGATCATCGACGCAGACCCCATTATTATTGTCATGACCACAACAATTCAACCAGAAGAACCAACAAAACCTGAAGAGGGGGAGTTCCTTTTTCATTCACAGATGTGGGTGAATGGGACCCCACTACATTTTATTGTTGACAATGGAAGAAAGAAGAACCGCATCTCAGGAAAGGTCGTAAAATAATTGTGATTTTTGACAACACCACACCCACAACCATACAACATCGGGTGGTTTCTCCAAGGATGAGACCTCTGTGTCATCCAGCAGTGTTGATTGTCATACGACATCCATCCCTTCAAGGATGAGGTATTATGTGATGTTTCTCTGTTGGATGTATGTGATGTTCTGTTGGGCCAACTATATATGTGGAAGCACCATGTTATTTATGAGTCTTGACCCTGTAGTGTCATTTTTACTCTGGGGGCTCATCTCTATAGGATACGAGAGGTAGTTCCAACTATTGTCCCACCTAAATAGTGCCACCAGGTAGTATCTCATATTACAAAATTCATTTTCTTCACATTCTCTTCAAAAAGTGAACATAAGAACACCGCAACCACTGTAGCCTCAGTCCAAGCACCTTTTGTCCAGTAGAAGCAGGTTGGCAAGATTGAAGAAAAGTGCAAGGATTCTTTCTGCACATAGTCATCTCAGGTAGCCATATTGGTTACAAATCTCCAACCCTTCCAGCCACAGGTTCATGAAAACCTTCAACAAGCTAAACAGTGCAACTTCTTCAGCAAGGCAAGTAATTCATCAAGATGCAGATTCAATAAACACTTTTCCCTCTCCCTCGGGAACTCAACGCAATGGATACCATTTCTTATTAAGGAGGGAGGATTGATCTAGGTGGATATTGGTGTCCACACACCTATTCCTATTGGATCCAAACAGTCTTCTGGCAATTTACCAGTTTTAGCAGTTTTTCGGTTCCTAAACTTCTGGGGCCATTTTGAGGGCCTAAATGAAGTTTTTTTGGGATCATTCACTTCAATGATAGTCGAGGGCTCTCATTGAGACCAAAAATGAATCTCCTCAACTATACCTTTCCAACAAGCTATCGTGCGCCCCAAACGAAAATAGATCGTATGCAAAAGTTACACCCCCAGGAAGTTGATACACGAAACTACCCAAAACGAGGTCCATAAAACGATTGACTTTTCATCTTCCGGGGTTAGGTTTTTGGATTTTATTTATGTTAAAAAGGCCTTTAGAGCCTCAATGTAATCCATATTCTTATGAGTTTGAGTATCCCTCACACCTCTTCTGAGAGATAAGTTGCCACCATTCTAGCGGGTCATTCACTCTGTATTTCTACAGTTCTGTACATTTCACTCATAATTAGAAATTGTGTACTACTATATCTTTGTGTTTATGATTATATATTTGTTATATTATTGGATATATGATGTATCTATGTACATTTATTTATTATATCTCCACTCTCATTTCATGCCAAAAATAATCTGGATCAATGATATCAGAGGATGTTGCTCTTGATCATTTTTCAGTGCATGTCTCCGATGAGGTACGAGTATAGAAAGTTGGGTATCGATATTGTATCTCTTGAAGACAATCACTCCCACACTCCCAAGAAACCCTCCATGGTGGAAGAAAATAAAAACGACGAAGCAAAAGATTCTATTAATTTGTTGCTTGAGCAAGCTCTCACGCGACAGAGGGATGAAATGATGGAGAATTTTTCCCACATCCTTCAACGTATTCCGATAACAACAGGTGATTCTTGATCAAGAGGTCTTTTTGGAAGCACCTATCCTTTCAAGGAACAAGTTAATTTTGATATTCTCGTATTTGAAGAGCAGATAGATGTGGTTGCCCTAGAAAAATGGTTAAATATGTTAGAAGGTTATTTCTTTGTTCATAATTTCTTCGACAGGGAAAAGATCACCTTCACACTCCTTAAGGCTCTCCCCCATGTCAAAAATTGGTGGGAAACTTATTGGGAGAAAATTTCCATAGAGGAGTCTGGAATATATGTGGTCGAGCCCACTTGGGATTTTTTTGTGGATGTTGTCAAGGAACAATATTACCCTATTGGAAACTATGATGACTAGTACATGATATGGACCACACTGCGGCAAGAGAGGGGCCAAGCAGTGTCGAAGTTCACCAATACCTTCGATACATTCTGCACCAAGTTGGGTATCAAAGACTCCCAATGACATTTGGTTCTGAAATACCGTGGGGCTCTACACATATACATCCAAACTTAAATGGATTTTCTGGACATCTCATCACTGGGTGTTTCTTATCGATATGTTATTAAAATCGAGAAAAAATTTAAGCACCAGAACAAGCGGGAGTTTGTGTTTTCAAATTTGAAACAACCAAAGTATGGTAAAGATGGACCTAACAACCATCCTTCAAAAAACCGGTCTAAGACACATGAAAATAAGAGTAACGGAAAGAATAAGGACACTATAAAATGGTGTGATTTCCACAAAATCCACTGACACAACACTGATGAATGTCGCTCAAAGTAGTCATTAGTGGTCCAAATCAAAGACAATGAGCTAAACCATGGTTCAGAATCTGAACTATAAAATAGTAGAAGACAGATCATCTACGCAGACCCCGATTCTATTGTCACGACCACAACAATTCAACCAAAAGAACCAACAGATCTTGAAGAGGGGGAGCACCTTTTTCATTCACAGATGTGGGTGAAGGGGACCACGTTTCATTTTATTGTTGATATCTAAAGCCATAAGAACCTCATCTCGATAGAGGTCGTCAAACATTTGGGATTTTCAACAACACTACACCCACAACCACACAACATCCAGTGGTTTCGCTAGGCACGAGACCTCTGTGTCAGCAAGCAGTGCCAATTGTCATACGACATCCATCCCTTCAAGGATGAGGTATTATTTGATGTTTCCCCAATGGATGTCTTTGATGTACTGCTGGGCCATCCATATATGTGGAAGCGCCATGCTATTTATGAGTCTCGACCCTGTAGTTTCATTGTTACTTTGGGGGTGTAACACCCTGGTTTTAACCCTAATGAACTAGAATGTATTATGTAATTGTGACTTAGGTTGGTGAGCCGGTAAAGTTGAAAAGGGGACAGAGTGCCTAGGAAATGTAATACTTCATATTCATTAATAAAATACATCATTGGTTGCAAGATAGACAAGGACAAAAGAGATAGGGGGCTATGATTTCATGAGAGAGGGGACTTAAGGGGCTAAGTCTTTTTATTATATTTTATTTACCCATAATTGATTTTATGGAGAAAAGGGGTCACATGAGCTTATTGGGAGGAAATCCATGTGGTTCTTGTTTTCATTTAATTATATAAACCTTGCTTGTGGGATGTTTGGGGGTTTCTCTTGCTTAATCATTTTGTTTTAGAATTCCTCATTTCACTCTTGCTAAATTCGTGTGCTCTTGGGGGGGAGCATGGAAATGAATGGTTGGAGGAGGAGAGAGATTTCTATATGGTCGTAATATATTATTGATCATTTCAGGATGTAATGGATGGATGTGTGCATGAGATTCATGGCAGTTCCGAAAGAACTGTCCACAACTAATAATTCTTGGAGTTTCCAGAAGAGAGATTTCCTGACCAGTAGCACTAGAGCCCTGGAGAGAAATGGAATAGCCTGAGGGAATGCATGGCAAAGAAAGATGTTCATTTCTTTGGGTTGTGTAGGCTGAGGAGGAAAGAGAGCTAGAAATTCATATTTGTTGTGTGGTTGGGAAATCTGACAGCTAGTTAGCCAACTGTTGTGTGTTTTAGATTTGGCCTAGGACCTATCCTTGTGGATTCATATTCCTGGCTCGGGGGTGACCTATTTTTTAGAGTAAAAGAACAACAATGTATATGGTTGGGAGGAACGTCCTTGGTTTGCAACCAGTCGGTGAATGTTTACTTGCAAATATAAGTGCTCTTTGTGCTTTCTATACAATATATTTTCTGTTGTGTATTTAATTATCTCTGAGATGTATTTTTGTGTGCATGTATTTTTAATGTTCATTGTAGCATGAGGTGTAGAGGAATCCAATATAAACCTAAATCTAAGGAGAGGTAGCGTATTAGGTTGCACAGGTTCATAGCACGCATTGTTAAGACCTTTGGAAAGGTTGAAGGAAACCTCATGAGAGATAGCATTGTAGGAATCACGTAGAATCCAGAGCATCGTGCAGACATAGATCCTTGTAAAGGATTGTGGAATCGTGACCTTTCCCTTTTGAATTTTGGGAGCGATCAAAACCGTTGAATAAAGGAAGCTCTAGATCATTAGATCGAGAGTCAAGTAAACAAGAACCATCAGATTGAACTAGTCGATCGCCAACCATTGATCCAAGCTAGTAGGAGATAGAAAACTCACTTTGTTGATTATGGGAGGCATGGAAGAAGCATGAAATTTCGAATGTCGAAGTCACGAAATCCCACCGACCATCCTATCCGATAGGAATTTCAGGTGAAATCTCCATCGTTGATCATGGTCATCCGTTGTTGACCCTCCATATGTAAAGAAGTTTGAGTCCTATAAATCCCGAAGGATGAAGTCGTGAAATATCACCAGCCATTAGATCAAGGGAAGAACTTTTGGAGTAATTCCAACAGTAAGATCTAACATTAGTGGAAGGATAAAGTAAGCAGAGGTGTTAACCGACAGTAAGTGACCATCATTTATTTATGACCACTTCGGCAGGTATAACTCTAGGGAAAATTGAAATACTAGAGAGTCGTAGTATCCCAGAGTTCTGGAGTGTCGAAGCCTCGAAACCTCACTAACCATTAGATTGAAGGAAGAATTCAAGAGCAATGTCATCCATTAGATCACAAGTACAAGGATAGAGAAGTTTCAAGACTCCGAAACTTCACACTTTGGAAACTACTGGAGACTTTTCAAATCCATGAAGTTTCAAAGTCATGAAGTGCTAAAGCCACGAAGTGCAAAGCTACAACCATGACATTACGTAGGTTGTCACATCTGGAGTGGATGAACATGGATCGTTTGTTTGGTGGATGATGTATCTTATTCCATGTGGTGGGGGTGCCATATGGGGACATGTGTTACATGAATTCAGGTCCTTTTGCACCCCAACATGTCCATTTTAGAGTGACACATGATGCGCATACTATAGGTCCATGTCACCATAGGTGACATCAACATGCCATGTTATCTCCCGGATTACAGCCTCTGGGAATGTCCAACATCACTATTATAAAAGTGTCGAAGAACGAAGTAGAAAATTCACACAAACCATCGACCAAAGACCCCTTCGGTACTTTTCTCAACCGTTGGATCAAGTAGTGGAAGGAAGGCATAAGTATTTCAGTAGGTATAAATCTAGGGAAGTTGAACAACTGGAGAGTTGTAATGTATCAGAGTCCCAGAGTGTTGAAGTCCCGACAACCATAGATCAAGATCTGGTAGTATCCTTCCTGGTTGTTCAATCAAGAAGTGGGAGGACAAAGTAAGAGGGAATGTTAATCGGAAACCACCGGTCACCTACAATTTATGACTAGTTTGGCAGGTATAACTCCGAGGGAGTTTAACAACTTGGGAGTTATGATATCCCGGAGTCTTGAATTGAATAAGGATTGTCCATCGTGTTAATTCATAGCCATTGGATTAAGCTAGTGGAAGGATAGTGTAAGGGGAGGTGTTAACTGACGATAAGCGGTCATCGTCACTTTATGACCACTTCGGTAGGTTTCAATCTGGGGAAGTTGAACAAATCGAGAGTTGTGTAATCCCAAAGCCCCAGAGTGTCGAAGTCCCGAAATAAATATGGATCGTCTGTCTCAACACCGAGTTAAGTCATGATTGTTGATTTCATTAAAGTCGTTAGAGAATCCGGGATCATCCATCCCACGATAGATTAAATATAAACTGTCTGATCTACCAATGGAGATGATATAAGTACTTCAATGAAAGTTACTCCAGGAAATTTGGAAGATTGAAAGGGGAGAATGGCCGAAGAACTTGGTTCCAAGAGTCAATCTCATGATAAGGTAAAGGGGTTGATTAGAGGCATGAAGGGCCTAGAAGTGAACAATCTCACAGACAATTTCAAATGAGGTCCTATGTAGAAGAATAAAAATAAAAGTGTTAAAGGAAAATCGCTTAGAGTGGATAAGCTTGTAGTTTCGAGCCACAGTCACAAGAAAAGTGGATTGAAGGAAGAACATGTGAAGAATTCAAATTTTGTACCAGTTTGAAGGGGCTATGGAATAGTTTGTAAAAATTGGAACACAACCATTCCATTGCCGCTATAAGATCATGTTTACACAAAAAGGGTGAAAGTGACTTTTCCAGGAAGCCCTAACTTTTAGCTTGGAGATCAGATTGTGATGCAGGAGCATATCTCCATGCCAACCAGTCAACCACGTCAGCGCACACTCATTCATGTGCTGAAAAGGAGGTGCAGCCTCATTTTGAATTTGTATTGAATGTAATTTAATGTGCTTAGGCTGTTGAGCCATGAATTCCATGTCTTTGCGCAGGCTGTAGATAGGATCGACCTTTATTGTAGATTGGCTGAGATCTAGGTCCGATGCTGGACTAGACAGCCCCATTCATTGTAATTAAATAGGGTAGGTGTACCTGGAGGGAAGCGCTGAGAGAACCTCAGGTAAAAGAGATAGGGAGGTCTCATTTTGAAAAAAAAAAGAGAGAAGTACATGTAGATAGAGTGCATGTAGAGCCAAGGAGAGCTCGAGAACACCATTGTAAAATATACAGGCATTTGCCATTATTAATAAAAATAGCATTTTTTCCTGCATCTGATCTGTGTTGAATGGATGTCTGTGTGTGTTCGTCGTATATGTTGTATGTGGGTGTGTTGTTATCATGCCATTTTCAGGGAGTGTGTTTGATTTCAGGTTGAGAGTCTTTGAGGGTTCATGCCATGAGGGCGTGACAGAGTGTTGAGACTTTGAATCCCAGTGCACAGAGGATGCACTTCTGAACTCGTGAGGAGTCAAACAAAGATGTGCTGAGGGCACAAGCCTTGAAGACAACAACTCATACAGAAGGAGGACTTTGGGGTTGCTGAACACCTCAATAGTCAAGGCAGTGTAGTTGAGACACTGTTGTGGACAGAACCTTTACTGGGAGTTCTGTAGGAGCTCTACCCAGAGGGTATCGAGCGGGTGTACAGAAGTGCACAGAGGAAAGAACTCTGCTGTGACTTCAGAGAGACCAGAATTCTGTCGAGGATTCTGAGGAGCTCCGTCTGGAGGACGTCGAGCGAAGCGTGCAGATAACACAGGGGAAAAGAACTCTTTGAGTTCTGGAAGTTGGAGGAAAGGTCCACTGAGGGAACTTTCACTGGGTTGTTGAATACCCAGAAGTACTCAAGAAGAGGCTTGAGCAGAAGGATAGCTAGAGGAGTGCCTAAGTATTCTCCATCTGAGGGAGAAGAAGGATCAAACCCCCCCAAGGGGTCTGAGTGTTTGTGGAAGCTCAGGACAGATAGCGCTTTGAGCACGAAGACTCCGCAGGACTGCAGGAGCCAAAGAATCCCGTGAGGGTTCAAAGTGAAGCTCAGGACAGATAGCGCTTTGAGCGCGAAGACTCCGCAGGAGTGCAGGAGCCAAAGAATCCCATGAGGGTTCAAAGGACAGAAGCTCAGGAAGGGCATGCTTTTGCACGTATCAGCGAGACTCAAGTTGAGGGTTCGCAAGAGGAGAAGAAACGCAAAGGTCCAAGCCTTTGGGAACGAAGAAGAAACCAGGAGGAGCTCAGGAGGAGCGTACAGGAGGAAGAACCTGACAGTCGTCGGATATCAAGAAGAAATCCCGTCATCCGTTGGATCGGGAGAAGTAGCGGACAGTTTAACCTCAAGAGGAGGAGCGCACGGGAGAAGGGATCTAAGTCATCAGATCTCAGACCAATTCGCCGACATTCGTTGGATCGGCAAAAGTTGCACAAGGTTTAAATAGTCGGGATATCGGCCATCGGGAATTCGGGATTCTCAAGGTCGTAGGAGCCGGGCAGCGCAAGTCACGAAATCCTGACGGGATCTGGACCGTCCGTTGGCAGAAGGACACATGGCGAGGATCTAGTGCCATCGGCGTTTGGCGCATCGGGAAATCGGAATTCCCGTGGACACGAGATCGGGGAAATCCCAGGTGAAAACCCCGATATAATCAGAGCCATTGATTTCCAGAGGGACGCGTGTCAAGAGATCCCGTCATATCGGGATTTTGACATTCGGTGTTTGGCGATGCAAGAGTTGCATGCACGTCGGAATCACAAGTAGCGATTTCCTGAGTTAACGGGAGCCGTCGATCGTCAAGAGGACAAGTGGCGCGAGATCCTGAGAAGTCAGACTTCGGGGTTTCGGTGTTCGGCGTTCCCGCAAGCGAGAGTTCAAGCTCCTTGAAATCGCGACCGACGATTTCCCGAATCAACTGGAGCCGTCGATCAGGACAGGGACACATGGCGTGAGATCCCTGAGGATCAGGATTCAACATTCGGCGTTTGCAAAGGAAAGAGGTTTACACCTTTTGAAATCGCGACTGGCGATTTCCCGATTTAATCGGGACCGTCGATTTGAGCGCGGACAGGTGGCACCAATCCGGCGTATCGGGGTTTCGGCATTCGGGGTTTCCAGAGGCAAAGAAACTTCGCATTGTGGATTCGCGATCCGCGAAATCCTGACATGACGTGGTGTGTGGGACCGCGATCGCCAGTGGAGTACAGGTGGAAGCATATCGGAGTTCGGGGTTCGAGGATTCATAGAGTAAGTGAATCATGGCATTTCATGCGCCGATTCCCCGATAGTAAAATCTTCGATAGAGGGAAATGTTGACCCGTTGACCATCGGGGATCGGGGTTTTGTTATGTATGAGAATTGTGTTCGCGTGAACCGCGAACTCTCGAAGCACGATTTCTCGATATCCGAAAGGAAGATCGCCGAGGAGTGTTGTTGTGGGTAGGAGAACTCCCGAGAGGAGTTGAAGAGCATTGACTCTTCGGGCCTGTAGAGAAAGAAGGTCCTGGTGAGAGCAGGGAGGAACCGTGAGGGTG
>ML797475.1:103706-118639 GCA_009831015.1 Picea engelmannii
ACATCATCCTTCTTCTCTTGTCCATTCAATACTTTAGAACTAGGGAAAGAGTAGTATTCTGTCTCAGTTTGTTCCAGATCCAGGTGGATCTGGGGAGATTGGTCTGTGTCCGCACTCACGAATTTATCCTAGAACACCTATATAAAACATATTTGACAAATTAATAGTTACAAATTGTTACATGATTATGCTAACAATTGGTTTGGATGATTGAAGGTTGAGAAAATCGCAAGAATAATGGTATTGGGTATGGCATTGTTCTAAGTCATAATAAAGATCGATGCATGTGGTTGCAAGAGCCAAACGAATTATGAGTTGGAATCTCATGCTTGGAAACTTTATTTTCCTATATAAAACATATTTGACATTTATGATTGAAATTGTTATAACAATATCTCATGATGATTTTATTTTTATAATACATGTGAGATGTTGGTTATTGAAGTTGGAAGCTCACGAAAAAGAACGCTAGAAGGAAATTGAGCTTAATGATGAAGGCATGGAATGAAGAAATTCCAGTGGACTGAAGGCAACTCTGAAACTTCCTGGTTGAGTGCACTGGAGCCCTGAAGAGAAGTGGAATAGCCTGAGGGATTGCAGGGTAGAGAAAGGGGTTCATTTCTTTGGTTTGTGTAGGCTAAGAGTGAAGGAAATCTTGTTGGTTGAAATTGTTGCCAAAAATGTAAATTATGAATATCATTATACATGTTTTGGGTCAAAACGCCTATGTATACATGTTTAATTTTAAGCCAGAGTGCCTATGTATATAAGAGTTGGTTGGATTTCCTGTGTGGATTAAGGCCAAAGAGCCTAGATTTGTAATCTTAATAACATTGGAATGGTGTTGTGCACCGAGGACAATGCCAAAATAAGGGGAGGGGGATGTAACACGTCGATTTTAACCCTTTTGAACTAGAATGTATTATGTAATTGTGACTTAGGTTGGTGATCTGGTAAAGTTGAAAAGGTGTCAGAGTGCCTAGGAAATGTAATACTTCATATACATTAATAAAATACACTACTTGTTGCAAGAGGGACAAGGAAAAATGAGATAGGGGGCTATGATTCCACGAGAAAGGGGGCTTAAGGGGCTAAGACTTTTTATTATATTTTATTTGTACCCATAATTGATCTTATTGAGAAAAGGGGTTACATGAGCTTCTTGGGAGGAAGGCCATTTGGTTCTTTTTTACATTTAATTATATAAACCCTACATGTGGGTTGTTTGGGGGTTGGTCTTGGTTAATCATTTCATTTTAGAATTCCTCATTTCACTCTTGTTGAATTCATGTGCTCTTGGGAGGGGATAATGGAAACAAATGGATGGAGGAGGAGAGCCATTTCTAGATGGTTGTAATAGATTATTGATCATTCCAAGAGGGAATGGGTGCATGTGTGCATGAGATTGATGGAAGTTCGGAAAGAACTATTGAAAAATGAGAATCCTTGGAGTTTCCAGCATGGGGATTTCCTGACCAGTAGCACTGGAGCCTTGAAGAGAAATGGAATAGCCCGAGGGACTGCATGGCAGAGAAAGGTGTTTATTTCTTTGGGTTGTGTAGGCTGAGGGGGAAAGAGAGATGGAAATTTGGATTTTTTGTGTGGTTGGGAAACCATAGAGCTAATTAGACAACTGGTGTATGTTTTAGATTTGGCCTAGGACATGTCCTTGTGGATTCATAGCCCTGGCTCGAGGGTGACCTGTTGTTGAGAGTAAAAGAACAACAATTTCTATGGTTGGGAGGAACATCCTTGGTCTGTAACCAGTTGGTGAATGTTTACCTGCAAAGATAAGTGCTCTCTGTGTTTTTTGTACAATGTATTTTCTGCTATGTATTTAATTATATCTGAGATGTATTGTTGTGTCCCTGTCTGTTGGTTATTTGTTTTGCATGGAATGATTTTTATTTCTTTCATGTTGTAGCATGGATATTGATTAATGCATGTGAGTCTTTCATGCTTATTTTTTGAATTAATTATTATCAGAGTTCGAAATTGGTTCAGAAGTGAATTTTTGAGGTAGTGTGCCTAGCCTGTGAATGGCAGGGTACATTACAGTGGCTCATGTCTATAGGATACTAGAGGTAGTTCCAAATACTGTCCCACCTAAACAGTGCCACAAGGTAGTATCCCATACTACAAATTTCAGCTTCTTCACATTATGTTCAAAAGGTGAATAGAAGAACAACACAACTACTACAACCTCAGTCCAAGCACCTTTTATCCAGTAGAAGCAGGTCGACAATATTGAAGCAAAGGGAAAGGATTCCTTCTGCACACAGTCATCTCATGTATCGAGACTGGTTAAAAATGTCCAACCCTTCCATCCATAAGTTCATGACAGCCTTCAACAAGCTAAGAAGCACAACTTCTCCAGCAAGGCAAGTAACTCATCAAGATGAAGATTCAACAAACACGTTACCCTCTCCCCCTGGGCACTCAATGAAATGGAGACCATTGCTTCCTAAAGAGGTAGGATTGATGCAAGTGGATATCGGTGGAAACCGACCTATTTAAATTGCCTCCATATAGTCTTCTGGCCATATACTATTTTTAGCATTTTTTCGGTTCCTAAACTTCCAGGGCCATTTTTAGGGCCAACGTGAATTTTTTCTGGGATCAAACACCTCAATAACAACAAAAGGTAAAAGAAAAGAAAAGAAAAATGATGGATCAAAATATTCTATTAATATGTTGCTTGAGAAATCTCTCACGTGACCAAGGGACGATATGATGGAGAATTTGTCCCACATCCTTCAATGTTTGTCAATAACAGCATGCACATCTTCATCAAGCGGCTGTCAATGTTTCATCGAAACCTTCACAGGAGATCTAGCTAAATCAAGTACAAACAAAGCTTATCAAGAAAGGAAGAGAGACTCAATATGGAAGAATGAGAAAATATATTCACACTACTCCAACGAGCTGATGATTGATACATATATGATGATCAATATGATACAATGAATGAGTGAAATACACTCATATATAGGACATAAAATTCCATAATAGCATAATGCATGCATGCATAATACCATAATAGTGATGATATAAAATAGAAAGTCTAAAATAGAACTAGTCAGTTAACTCCCACTGAACTAGTGTGTCGAAAATAGGAATTTCTCCACCACCCCCTGAACATCACTATGGAGTAAAAAACGAGTCCCGACTATTAGGTACTCATGTACAATGCAACTAATGAAAACTGAATAAAAATGAGGAAATATGGAAAACCACGTGGGAACAAACCCCCCCCCCTCAAAATAAAATGCATCAAAAGAAGAAAATGGCAGTTGCTACACAATTGTGTTCTTCACTACAAGACGATCCCGCAAAGTCTGAAACTTCTGCTCATTGAAAGTCTTCGTGAAGATGTAGAAATATTTATGGATATGATGAAGTCCTTTGGAAACCTGTCGGGCCTTGTACCTCTTGATCCTGTGGACCCATCTGCACCTGAAAATATCCTTTTTTGGTGGAAGTGGAACTAGATTCCAAGTATGATTCTTTAGGAGTGATTCATACTCTTTTTGCATGGATGCTTGCCATAATGGATTTCCCACGACCTTATTGTAGGTCTGCAAATTAGTATATTGAACAATATAGAAATGCATTGGCATCATAGGTTCAAAATTTGAAAGTACATGAGAAGGCTCCCCATGCTGAGATCGAGTCCTACTCGAATCCAATGGATTCCCTACAAGGACACCTGCTTCCTGAAGTTTGAATTGTGCCCTCTTGGGCATTTGCTGAAGCTTTGGCCCTGGCTTCTTATCTCCTTGTACTACCTTCTTATTTCCATGTACATAATCTGAGTGTATGGAATCATCTCTGATGTATGAAACTGATGGAAGCAAAAGAGTATATGCATGTTGCACTAGAGGTGCATGCAAAGTAATCTCCTTATGTGTAAGTAGAAAAGAGGAGTCATCATCAGAAAACTTAATGAATTTATACAACCTTGACTTGTGATCCACCCCACCAATTGCAATAATGGAATTTTCATGCATGTTAATTACTGAAACTGAATCTGATGTAAATTCAACAGTTTTACCTTTCTGAGTGATCTAATAAACTGAGAGTTGATTCATAGAAATCGTTTGAACATGTAAAACATTCTCAAAATTGTCATTATGGAGTTCCACTCTTCCCTCTTCTGCTACTACTACTGGAGTATCATTCCCTATGAGAATAGGGGTTCTTAAGCATGAAATCAAAGAAGTGAAAACTTCCTCTTTCACTACCATATGATGTGATGCACCAGAGTCTATAATCCATGAATCAAATGAGGAATTAATTGCAACAAGAGCATGATGATTACCTTTCTTAGGAGCGGGATATTCTTCCTTCTTCTTCTTGACTCCCTATGGAATGAAGTTTCCAAGGTTGTATGTTGAAGTGCATGTGCCATAATATCGATTTGTTTCTTCATGCATGTGGATTCTTCATGATTCGGTTTATTGCAGTAAGTGCATTGCTTTCCCTTCTTCTTCTTATTGGAATCTAAAGAGTCTTTGTAACTTGAAGAATCGTTGAAGGGTTTGGAATATCCCTCCTTCTCATTCTGTTTCTCCTTTTTGTTTTGTTTGGATGATCATTTTCCATCATGCATGGTGAGTGCATGTGCTTTGGGATCCTTGATTAGGCCCATCTGAATGATTTTTTCTTGCTCGTGTGTGAGATAATCAATCAATTGATCCATGGTAAGCATCTTCCAATTTGTTCCCATGAGATACCTTCCTTAATGGAAAGTATAAATATAGACAACATATTCTGGTCCTAGATTGGACAAGATTGTTAGAACAAGTTGGTCCACTTTTTTATATTTATCAATACCACAAGTTGCTAAGCTCAATATCAAATATTTAAAATTAGTAAAGAAATCTTGTATATTATCAAAAATCCTAGGATCCAAGGTATTCAACTCTACCTCAAGCATATGACCTCTCATATGTTCCTACTTTCCAAATAGACTTTCCAAGGTGGTCCAGATCTCGTTTGGAGTCTCGCATGCAGCAACATGAAACCATAGATCAGTTGAAATCAATTCAAGAAGAATTCATGTGGATTCATCCTTTCGGTTCGCCCATATCATCTTCTCAATTGTTGATGTAGGTTATGTTTTTGTCCCCATCGTCAAGTTGTACAGTCCTTCCCTTCTGAGTTGGAATTATGATTTGGGATTCCAATCAAAATAATTGTATGGTGTGAGGATTACCACCAAGTTTGATTGTAGAATAGGTGTCGTATCCATCTCTCCCACTGTTTTTGAGAACCCCTAAAATTTTTCTCTCAATCTGCAAGTGAAAAACTGAGAAATCAATGCAGAAAGGGCACTTAAGTGAAAATTCGTATCAGTTTCAGGAGATGATATTCCGACTTACTTTATGAGAAAACGGTGAGGAATTTCGCGAAACGGTTGAAAACCCACTTGTAGAATGGGTCGATTTACTTCTCTTGAGAGTCGTTTTCTCAAAATGTTAAGATTTTGGGAGAAATCACTGCAGAAAGGTACGACCACATATTCGTATTAGTTTCAAGAGGCAATCTTTTGGCTTCCTTTCTAAGAAAATGGTGAATAATTTCACCACATGGTTGAAAACCCACTTGCATAATGGGTCTATTTACTTCCCACGTAAGTCGTTTCCTCATAAAGTTAATATTTTGGGAGATATCACTGCATAAATTTACGACCACAGATTCATATCAATTTCAAGAGGTGATCTTTCGGCTTCCTTTTTTAGCAAACAGTGAAGAATTTCTCCAAACGGTTGAAAACGCACTTGATGAATGGGTCATTTACTTCCCACATGGGTCGTCTCCCCCAAAAGTTAATATTTTTTGATAAATCACTACTGAAAGGTACGACCACAGATTTTGCTCGCCGAAACTCCAATTTTCCTTATTCTTTGGCTTGTCTGGCTTGCTCCAAGCTACGTAGCTCTAATACCATGTCAATGTTTCATCGAAACCTGCATAGGAGATCTATCTAAAGAAAGTACAAACAAAGCTTATCAAGAAAGGAAGAGAGATTCAATATGGAAGAATGAGAAAATGTATTCACACTACTCCAATGAGTTGATGATTGATACATAGATGATGATCAATATGATATCATGATTGAGTGGAATACAGTCATATAGAGGACATAACATTCCATAATAGCAGAATGCATGCATGCATAATAGCATAATAGTGATGATCTAAAATATAAATTCTAAAATAGAATTAGTAATTTAACCCCCACTAAACTAGTGTGCCGAAAATAAAATTTTCTCCAATAGCGATCACTTTGGAAGCACCTCGCCTTTCAAGGTACAAGTTAATTTTGATATTCCATTATTTGAAGGAAAGATATATGTGGATGCCCTATAAAAATGGTTTAATCTGCTAGAATGTTATTTTTTTGTTCATAATTTCTCCGATGGGGAAACTATCACCTTCACACTCCTAAAGGCTCCCCCCCATGTCAAACATTGGTGGGAAACTTACTGGGAGAAAAGTTCCCCAGAGGAGTATGGAATATATGGGGCCGAGCCCACTTGGGATTTTTTGTGGATGTTGTCAAGGAACAATATTACCATGTTGGAAACTATGACGATAGGTACATGAGATGGACCACACTACAACAAGAGAGGGGCCAAGCAATGTTGGAGTTAACCAATACCTTCCCTACCTTGTGCACCAAGCTGGATATCAAATAATCCAAGAAACATTTGGTTTTAAAATACCGTGGGGCTCTACAAAGATACATCCAAACTGAAATGGATTTTATGTACATCTCATCACTGGGTGTTTCTTATTGATATGTTGTTAAAATCGAGCAGAAATTTAAGCACTAGAAAAAGCGAGAGTTCAAGTTTGTAAATTCGCAACAACCAAAGTATGTTAAAGACGGACCTAACAACGAGTCGTCAGAAAACCATTCCAAGCCACAGGAAAAGAAGGGTAATGGAAAGATGTAGAAGGACACTGGAAAATGGTGTGAATTCCACAAAATTCCCTGGCACAACATTGGTGAATGTCGCTCAAAACAATCATTGGTGGTCAAAATCAAAGACAAGGAGTCGAACCCTAATTCAGAATCTGATCCAGAAAATACTCGTAGAAAAAATATTGTTGACGTAGACCCCACTACTATTGTTGCGATTGCAACAATTCAACCAGAAGAACCAAAAGATCTTGAAGAGGGGGAGTGCCTTTTTCATTCAGAGATGTGGGTGAAGGAGACCCCGCTGCATTTTATTGTTGATAGAAGAAGCCATAAGAACCTCATCTCGACAGAGGTTGTCAAACAGTTGGGATTTTCGAAAACACCACACCCACAGCCATACAACATCAGGTGGTTTCTCCAAGGGAAAGACCTCCATGTCAGCCAACAATGTCGATTGTCATATGGCATCCATCCCTTCAAGGATGAGGTATTATGTGATGTTTCACCACTGGATGTCTATGATGTTATACTGGGCCAACCATATATGTTGAAGAGCCATGTTATTTTTAAGTCTCAACCTCACAGTGTCATTGTTACTCTAGGGGGTCATCTCTATGGGATACTAGAGGTATTTCCAACTACTTTCCAATCAAAAAAAGTGTCACAAGTTAGTATCCCATACTACAAAATTCATCTTCTTCAAAGTCTATTCAAAAGGTGAACAGAAGAACATCGCAACCACTGCAGCCTCAGTCCAAGCACCTTCTGTCCAGCAGAAGTAGGTCGAAAATATTGAATAAAAGTGCAAGGATTACTTATGTACACAGTCATCTCATGTATCCAGACTTATGTAACTAGTCTGGATACATGAGATGACTGTGTACATAAGTAATCCTTGCAACACAACTTCTCCAACAAGGCAAGTAGGTCATCAAGATGCAGATTCAACAAACGTTTTTCCCTCTTCCCCGGGAACTCAACACAATGGAGAACATTTGTTCCTAAATAGGGAGTATTGATCCAGGTGGATATCGGTGGCCACCCACCTATTCCAATTGGCTCCAAACAGACTTCTAGAAATTTGCTATTTTAAGTACTTTTTCGGTTCCTAAATTTGTGGGTCCATTTTGAGGGCCTAAATTAATTGTTTTTAGGATTGAGGACCTCAATCATAGCTACATTCTCTCATTGAGCCCCCAAAATGAATCTCCTTGATGATACCTGTCCAACGAGCTATCGTACGCCCCAAATGGAGATTGTATGCCAAAGTTACGCCCCTAGGAAGTTGATACACCAAACTACTCAAAACGGAGTCCACAAAATTGTTGGCTTTTCATCTTCCAGGGTTAGGGATTTGGATTTTATTTATGTTAAAAATTCCTTTAGAGCCTAATTGTAATCCATATTCTTGCAAATTTGAGTAGCCTTCACATCTCTTCTCAGAGATAAGTTGCCACAATTCTAGCGAGTCTTTCACTCTGTATTTCTACAGTTTTGTACATTTCACTCATAAATAGAAATTGTGTACTACTGTATCGATGTGTTTATGGTTATATATCTATTATATTATTGGATATCTGATATATCTCTGTACATTTCTTTATTATATCTTCGCTCTCATTTCGTGCCAAAAATAATCTAGATCAGTGGTATCAGAGTAGGCTGCTCTTGATCGTTTTTCAGTGCATGTCCCTGACGAGGTCTGAGTATAGCAAGTTGGGTCTCAAGCTTGTCTCTTTTGGTGGAAATTTCTCTCGCACACCCAAGAAATCATCCATGGTGGAAGAAAATAAATATGACAGAGAAGAAGATTCTATTAATCTGTTTCTTGAGCAAGCTCTCACGTGACAGAGGGACGAAATGATGGAGATTTTTTCCCACATCCTTTAATGCTTGTCGATAACAACATGCATGTATTCATCAAGCGACCACTTTGGAAGAACCTCACCTTTCAAGGTAAAAGTTAATTTTATATTCTCGTATTTTAAGGACACATAGATGTGGATGCCCTAGAAAAATGGTTAAATCTGCTAGAAGTTTATTTCTTTGTTCATAATTTCTCCCACAGGGAAAATATCACCTTTGCACTTTTTAAGGCTCTCCCCCATGTCAAACATTGGTGGGAAACTTTTTGGGAGAAAAGTTCCATAGAGGAGTCTGGAATATATGGGGTCGATCCCACTTGGAATTTTTTTGTGGATGCGGTCAAGGAACAATATTACCCTGATGGGAACTATGACGACTAGTACATGAGATGGACCACATTGCGGAAAGAGAGGGGCTAAGAAGTGTGAGATTTCACCAATACCTTCCATACCAATATGGGTATCAAAGACTCTGAGTGGAATTTGGTTCTGAAATACCGTGGGGCTCTACACAGATATATCCAAACTGAAATGGATTTTCTGGACATCTCATCATTGGGTGTTGCTTATCGATATATGGTTAAAATAAAGAAGAAATTTAAGCACTAGAACAAGTGGGAGTTCAGGTCTGCCAATCTGCAACAACCAAAGTATGGTAAAGACAGACCTAACAACTAGCCTTCAGAAAACCATTCCAAGCCAAAGAAAAAGAAGGGTAACATAAAGACAAAGAAGGACACTGGAAAATGGTGTGATTTCCACAAAATCCCCTGGCACAACAATGATGAATGTCGCTCAAAACAGTCATTGGTGGTCGAGACCAAACATAAGGAGTCGAACCCTGATTTAGAATCTGATCCAGAAAATATTGGTAGAATATTGATCATCAAAGCATACCCCACTGTTATTGTCGCGACCACAACAATTCAACCAAAAGAACCAACAGATCTTGAAGAGGGGGAGTACCTTTTTCATTCATAGATGTGCGTGCAGGGGACCACGCTGCATTTTATTGTTGATAACAAAATCCATAAGAATGGCATCTCAGCAAAGGTTGTCAAATAGTTGGGATTATCGACAACACCACACCCGCAACCATACAACATCAGGTGGATTCGCTAGGGACGATACCTTTGTGTCAGCCAGCAGTTTTGATTTTCATACAACATCCAGCCCTACAAGGATGAGGTATTATGTGATGTTACCCTACTATATGTCTATGATGTTCTGTTGGGTCAACCATGTATTTGTAAGCGCCATGCTATTTATGAGTCTCGACCCCATAGTGTCAATGTTACTCTGGGGGATCATCTCTACATGATACCAGAGGTAGTTCCAACTATTGTCCCACCTAAACAGTACCACAAGGTAGTATCTCATACTACAAATTTAGCTTCTTCACAGTTTGTTCAAAAGGAGAACAAAAGAACACTGCAAACACTATAGCCTCAGTCCAAGCACCTTCTGTCCAGCAGAAGCTAGTCGACAATATTGAAACAAAGAACAAGGATTACTTCTACACATAGTCATTTCATGTAGCCATACTGGTTAAAAATATCCAACTCGTCCAGCCACAGGTTCGTGACAGCCTTCAACAAGCTAAGTAGCGCAACTTCTCCAGCAAGGCAAGTAGCTCATCAAGATGCAGATTCAACAAACAATTTTCACTCTCCCTTGGGAACTAAACGTAATGGATACCATTTCTTCCTAAGGAGGGAGGATTGATCCAGGTGGATATCGGTGGCCACCCACCTATTCCAATTGGCTCCAAAAAAGCTTTTATCAATTTACTATTTTTAGCAGTTTTTTGGTTCCTAAACTTTTGGGGCCATTTTGAGGGAATAAATGAAGTTTTTTCAAGATCGAGCACCTCAATCATATCCAAAGGCTCTCATTAATAGGCTCTCATTAATACCCAAAAATGAATCTCCTCAATGATACATTTCCAACAAGTTATCATGCACCCCAAACGAAGATTGTATGCCAAAGTTACACCCCTGGGAACTTGATACACCAAACTTCCACAAAACTGTTGGCTTTTCATCTTTTGGGATTAGGGTTTTGGATTTTCTTTATGTTAAAAAGGCCTTTAGAGCCTCATTTTAATCCATCTTCTTGTGAATGTGAGTAGTAGTCACTTCTCTTCTCGGAGATAAGATTCCACCATTCTAGCGAGTCTTTCACTTTGTATTTCTACAGTTCTATACATTTCGCTCATAAATAGAAATTGTGTGCTACTGTATATTTGTGTTTATGGTTATATCTTGGTTATATTATTGGATATGTGATATATCTCTTTACATTTCTTTATTATATCTCCGCTCTCATTTCGTGCCAAAAATAATCTGGATCAGTGGTATCAAAGAAGGTTTCTTTTGATTGTCTTTTAGTGCATGTCCCTGACAATGTCTGAGTATAGCAAGTTGGGTATCGAGCTTGTCTCTCTTGAGGAAAATTGATCTCTCACACCCAAGAAACCCTCCATGGTGGAAGAAAAGAAAAATGATGGAGCAAAAGATTCTATTAATATCTTCCTTGAGAAATCTCTCACACGATAGAGGGATGAAATAATGGAGAATTTTACCCACATCCTTCAACGCCTACCGATAAAAACAGGTGTGTATTCATCAATCGGCCACTTTGGAAGCACCTCCCCTTTAAAGGTACTAGATAATTTTGATATTATTGTATTTGAAGGACAGATAGATGCAAATTCCCTAAAAAAATGGTTAAATCTGATAGAAGATTATTTTTTTGTTCATAATTTCTCTAACAGGGAAAATATCACCTTCACACTCCTTAAGGCTATCCCCCATGTCAAACATTGGTGGGAAACTTAATGGGAGAAAATTTCCACAGAGGAGTCTGGAATATATGGGGTTGATCCCACTTAGGATTTTTTTGTGGATGCAGTCAAGGAACATTATTAACCTTTTGGAAACTATGACGACTAGTACATGAGATGGACCACACTGCGGCAAAAGAGGGGCTAAGAAGTGTCAGAGTTCACCAATACCTTCCATACCAAGATGGGTATCAAAGACTCTGAGCAAAATTTGGTTCTAAAATACCATGGGGCTCTAGACAAATACATCCAAACTGAAATGGATTTTATGGACGTTTCATCATTGGGTGTTGCTTATCAATATGTTGTTAAAATCAAGCAGAAAATTAAGCACCAGAACAAGCGGGAGTTTGGGTCTGCAAATCTGCAACAACCAAATTATGGTAAAGACGGACTTAACAACTAGCCTTCAGAAAACCAATCCAAGCCAAAGGAAAATAAGGGTAAGAGAAAGATGAAGAAGGACACTAGAAAATGGTGTGATTTCCACAAAATCTCATGGCACAACAACAATGAATGTCACTCAAAACATTCATTGGTGGCCGAGATCAAAGACAAGGATTTGAACCTTGATTCAGAATATGATCTAGAAAATATTGGTAGAAGACAGATCATCAATGCAAACCCCATTGTTATTGTTGGGACCGCAACAACCCAACCAGAAGAACCAGTAGATCCTAAAGAGGGGGAGCACATTTTTCATTCATAGATGTGGGTGAAGGGGATCCCGTTGCATTTTATTGTTGATATCAGAAGCCAGAAGAACATCATCTCATCAAAGGTCGTCAAATAGTTTGGATTGTCGACAACACCACACCCACAACCATACAACATCAAGTGGCTTCTCTAGGGGAAATACCTCTATGTCAGCCAGTAGTTTCGATTGTCATATGACATCCATCCCTTCAAGGATGAGGTATTATGTGATGTTTCCCCACTAGACGTCTTTGATTTTCTATTGGGCCAGCCATATATGTGGAAGCACCATGACATTTATGAATCTCAACCCCATAGTGTCATTGTTACTCAGGGGGGTCATCTCTACACGATACCAGAGGTAGTTCCAACTATTGTCCCACCTAAACAATGCCACATGGTAGTATCTCATACCACAAAATTCATCTTCTTCATATTTTGTTCAAAAGGTGAACATAAGAACACCGCAACCATTGCAGCCTCAATCCAAGCACCTTTTGTCCAGCAGAAGCAGGTCGACAAGATTGAAGAAAAGCGTAAGGATTCCTTTTGCACACAGTCATATCATGTAGCCAAACTAGTTAAAAATTTCCAACCTTTCCAACCACGGGTTTGTGACAGCCTTCAACAAGTTAAGCATCGTAACTTCTCCAACAACCAAGTAGCTTATCAAGATGCAGATTCATCAAACGCTTTTCCCTCTTCCCTAGGAACTCAAAAAAATGGAGACCATTTCTTCCTATGGATGGAGGATTGTTCTAGATGGATATCGGTGGCCACCCACCTATTCCAATTGGCTCCAAACAATCTTCTGGCAATTTACTATTTTTAGTAGTTATTCGATTCCTAAAATTTCGGGGCCATTTTGAGGGCCTAAATGAAGTTTTTTCGGGATAGACACCTCAAAGATATCCAAGGCTCCCATTGAGCCCCCAATAATAAATATCCTCGACAATACCTTTCCAACGAGCTATCGTGCGTCCCAAACATAGATCGTATGCCAAAGTTACGCCCCCGGGAAGTTGATACACCAAACTACCCAAAACGGGGTCGACAAAATTGTTGGCTTTTCATCTTCTAGGTTATGGTTTTGGATTTTATTTATGTTAAAAATTCCTTTAGAGCCTCATTGGAATCCATCTTCTTGTGAATGTGAGTATTCGTCACATCTCTTCTTAGAGATAAGCTTCCACCATTCTAGCGAGTCTTTCACTCAGTATTTCTACAATTCTGTACATTTCGCTCATAAATAGAAATTGTGTACTACTATATCTCTATGTTTATGGTTATATATCTGTTATATTATTGGATATTTGATATATCTATTTACATTTCTTTATCATATCTCCGCTCTCATTTCGTGCCGAAAATAATCCGAACCAACCGCACTGCCTAGTAGCCCTAGTGCGTCTGGCGAAATCCTGGCCGAAAACTTCGGTTGGCGCCTCTTGGGAATCATCTACCCCCACGTGATCATCTACACATGAGTCCTCGGCCTAGTAGGTTGATAGAAAAAATTATGCCTCGTCTCTGGAAACCTCTCAAAAAATAATCAAAACAACTCTTAGGAAAATGGGAAGTTCAACCTCCCACGTATCATAGCACAACAATTGTCAAGCACTATATGAAACTACCACAAACATATGGTAGAACATTTGATACATTGTGGTCGCTATACCAACGAATAAACATAATACAAAAGAGGGCAGCTAATGTGTTTCCCATCATTGGTAAAGTGGGATATGGTAGTCACTAAGAGTGAGAGTCACCTAACCTCCTCTGCGTCGAAAGAGGCGATTTTCAACTGTCCACCAGACACCTGAAAATCAACTGGGGATAGTACATCAACCCCAAAATATCATTGAGAGTACATGAGCTAAATCTCAGTGGAAACGCCTACTGGGACATCTGGGAACTGGGAAAATACTCCCCTTTCCTAGATAGCCCAGTGATAAAGTAAATATCCTCCTCAGTGGGATGGTACCACTGATTTGAACCCACACAGAAAGCCTGTCGATGGACATCCCATCGACGAATCAGATGCACCAACAACCTAGAGTGTCATTTAAAGGATGTAGCCTCCTCATAGTACTCAAGGAGGCCTACATCACTCAAGAGAACATGAGTCACTGCAGTAATAGGGCGAGGGTACAAATCTCTCTCCCTCTCCCTTGCCTCCCATTCTCATACAACATTGTACAGGTCCACTCTCTTATCATGTTTTTGTTTCCACTCTCTCCACTCACATATCTACATGATTAACATATGAAATACATCATCCTTACTCATACATAAAACATAAAATAAAAATCTATTGAATGATAAATTTATCTATAAATACAGAAAAATAACTTCCTTCAAAAAATAAGTTAATTTCATTAACGGTGCATCCGAAAAAAAATGACACACTGCCAACAGTGCGCATATAGATATTGTGAGCATCGTTCCTGGTGCGTCAGTGTAAACTAACACAGCGAACAAAATATGTTCTACTATGTTATGTGGTGCGTTGGAAAATAGTACTGCACCGGGGCACTACACTACAATATATATGACCCGATGCGTTACATTTATCCTACGCATTGCTTAAACT
>ML797475.1:118725-136181 GCA_009831015.1 Picea engelmannii
TTTAAAAATTAGCAAAAAAACGGTGTGTATACGTTCACTACATGCACTGATGCATGTAAAGAATGTCGACGCACCATCACATAAACTTTTCCAAATTTTCGATACAAAACTTTTTATGGTGTGTTCCGATCGTTACTATCGCACCGCGTATGGTGCCACCAAAATATTTAATGGGTGCATTGCAACACAATGTTACATTTCTCGACGGTGCATTTGGTAAACATGAACACCCCGATGCACATGTTTACCAACGCACTGTGTAAAAATATATCTGATAAGGGTTGTGTGCCATGTACTTTAACAACCCAGTGCGTTATCTATATTTTGACGCACTGCCCCACCATTTATATGATTTTCTTTGGTGCGTCATTAAACAGACGTACCAGTGCATTTATGTTTACCAACACACCACCGAGAAAGGTAACAAGGTACTTGGTGCACCCTATAAATTCACAGGTCCAACCGTAGGCGGTGTGAGCCGAGAGCTTCGAACGCACCACACAATTTTTTTTTATTTTTTAAACTAAAAATTTTACTCAATTTTAAATTTTAATCCGGTGAAAAATTAAGTTATGAAAAAACAAGGACATTACCTGGACGTTTTGTCGTCAGTGAGGTATGGTTGTGACGTACTAAAAAAAACTAAATTTTCCCACTGTTTGGAAAAATTCGAAATTCACACACCGAGCAATAGATGAAAGGAAGGAAACCAAGGAAAGCACCAATGGAAGGGTGCTTCAGATAGGAAAAGGTTGCACCAGTGCTTTTGAGCTCTACAACACTGAAAATGGTAAAAATGATTTTTATCATCAGTAATTGTTTTTTTATAAACCTTGTTTCGGTGTGCCCGATGAACAACCGCACCGAGGCATACATGTTTAATGAGTGCATCAGTTATATTTTAAAAGGAAAATGGCCCTATCACAATGCACATGTTTTTGGGCACGAGTGCACACCGGTGCGCTTACTACTACATAGTGCATTGCCATACATTTTTTGAAAAACTACAATGGTGCAATTTTTTTTGTTTAAGCATGACACAGTGTGGTATAATAATAGATGTCCTAGTGCAGTTTGTTTTACATATCACTTTGCGTAAATTTGGAAATTAACCCTAACATGGTGCTCCATATTGGATCACTGGTGCGCATAATACAATGGAGTGCACCGGAATATATTTTTTGACACAATCCTACATTGGTGTGTGAATGTTTTTTATTTAACCATATAATGGTCCACTCTACTAATAGTGCACCCGTGCTTCCAGTGTTACATTGTGCATCGGAGTTTTTTTAAAGAACGTTATTACGATGCGTCATTATTTCCCAGGGTGTCCTTATTTCCGTAGCGCACCGGATAATATTTTTCTTTATTTGAAATAACCCTGCTATGGTGCTCTAGTTTTGAGGGCACCGATGCGCTTGTTGTATAAACACACTGGTGCGTTATGTACTTATAAAATCACCGGTGTAAAAACATCCTCTAAAACCTCTGCCCTCTCACCTATGCTAGTATCATCCACTATAAACAGAGTTTTGGGATATTTTTATAGGGGCGTCCGAAAAAACCTCCGCTAGAGGATCTTTTCCTTGTAGTGTAATAGCACTTATTTTAAGAATATTTCATTTATCCTAAACATAATAAATCCTAGAAAGCATTACTAATTGTCGTAGAGAGAGAGAGAGAAAGAGAGAGAGAGAGAGAGAGAGAGAGAGAGAGAGATTTAGTCTCATTACAAGAAATGGAACCAAGTAATACTAAATTGCTTAACAAAATGAGATTTCTTTATCATAAGTCTAACAATATTCTTAACACAAGGCTAATTTTTAGTGAAACTTAGAAGTTTACATGGAACGTATGATTTCTAGGTAGTGGATTCAACATGGAGCAATAATTTAGAAATGTTATGTAATGAATGGTACCAATACAAGGTAAAAATTATGCTCAAGTGTGGCAAGAAATGGAGTAGGTAGAATGTCTTCAAATGATAAAAGGATAAGAATCATACCTGATTTTTTTATTATATTCCAAAGAAAAATTGAAGGTATATCTAGAGACAATCAAGATACTCCTTAGACACTTTTAGGTCTAACACAACCACAACCTACACACTTTCAAACCCCCCAAACACACCCAACTAATCCTCTTTGTTGTATTATAACAAAAAAATCATGATTCATTGCGATGGAAAAAATACAATTGGAACCTTACCTTTGCATAATTTACCTTGAGTATATCTTGTCATTTTCCTTATTCCCTTGTTATTGGAGGCTAAGGTTTAATGTCCACCTTTGGAAACTTATGTTTAAAGGATTTTGATACAATTCTTGTACCAGAGGAAATTAATGGTGTACCAAAGGTTCGATTTTCACCATTATATTTGTAGTTTTGTATTGTTACTTTTGAATCCTTGTAATTATTTGCAATCAATTTAAGTTTTCCAAAAAATATGCAAATAATGAAGATGGTTAGAATCGATCACTAGAACTCTCTTTCTATTTCAACTTGCTTTGTTTTCAATGCTAGAATATGTTTTCTCTAATATTACCCCCCAGCCCCACCCTCATATATGGTAGAATATTTTTTCTCCAATATTACCCCCCACCTCCACCCTCATATATGTTTTCTCTAATGTGAGGGTGGGGGTGGGTGGTAATATTAGAGAAAACATATATGAGGGTGAGGGTGGGGGTGGGGGGTAATATTAGAGAAAACATATTATGTCTTCTCTAATATTACCCCCCACCCCCACCCTCATACTCAATGTTGTTGAAATTTAGCAGAAAACAAGCTTCTTAACACAATGTATAGCAATGCTAAGACACAATTTTGAATCTTTATATAATTATACCCCAAAACCTCCAAGGCACCTACCCGGTAGGAAGAGGTTTCTTCATCTTCGAATTTATCTCAAAAGAAGACCGTGATCTCATCTTGAGGAGCGGGTCATATTTCATGGGGACGCAAGGCATGTATCTTAACAGATGGACGCTCGATTTCGACCCTCCAGTCGATGTCCCAAAGGAGGTTTCAGTCTAGGTCCGTTTGCCAAAATTACCAATTCACTGCTGGAACTACCAATATTTGCAAAAAATAGGAAATGGACTAGGACGGTTCATAGACAAAGCAGACACTAAAGCCCATTACTCTTGCACGAGGATCTACATAGAAGTGGACCTAGAAGTAGGACTGCTAGAAGCCGCCAAGCTCAAGGTGGGGGCATGGCAGCATTTTCAAAAGCTAGATTGCGAACAACTATCATTCAAATGCAGGAGTTGCTATGAATATGTCAATTTCCAAAGGAATTTCCCAAAGGCCCATTCGACAGACAAGGTGGATGGAAAAGGATGGAAACAACCCAAAAAAAGCAAAGAAATCTTGAAGCTGAAAGGGAAGAAAAATGAAAGCCCTGCCAAAATCCCTCAAACCACCCATGAAGCCCAGGAAACTCAGACAGAAGACAGGCCCACATGCAAAAGATTCGAGGCACTAGAAGAGCAGAAGAAAGATCCAAAGGAGAAAGGAAAAGGGGAAGCAATCGTCGATCCATAATCCCCTGAAGGATCATCCAAGGAAAAAGAAACAGAAGAAGAATACATCAGTCTAGCCTCAGAATCCGGAGAAGAATTAGATGAAGAAGAATTGGGAACAAGAAGCTCCCAAATCACAATAAAAAAATCCACCAGAGGAAGGAAATCTAAGAAAAAATAAAGAGAAGAAAAAACTTATCTAGATGTCCTACAAGGGTCCTAGAAAACTCTCAAAGGTATGGTAAACACTTGCAACACCAGAAAGCAAGGTCGGGCTCCAAAGGGAGCCAACGCCTCTCAAGCAAGTAAATAATGAAGTACATCTCCTAGAATTGTAGAGGGTTAGGCAACAAACTAAAAGAAGAAGCCTTGAAAGATATCATCTGTATGATGATGCCTGAGATCCTTCTAATCTAAGAGATGAAACTGGAGGAATCCGATATCCTCCAAGAAAGTAAAACCTTTTGGAAAAAAGGCCAAGGGAAAGAAGTAAGTGCCAGAGGCACATAAGGGGGAATCGACACCTTCTGGGACAACTCAAAGCTGGATCTGATTAAAGAAGAATAAAGCACCCACTGGATCTACTCTAAACTCCTCCACAAAGAATCGGGTCACCTCATTAGCCTCTTCAATCTTTATGTTCCAGTGTTTTTTTCAGAGAAACGAGTCTGTTGGGACTCCTTAAAGTCCTTCCTGAACCTGCACAATCCCGAGAATATAACAATAGCAGGTGACCTCAATATCACACTCTTTTATTCAGAGAAAAAAGAGGGCTCTCCAGTCAGAGATCCAGCCAGAGAGTGGGTGGAAGACCTCATCTTGGATTGTGACTTGGAATATATCAAGCTAGCCAGAGAGAAGTACACCTGGAAAAATAAAAGAATGGGCTCGGGGCACATTGCAACACATCTGGACAGATTCCTTGTCTAGTTCTCCTTCCCGACCCTCGGTTTAGCGAATTCCTCCAAAATTATTCCCATCTACACCTCAGATCACAAGCCTATCCTATTGGACCTCTTCTCAAAAGCTAACCTTGGCTCCATTCCCTTTCATTTTATCCCAATCTAGATCCATCAAGAAGGATTCCAGGAGATCGTTTATGGTGCCTGGAGAGAGAATGTCCAAGGCTCCCCATTCTACGTTTGGGAAGAAAAGTTGTGTATTCTCAAGAAAGCCTTAAAAAGTTGGGCTAGAACCCTCATGTCCCTAACTTCTAAGAGAAAAGGAGTCAAGGAAGCTCTCGAGAGCCACCAACTGAGCCTAGAAGAGGAAATACTAACCCAAGAGATGCTAAACCAAGAAGTCGATCTCCAAAAAGTGCTCCATCGTGCATGCAGAGAGGAGGAAGAATACTGGCGCCAGAAATCCATAAGTCTCTGGCTCAAATCCGGAGACAAGAACATGAGTTATTTCCACAAGCATGCAGAATTTCTAAAGATATTTAAAACGGTTAACGAAATCCAATCTCAAGGACAAGAGATTAACAATTTCGAAGGCATAAAGCAGGTTGTCGTAGACCCCAACTCCTATCCTTCGTCGCTAGTCTGACATCAAGTGCAGGATGAGGATCATCTGAGGCTAACGACCCCAATGTAGCTTCAAGAGCTCAAGAAAGCACTGGATCATATGGAATCCGATAAGGCCCCCTGGGCCTGACGGCTTTACAGCCCGCTTCTACAAAGCCTGTTGGCCAATCATCAAGGAAGATCTGCTAAGAATGGTCCAGAAATCCTAAAATTGTTTCAAAATTGGGGGAAGTACAAACTCATCATTCTTAGTGTTGATACCAAAAGAAAAAGGGGCGAGCAACTTTAGTAGATTCTACCCAATTTCCCTCTGCAACATGAGCTACAAACTAGTCACCAAAATCATCGCGAACATGCTCAAAAAAATCCTACCAAGCATCATCCCAGAAAACCAAGGCGGCTTCACCAAAGGGATCCAAATTCTGGAAAACTTAGTGATGGTCCAAGAAGCAATTCACTCTAGCTGTCAGCATAAAGAGAAAGGTATGATCATTAAGCTAGACTTAGCCAACACTTTCGATGGAGTAAGACACAATTTCCTCTTCCAAGTAATGAGAAAAATTAGATTTGCCAAAAAAATTATAAATTGGATCAAAGGTTGTATAGACACTATGTGGATCTCCCAATTGGTGAATGGTTGATCAGGACATTACTTCCAAGCCTCCAGGGGACTGAGACAAGGATTTCCACTATCTCTATTGTTGTACGCCATCCAAGCTTCAGTTCTAAGCTTCCAGCTAGAACATTGTCAACAAATCTTCTCCCTCTCGGGACTCGGAATGGTGACAAATGTCAAAGACATCAATCACGCGCAGTTTGCAGATGACACCCTCCTCCTTGGTGGATCCAGTGTTCTATCAGCTAGAAACTTCAGGCAGGATCTCGACCGATACAAAGAAGTCTCGGGCAGCAAAACCAATGGTCAAAAGTGTAAAGTCTAGGGATGGAATTGCTCACTAAGAGAGATGTTGGAAATCACCAGATTTTTAGAAATGGAAGGATCAACTACCTGGGATTCATTCAAATACTTGGGAATACCAATTTTCAAAGCAACCCCTAAGTTGTTTCATTGGCTTCCCCTCCTAGACAAAATGAAGCTATGCATTCAATCTTGGGGAGCAACATGGTTAAATCTTGCAGGGAAAGTGGTCATGCTGAAATCTGTCCTGACAAGTATCCCTATCTACCAAAACTCAATCCTTCTTGCACAAAAAACCATCATCAACAATATAGATACCCTGCTAAGAATAATTATGTGGGAAGGAGGAAAACAAACTTAGAGGAAACTCCACCTAGTAAGCTGGGAAAAAATAAAGAAGTCGATCCTAGAAGCCAGCCTTCAAATCAGAGACGTAGCTACCCAAAATCTAGCATTGGGGGACAAAATTATGTGGAATTTAATCTCCAGTAAATCCTCATGGAGCAAGGAAGTCCTGTGGAAAAAATACTTCCCGGGGAAGCTCATTAGATGCCTGGAACGCCCGCCGAAATTTCTCAAAGGTTCGTCAATTATCACACTCTGTCTCAGGTCCTTAGATCACTTCAAATCCAAGCTCACCTGGATCCTTGGCAATGAGAGATCCCCAAGGGTCTAGGAGGACTTGATTTTGCGGAGCCACCGATCGACCCTCAGGGATGCTTGTCTAATATAAAATCCTAGCTGCACTCCAATAACCGTCTCACACTATGGAACATATCTAAATGAGAAGAAAACGAGGTAGGTAATTGGAAAGAATGGGACCTGGGGAACTATCCAGAAACACATGAAAACAAAGCCAAAACTCTGTTCGAGAAGTTGCAAGGGAAAGCCCCCCTGAAAACCTCAGCCAGTGATAAAAGAGGTTGGGTCACAGCCACTGGAATTTACTCTGCAGCCGCAGGTTACAAGGCTCTTCAGGCAATCCCTTACATTCCCCCTGATCCAACGTCGTGGAAGATTATCTAGTCCCACAAGTCAATCCCTAAAATCGACATGTTCACTTGGACAATGGCACACAAAAGCATTGCGACAAGTGAAAATTTAAGAAGAAGAGGTTGGAAAGACCCCTCAAGATTCCCTCTCTACATGTCTGAAGAGGAAACTACTGACCACTTGCTACTTACTTGCCCCTATGCAAAAGAGGTGTGGGAGAATGTAGTAAATCTTGGTCCAGACAAATTAACGCTGGCCTCCAAGACTTCGGATCTCCTAAGCACTTGGGCGAACCGCTCCTCATTATCCATGAGGAAAAAGGATCTACTCAAAGCAAGTTGGATGTGGCTTCCCAAGTTTGTAATGTGGAAAATCTGGTTGGAAAGAAACAATGGGATTTTCAATGAGAAAAACTACAACCCAATCCAAGTGGAAATGAAGACAAAGGCACTTCTGAGAGAGGCACTAGACGCTTAGACAAAGCTTCAGAATGCAGACAATATGGAATCAGAATAAGAACAGTGGCTAAAAGATCTTTTCCCAAACCACCAACATCGATTAGCCACCAAGTCAGTCCCGAGAGCAAGCTGGGAAATCAGGTTGGAAGAACAAGACTTCATCAAGTGGAGGTTCACTCTAGGAAAGCATAGTTTGTTATTTGACAGAGCATTGAAAGGAAACATAGGGGCAATCAGTTGGGGAGGGATCCTCCTAGGCCCTTCGGGTATGTTGGAGGTCTCCTACTCTTGGGGGCTAGGCCTTTAATCCAACAACATGGGGAAGACACTCACTCTCTAGCAGGGCCTTAAGCTAGTTGTTACCAAAAATATCCAGAACCTGGTGGTATTCGGAGACTCCAGAGTAATCATATAGGCTCTAAAGATGAGAAGGAGGCCAAACAATCTTAAACTAAGACAAATTCTTAGAAAACTAGCCCTTCTTCTGCATAATTTCAAGGAGGTCAACTTTTATCATATATTGCGAGGGATAAACACTCAAGCCGACTTCGAAGCAAACATAGGAGTGACCATGGGCAAGGCCACACTAATAGTGAACATCATTGAAATGCTTGCTCTCATTACCTAGAAGTAGAGACTCCAAAAGGTACAAACCACTCATTCAGATGACCCATTGGACATTGTTTGTCAGGAAAGCACTCATATCTCTGCAGGCAAGCACCCATTGTCATGGTCGATTTGAAAATACAAACACCTGGCATCTGTCAGCACTTCTTCCGCTAGAATCTAGGAAAGGAGATGGAGGTCCATATCGAAAGGCAGAGACTCATGTGAAGACTGGGCGCGTAGAGGCTATGATTGTGGTCGAGACTTCAAGAGAAGCAGGAGCGTTCAAATGATTCTAATCTTGGGAAGCACTTCAAGCACTGAGAAGGTAAAGAAATCTCATTCTTCATTAATGGCCTCCAGCTCCAAGCCTGGGCCATCACTGGAAGAAAGGCTGGGAGAGATGCAAATGGAGCTCATCAAGATGAAGGTTGTGGTCAGAGAGAAAGCAAGAAGCATGTTGAACAACGACTTCACTGGAGAACAAAGATACGACCTTCTCGTTCAGGATCTCAAAAACCTGTGTGAGCATCTCACATCCAATTCAAATGCCCAATTCAAGGATGTGGAAAATATGCATGGAGATTTTGGGAATCGCCTAAGCAGACTTGAAGCCAAAATAGATAAACTATCTGAAGAATGGGCCAAAAAGAAGACAACACGGGTGAAGAGAAACGAGGAGGGAAAAAGCAATTAAGTCCACTTCCAGAAGTGACAACAATAAGACCCTGGTCAACTAGGCTCCTTTATCCTGAAATTCTGGCTCGCTTGGGAATGTTGAACCATGAGCTTCAACTATTAGTCTTAGTGGATTTCCTCAATTGTAAAGCACCCGACATCTAGTTTGTCGGCCCTTAATACAAATTAGTTGCTATTGTCAATATATATATATATATATATATATATATATAATCATAAACTAAACTAGCATAAACCGTTTTTAATTATGATTTTTTAAGCGATAATATTGATGCAACCTTGGGCTCCCTCGCACATATCTGAGCTCTTAGGGATGTTGGTTATTGAAGGAGGAGGTTTAATATAGCCCAGACAAGGTGGGATAATGGATCGCCTGACCCCTGCATGGCAGGAAGAATGCAGACAACTCTATTCAGTTAGCCTCGACTTAGAATTCTCTTTAGTTCTCAAGTTGGTGGTCGGTTACATTATATTTTTTTTGTTTGTTTGTTGAGTTGGCCTTGTTTACATGAGTTCATTGTTATCATAGTAGTCATTCCTTATCTATGTCAATGTGGAATTGATTTTGAATATCTAAGGAAGGGTGGATTGGGTGCTCAATTAGTGAGTTCAAAGATTCATACTTTGCTCCCTGGTTGTAGACGTCATCATTCTGAATCTCAATTGTATGAGTATTGGGGGAATTTCTCTAACCATTGTTTTGGTTCTCATCAAGCATTTACAGGTTTAGGTTTGTGGGTTTATCACATTGTTATGAGTCAAATTTATTTTCAACTCACTAGAAGTGATTTAGACACCATGGATCATCGTGATTTGCTTGAACTTAGGAGGATTCTCGGGACACATGAATATAACTCAGGGAAGTAGAGCATTCATTTTCTCGCTTGCTTGTAAATTTCATGAATATGAGCAATAATGTATCTCACAAATTGGAGCTATTATGAACACTCTTGTATAGGTTAAGTAACAACTTGTCATTCTAGAGGTAGAGTGTAATTTTATAAAGAATCTAGTAGAAAATTTGAACAAAGATGTGTAGTCTATGGCTTCTAATTAGCGACTATCTAGTCAAGGGGAACACAAGGATGACAATGATCCAACTTATTGAAGATATATAAATTGGAGAGCATGAGTCAATACACACAAACATTGGCCTAGAAGAGACCACAAGTCACCACATCTTTCTCTAGTTTATGTTTTACAAGGTTATCATTATCATAAGTATCTTTTATAGATTATATAGCAACGATAAGAACTATGAAATTTTTTCAATAGATATATGTAAACTTTATATGTTATTTTAGACCCATGCAAACAACTTTAAATGTGAAGAATGTGAAGACATTATGTATTCTTTAAGAATGTTACTAGCTCCACTACAACTGTTTTTTATAATGTAATTTATATAATTTTTGTTAAAAAAATTTGAGATAAAATAATCAATTTTTTCACTTTTTCAATTGTAACATTATTATAAACAATTTATTAATTCTAACTAAAATCAATATATAAAAATTTGAGAATTATTAATAAAGAGGGAGTGCTTATTGATGCAACAATGCTAAAAGTTTCTTATAATATATCATAAACTAGCTGGACATCTCGTGGGTGGTTTTAACTCTCTTGTTTCTATTTTGTGCATATGAAGAAAACCCAAATTCCATATGATATAATACTATTAGTTTATGTATAGTAATCCATCAACTATAAATTTTCTTTGGTTGATATTGTTTGTGAGCAAATTATGGGTGGTTATCCTTAAAGAGATCGTTGCAATGCAAGTTGTCATATGAGGATGTACACTATCCAAAATAACATTATAGTGGTGATGGCTAAGAGGCACAAGAAAGAAATTTATAAAATGAATGGACATATTGAACAATGCTTGATCAATAACCAATTATGAATTCATTAAGACTTTGTCCCATGAAGTAATTTTCATTAATTGTTACAAATGTCAATGTAAATCAGTGAAGGCCACTAACTAGCATTAGACCATAGTAAAAGAAGTCATCTCTCCATGAAGAATATAAATTTATGAGACAAGGATGCCCTCTAGCTATGTAAAACTACAAAGAATATGCATTTCATACAAATTCAAGGTGAACTCTCGCAATTGAATCTTCAATGGTGGTGATCATAGAATTTGTTGCAAGAAGTGTAGCTAAAGCTAGTTAGAACCATCAAGTTTTCGAAATAATATTTAGAATAGACGATCTTAGAGACGTTAAGAATGATTGGAAAAATATGCAAGCAAATTGGTGAATTTACCTAAAAGTAAAGAATAAACACTTCTTGGGAGGATAGTAGATGAAACCATGTCTCATTTGATGAATGAACTACTTCTCCACACACACACACACAAATCTCGACCAAACATAAGATTGAAACCCAAAATAAAACACCCAAAGCCCTTGGAGTACTTGTGGAAACAACCACTACAAATTTACGACACCCCTAGAGATTCTTGAAGGTTAAGAAGGGCATTGGGGAAATGTGGCGCAGGTGAAAAATAAAAGTAATCAGCATGTGGTAACTGAAGGGCAAGTAGTAGTTACATGCAACATGAAGAACAATTGCTTCAATCCATATGCAACAATTGTTATGTCAAGTATGTGTTACTTTAAGCATGATCAATGGACATTAGACATCGTGTCTTATTTTAGGGATGAAAAAACTGCAGAGATCCTCTTTTATGCTTAGGTGAACAGTTTGGATTGTTTTTATGCTTAGGTTGAACAGTTTGGATTGCTTAAATTGTCATATGTTCCCTTTTTCTCACAATAAAAAGACCTATTAGCGTAAACACTGACTCTAATTTTCATTTTTTGAGAGAAGTGACTTGTGTTGGAGTTATGAGTTTACTACATATAGATTCATCTTAACATCTTAGAGAATGAACTCTAGGCGATTAACAATGTCTATACATTGATTCACATTGTAGACTGACTTTATATCTTTATGTGTACACAAATTTTGTGGGTGATTTGATACAAAATCATCATGTCACGTACTTTGAGTGTTGACATTAAAGTATATACTTCATCTTCATAGTTGTATTCCCTATAAAACCCAATTTGTTGTAGTGAAGTTATATGCACTCAATGTGTATAATCACAAGTACCCATGTTGGTCTTGTATGTTGGGTCTTGTTTCTTGGTTCATTGATTATAATTCTAATTTAATAGGCTTTTTTTTTTTGAAAAATTTACATTTGTCGACATGTGTAAAATGTTCAACAACATTAATGACAACTTGTTGAAAGATTACAGTTTACATCCAAAATAGAGCACACAACAATAATTTGGAAGAGTGCACATATAACTAAAAAGAGGCAAGCACACAGAGAAAAACACTTAACTTTTCACCACCAACTTCTATTAGATTTCTAAATTATAACTCACCTACAATGGATGAAATTGGAATTGTCTTTTGTTTGAATCTCAAAGTGGCTTACAACACAAAAGTTATTCTACAAAATAATAATTAGTTTTAAACTGAAATATTCTCAATTGTTGATGCTGCTAAATTCTGCTCTACTCATCTATAAACTTCTTCTTAACTCTCTCTAATCACCTCAAACGCTCTAGTCTTCTTCTTCACCTAAATTCTCCTCTTCCTCTCTTCTTTTTTCTTCCTTCTCTATCTTTTTTTATTTCCCTTAAATAAACTTTCCACCATGGAAGAGAATGAATAATGCACTGCTATTACCTATTTGCATCTATTTTTCCACATTAATTAAAAACTTACCATATAGATGGTCGGGAAGTGGTTTGACCATATGGTTAGGAAGTGGTTTGACTAGATGGTTAGGAAGTGGTATAATTGTTCCTTTTCACCTACTCCCGACATATAAATTTACAATATATCACAACTTTCTGTTTTTTTAATTGTATTTTTGAATGAAGAAATGAATTCAACATGTTGAAAAACATACAGAATTAACCACTCAAATATACATACCCAATCATTAACATGGAGGAAGGTTCTGCCTAAGATCACAGTAAAACGAAGATAAAAAAGGCTAGAGCGAATGTCCACGGTTGGGTGTGGAGGCAGGTAGGGCGGTGGAGTAGGTCTCGCGGGATTGTCCCAACAGAATCTTCGTCCAAAACAACTACGCCGCGGAGAAAATCGACCTGTTGGAGGCAAATAGATCGAGGGCTAAGGTTTAATCGAGAGATGAAACTCTGACGCCGTTGATTTGGAGACCGCAGATCCTATAGCGGGATTCTCTAAAGAGAATCTTTCTCCAGAACAACTAGGCCGCGGAGAAAATTGAGCCGTTCGCTGCAAATAGATCGAGGGCTAAAGTTTAATAGAGCGATGAAACTCTCACAACCGTTGATTTGGATACCATGGATCCGATGGCTGGTGGCACATTGGCTTCTCAACGAAGCTGCTGCATTGAATTTCCGGCGACGGGGAAAGGAATGGCGGGTGTGGACCGTTGCTCCGGCATCAATCTTGGCCTTGTATGTTGGGCAGTCGACTTTGAGTTCTTTTTCAGCTGTCAGATCTACATTCCACCCATGCAATTTGAATTCCATAAGAGTTATATGAATTCTCTATGATATATTTGCAATTTGTATATGTGTTCAGATTGGGGATTGGTATAGTTTGTTTCACAGCCATAGTGTCTAATCTTATCAATTTATATACATTCCGTGTTTGCTGTCACAGGAACTCTTCTTGCTTTATAATGGTGAGAATTAGCTCCGACTTTATATAGTCTGAGTCGAGCATCTGTCCTGAATCTGTTTTACCTTGATTGAGGCTGGGAGACATGTCAAGGAGAAGGGGATGGGAAGTCGGCAGGGGTCAATTTCTACCAGAGGAGTCCTTCATGAACTGGGAAAGTTATTCAAATGCTATGAGGCAGGTAGGGAGTAGATTTCGGGACAGAGTCTTTGCAAGATCTTCGGTTGAGGTGGAAATGACCGAGGTTCGGGCTCGGAGTGGGCATGACATGAAGAAGAATCTAAATTGGTGGGATTTGATTTGGTTCGGAATTGGCTCTGTTATTGGTGCTGGGATTTTTGTCCTAACAGGCTTGGAAGCCAGATATATTGCCGGGCCTGCAATCCTATTGTCCTATGTTATTTCGGGAATCTCTGCTATGCTTGCTGTGTTTTGTTACACTGAATTTGCCGTGGAAATCCCAATAGCAGGTAAGAAGTTTTTCAATTCTTGACTGATGCAAGATTTTGTAATTGGAGTCAGAATAACCTTTATTTTGTCACTGATGTCATAATATAGACATATACTTCCATTAATAAGGCAAGAGAATCATGCACGGTTTTAAAAATTCAAGGAAAACTTCCCAAGAAACTCAAATTTTAAGGAAAACTTCCCAATAAACTCAAGGGGATGGTTACCATATTTATGTTTATGGATGGTATGTTTAGTATACACACTTAATTTAGGAAATTTGTTGTTTAGTTTATTCTGCAATAAGGGCGTGGTGGAGACAGAGTGGCACTTTGTCACTGAATGTGCAGCCTACTAGGATATCCGCGGTCAGTATGAAAACAGCTTAAAGATTGACAACATGCACCAGCTATTTGATGAGGATAAGAGTGAGACGATAAGTTAGGGTTGTTATTCTCTTGGTCCCTTAGGCTGTTCAGCCTCGTGGACATCATTAAAATCAATCAATCAATCAATCAAACCGAATACCTTGAAATACCTGTTGGCATAGAGTTAATGAAATGCCAAGCTAAACTTTGTTCTAATTTTCAAAGTCACAGATTCAATTGACAACAACCAGTTGAGCTTACCCTTGAGCTAGATACACAGTGACTTATGTAGGTCAAGGCCATTTTTTCTGAAGAAATGTTCCTGCTCTGTTATTTTTTTCAAAAATAACATTTAACAGTGGAATTTCGTTGTTATGAACTAAGTTACCGAAAATACCAAAATAACACAGTAAACACTGAATACAACTCCCCAATACCTTTTGGTGTTGTATTCTATTATAGTTGTTTTCTTAATAGTACATAAACAAAAGTATACAGCCTGTTTCTTCTAAAGTTACCATCCTTGTGTTTCTTTGAGATGAACACTGACAACAGTGTTCATCTCATCTTCAAATATATTGAACTGAACGACCCAAAATACCTGTGAGGGTTGTCTTTTGTTATTGTTGTTTTTTTTCATAGTAGACACAAGTGATATTATATGTTTTGTCAAGCCAACCACCCTAGTACCTCGCAAGATGAGCATAGTTAACTGTGGAGTTTCATCTTGAGGTACCTTGAACCAACTCTGCAAAAATACCTATAGGTGTTGCAGTAGGTTGATCATTGCTTTCACGTGTTTAGGATATCACATATTTCTTCAGTAAAACCGGATATATCATCTATTTATATGTTGATAATAGATATTGCTTCATATCAAATATGGTAGAGTTCATGCATACTGTCCTTTGTATTTGAATCAGTATTCTAGGTTGCCGCATAAAATTCAGATTATCCATTCCTGATCAGAGCACAGAATGGATGGACAAATATCTTTTCTGTTCCTTTGAGAGTAAAATTGTTTCCTGCTACTAAACTGTTCTTATTTTGGTACAATAAAATGTGTTTGCTCAGTTGCAGGTACATAAAAAAATTTCTTCTGTCTGAAGCTAAAGGAACGCTGTCTAAAAGACATTGTAGCCAAAATGACCTAATCTATCCGAAAAAGCTTTTAATGAGTTATGCATTTGAATGATTTTGCTTGTTTTCATTCAGCAAAGATAACTTACAGGTTGTTCAAGGTGGGTTGTGTCTAGAAGGTCCTGTAATCATTCAACCTCTGTAATCATTCAAGGTGGGTTGTGTCTAGAAGGTCCTGTAATCATTCAAGCTCTGTATTAAGTATGATGGCAATCTTTACTGAGATATCGAGGAATCTTTCCAGGGATGTCTTCCAAGGGCACCACATTTTTTTTGAGACTGTCGTTCATCTTCTGCTTATCATGCTTGTCATTTCTGCCTATTGGACTTGCCCATCCCTTCAATTTTTCGGGTTGACAATATGAAATTCTTCTCGTGCTTACAGTTGACTATATCTTCTTATTAATCATTTTCGTAAAATGTTTCGTTGGTAATGGATTTTATTAATTTTCTGGGTAGCCCAAAATTTCATCTGACCATACTCTGTCCCTGGTTATCTGGAGGAATTCTATACATAGTGTTCCTTGCTTTGGATCACTCTTCTGATAATTTTGTCCTTTTTTTTACTTTCCTTTTTTTAATACAAGAGATTTACAGAGCAGTAATAAGCATCAATTATTCATTTGGATGGTAGCTATTAATGAGGTGGGTATCTTTGTCGAATGTTAGGGTATGGTATGTTGGTTAAGGATCTATATCAAGAAGTAGTTGGTTTTGAGTTTGATTCCCCATGATATAAGCGCGTTGCCAAATATGTAAGTGTGGGATTTTTGTGCTTAAGAATCTATATCCACAGAAAACTGATCTTAAATAAATCGAATAATAAGATTTTTTTAAAATTCAATAAAAGAACATCCATTTCATCTCTGTTTTTTTAAATTCAATAAAAGAACATCCATTTCACCTTTGTTTTTTACATGCCAATCTGGTTGATAGGATAAAACTTGCCGCAGAAAGTAACCATCCTATCACTGGTAGTTTTTTTAACATGCCTATGTGGTTGGGAATGTTAAACTTGCTGCATATGTTGTTGAAAGCCTTTTGATAGTTTGTTTAACATGTCTATGTGATTGGGAATGTTAAACTTGCTGCATATGTTGTTGAAAGCCTTTTGATAGTTTGTTTAACATGCCTATGTGATTGGGAATGTTAACCTTGCTGCATATGTTGTTGAAAGCCTTTTGAAGCACCTAGTTTGTCATTTGACCCACATACATGTTATTGCCAAGAAAGTAACCATCCTAATACTAGTCTAGGATGATTGTGCATTATTGAAGTATTCGTGGAAGCCATCTAATATTGAAATCTCTCACGATTAACTTACTTAATTTACGTGTTCATGTTTGTTATGTTGAGTGTGCAGGTGGGTCATTTGCCTATCTCAGAGTGGAATTGGGAGACTTTGTTGCATTCATAGGGGCAGGCAACATCCTATTAGAATGCGTCATTGGTGGAGCAGCGGTTGCAAGGTCATGGACATCCTACTTTGCCACACTCTGTAATCGCTCATCTAATGCTTTTCGCATTCATACAAACTTAGCTCAAAATTACAATGAATTGGATCCAATAGCAGTTGCCATTCTCTTCATAACATGCATTGTCGCCATAAGGAGCACCAAAGTTACATCCAGAATAAACTCCATCGCCTCTGTAATTCATGTTGCGGTCCTTTTGTTCATCATCATTGCCGGGCTAACGCATGCAAAAACATCAAACTACTCAGACTTTATGCCTTATGGAGTGAGGGGTATTTTCACATCAGCTGCAGTTCTCTTTTTTGCATATACTGGCTTCGATGCAGTTGCAACAATGGCCGAAGAGACTAAAAATCCTGCAAAGGACATTCCTATTGGACTAGTTGGATCCATGGTGATCATCATAATTGTCTACTGTCTCATGGCTCTAACTTTATGCCTAATGCAGAGCTACAAAACCATTGATCCTGATGCTGCATACAGTGTTGTTTTCGAAAAGGTAGGAATGGATTGGGCTAAGTACATAGTAGCCTTAGGAGCCCTTGAGGGCATGACCACTGTCCTAATGGTGGGTGTTGTAGGCCAAGCTCG